>JAUMIR010000004.1:236580000-236997500 GCA_030847615.1 Gambelia wislizenii
GTTATCAGGCTAATTATAGCCCAGGTATTCATATGATTAGAGAGGACTGGACAACATTGTTTGAGGTCAATGACAATCAGTCTGAAGAAACTGATTCATGTAGAAGGTCCAGCTAGGGTGAAAAGCTTGGAATGCTGGTCCTTCTAGGATGAAGAAAAGGCAAGGTTCAAAGCTACAAAGATGAGAAGATAGAGCAAGTTCAAGTTGTAAACCCTGGAGGAGAAGAGTGAAGAGCAGAAGAGCCCAGAAAGGATAAGACTGAGGATGTTTTAAGGCAGTTGAATGATCAGCAGTGGGATCAGAGCTGAAATAATTGTCCTTATGTAGGGGTAGCCTTTGATAGGTGGGTGACAGTGGTGGAACCCTATAACGGTGGTCAACTACAGTGCACATTTTCATAAACATTGGAATCCCTTCATATCTGCAGAAATAGAATAAACTATAGCCCTATTCAGGCATTCATTGGTGAGGAGTATGGGTTAATAAAAACAGTCAGAACTGATGGTGGTGGTGGTGGTGAGGACATTGCCTCCAAAATAAGAATTCTATCCCCACCCCATATAATATATTTACAGTGGGCCCTCTGGGTTCATGGGGGTTTGGTTCTGGGATCCCCAATGGATGACAAAAAACATGGATGATCACATCCCATGTTATTAAATGGTGGCGACATGTACGCAGATACCTCAGCATGTCCATGTTCATGTCTTTGTCATTTTAAATATATGATGTGGTGATCTGCTGTCACTCAAAATCACAGATCCAGAGCCTGTGGCTCAGGAGGGCCTACTGCATTTATTTATTTGATATATATCCCACCTTTCTTCCAAAATGGGACTCAAATTTTCTTTAGTCCCCAAAGTTCTAGTATTGCAGTAATTTAAAACTTCAGCTGACCATTTACAAATACTGTACAGTTTAGGCATCCAAAGAAAAGGAGCAGGCAGGGTTACCATGGGAATGCAAACCCAGCAAATATGGAATAGATGGATTGAAGAAGAATTTCATTGCAGGACAGAATTCTTATTTGAGAGGTAATGTTCCCATTTCCCCCCCACCCCGAGCTAGACCACTGGGGTGTCCCTGCCTACCATGTAATGCTTTGGGAGGTATGGCACATTGTCATGTGGATTTGCTCCCAGGACCTGAGTTGTGGCCTCAGTTGCACCATACATTCCAGGAACTCACTTCTCAGTTGTTCCAGGAAACTAACACCTATAAGAAAGAAAAGCAAAGAAAATTAATAAGCCCTTGGATGACAGTGACATTGGACTGGATAAATTCCAAAATAGGTCACAGATCCACATATTGGTTTGAAAGTTATGAATTAGGTGAGTCCAAAGTCATCTGGGGCAACTTGCTAGAATGACTAACTAACAAATTAAATACCTAGATTCACCAAATTCAGTAAAAAAATATCCATTGAATGAGAACTGGTTTCATGTAGGGGTTAGAGTATTGGATTAAGACTAAGGATACCTGGGTCCAAAATCCCATTTGCCCATAAAACTAAATGACTGCCCAATCATTGTCGCTCACAGTTTATCCTGATTCACATAGAAACAATGGGGTGAGACAAACCAGTTATGAACATTGTCCTGAATTCTTTGGAAGAACAAAATTCCAGAATAAGCCTTTCTTCCAATGTTACCACCATGAGGAGATGACTCTGACAGGTGACACATCAAAACTGCTCTGTTTCCTTGTTTAAATGCAACCATATGAGTGTGCATTATAGAGTATGTATGAGTGCAAGCCACTGCATGTGCCATCCCAGCTCATATAACAATGGGTTGCCAGACCTATAAAGGATGCTCAGTCTAGTTGCTATTTTTCTAGCTACGCAGACTCCATCAAATACAAATGTAAAAGGCACGACACTCCTTCATCCCAACTCTAACCTAAGATGGTTATCCATATAAAAAATAGGCAGGTGCAGAATCAAGAAAGGATAAGAAAAATGATAAGCGAACACTAAAAAGAACAAAAACAGTTGTTGATGATCTTGTGAGCCTCTGCTTGATACAGTTCCCTGAAGAGTTTATATCTTAGCATCAGAGGGGGTCTGACACTCTTGAAGCATTCAGGCTGGGAATACAAATTAGAAGACATGTTTTTCAGGCCATACACTTTGCACCACCATCTAGAATAATGCTGTCAGCACTATTTAGATCCTCATGTCCTCATAAAACAACATTTCTCACCAATACACCCCTTTTCTGTGATGGAATAAGCCAGATGGCTAAGGAAAGATTGGCTGTATAGATAACTTGACAATCTTCCAAGTCAGATGTTGAATGGCTAGTATACAGGCCCTAAGGTAAAGCTACTTCACAGAGCTCATTAAAATGGATTCCATGGTAGCAGGTTAAGCTCTACAAGGCAGCCTCAGTAGCTCTATGGTCTGGATAATAGAAAAGCATGTAGGTTCTGACAATTACATATTTACCTTGATTACTAACTATGGTGTGTTGTAAATACACAAAACGCATATGGTAGGTGCCCCTAGCACTGCTGCTAGTGTGTTTTTATTTCCTACTCAGGGAGGAAGGAAGAAAAATGTCATTAAAGCATTGTTGTTGTTTTGTCCACCAAAACAGAGGTTCAGACCATGACATCTCTGGTTAACAGTTTGCAGGCCTGGGAAAGGCCCCAGAAGCCTTGGGAAGCTGCTACCAGTCAAAGGAGACCAAAGTGATCTCCATACAACTAGGATGGGGATTGTGTGGCCCTGCAAATATTGACAAACTACTATCCCCATAATCCTTCATCACTGACTTGTCTGGATGGGATGGATGGGATTCTGATTCATAACTTCTGGACAGCCACATATTTCCCAGGCTCATCATAAACCAATGACTTGATTCAGTATAAGGCTGCTGTTTATACACTGTAGTTTCAACTTGTTAGCTGCACTTGTACCAAAATATTTTCATATATGTTTCCTGAAGGAATCAAACCCATTTCTTTTAAATGGTGTGAATATGGGAGCCAGATATTTCTACCTGGAGGTGTTGGGAAAGATTTTCTGTATTTGTTTTGTTTTATTGGAATCACAAGCACTAGCCTCATCTTATACCTCCAGTCAAGCAAAAATATTAGATCTAATTCATCTCCTGAAAAATGACAATGGCAAACCCATATAAGGTAGAAAGCTAAACTCTACATTGCTAACTAGACTACAAAGCTTATCTCTGTCTCACCCTCTCCACCTTCTACAGAACTAAAACCTTTTATAGTCTGTAGGCTCCTTCATTCCCAGCTGCTCCACCCCAGGAGGATGTAGAACCATGTATCTTTGCAGCCCATATAAAACTGTAGTTCAGCAATCACCCAGGCCTTTAATAGGCATTTCCCCCTATACTAGGCCTGCTTCTTTTATGTCACAGCATCACCGACCCTGCTTTGTTTAGTATAACCTGCTATGGAATGCAGACTTTACCATTTATGTGAACTTGAGGCTCTGCAAAGATTTTCAATGTGGTTTGTAGACTTCAGAATTGAAGAGATTATCAGACGGGGACCAAATAAAGCATCCCCGTCTCACCTTCTAATTCCCGTCACGCTCCCATCCCTGTAACAGATTAAAAATAATAATAAGGCACTTACCTTGATAGCAGAATAAAAAGTCCTCCCCTCCCCTCTGGCAGCAGACATGTGGACTTCATGTAAAGCAAATCCTGGCCGTTCTCATGAGAAATTCAAAGTTTAAAGCAAGAATACACACACAAAACTCAAACCAAGAACATAATTTTTTAAAAAAATACAAGCAAACAGGGGAGGGTACAAAAAAGGCTGTCACTTACCTGGCTGTCCTGATTGTCACCCGAAGTGTTAGGCACGGACCTTCCAGGGAGGCCAGCATCACGTGGGAAAATAAAAACAAACAAACCAAACGTCTGTCAAAAAATTAAACCAAGCACCTAAACACAGTAAAACACACCCCAAGTAAACAGGGGAAGGTACAAAAAAGGCTGTCACTTACCTGGATGTCCCGATCGCCACCTGAAGTATTCAGCATGGACCTTCCAGGGAGGCCAGCATCACATGGGAAATTTAAAAATACAAACAAAACTAAATGTCAAAAAGTAAAGCAAAGCACAAAAACACCCTTAAAAAACCCCAAAGTAAACAGGGGAGGGTACAAAAAAGGCTGTCACTTACCTGGATGTCCCGATCACCAGCGAAATTGTTCACCACAGACCTCCCAGATCGCACCACAGGAATGGGGCGCTGTTTCACTTGCCTGTGATTCTGATTCAGAAATGGAATGGGCCATCTATTGATTGCTTTTGGCCATCAATGAAAAAACCTGGGACGGAACGGAAGCAGCATGGGAACATACCAGGACAGGGACAACGTTGTCTGAAAAGGAAGTCCTTTCTTGATCCTATGGCATCCCTGTCCTGGGGTATTAAGGACGTCTGATAATCTCCTTAGTAGAATCATCCCGTGACAGTATTATACCAGATCTTGGGGCCCCATGTCCCAGGGGAAGCCTGGGAGCCCCCCAGACAACTGCAGAAAGTGAGAAATTGTGTCACTGTACTTGCAGCCAAGCTGTGGCTGTGGCTTTATGCCATTTTAATTTAAACAATTTTCCACAATGGGCCGGCCCCCTTCTAACAAAAATGAATATAGCAGTGGCATAGCATGTTATCAAGTATACAGCATGAAATGAAAGAACTGTTAAATGTATCCATCACATAACAACCTTAGATAGGGGGTGCTTAAAGACCATTCAATCCATGATCTAGAAATAGCTAGCTATGGTACAAGAATCACTAAAACAGTTCTATATCATGTAGTTTTGAATGCATCCACACCCTTCAGCCCATTGGACCATCTGAAACCTGCTGTATGTTGCTTTTGTAGATAGGACTGTAGAAACTCAGTCCTTGCTTTTTTCTATACAATGCTGCAAACCCTAGGTTTAATTGTTACATAGAATTCCTATATGCATACGCTCAGAAATAAGTCTACTTGAATTTAGTGGCTTTCTCTGATGCCAGTGTGTATTCCAAATGTAAATTTTGTGGCCCTCCAGATGTTGTTGAACTGAAACTGCAATACCCAGCATTCCTAATTAGAGCTGCTGAGATTTGCAGTTCAACATTTGGAGGGCCACACAATTCTCATCCTCATGTATGTGGGATTGCAGCCTAGAAAATACAAATATAAACACACACATACACTTTTGCTTCTTGCCACCAATAGTATATTGTACAACAACACACGGTGTCCATAGGTGTGGAGACCATCTTTGTGTTGCTGTGAGGGAACTGGTTTCAAATGTTTAGGAATGGGTGAAACTGAAAGATAGACTTTATGGTGCCATGCAGGGCTATGAAGAGGCATACAGCTATGGGAATGGAAAGAATACTTGAAAATATTTGAAAAATGATTGAAAAATGTGTTTCTTGAGTGTTCAGAAGCCCTGACAAGAGAAACTTGAAATGACAAGAATCTTCACCATATGGAACTTATTCTGTGCAAAATTTGCACATGGGGTTTTTGGACAGAAGACATTATTTTCTGTGTAGGAAACATCATTTGCTGCATAGAAAATAACATTTCTATGTAGTCTTCTGTACAGAGGAGGTGTTTACTGCACAGAAAATGCTGGGGGGGGGTGCGCAAAAATGCCACATGCAAATTTTGTGCAGAATAAGTACCAAATGGCAAATAGCCTTTGACAACTGCACAGTTTTTGAAGACCTTCCCCCAATGTGAAGAACATGGCTATGATTAGTTGTTACTTCCCTCAAGAACAAAATTAGCAAAGAATGATATCCCTACATAGCATAAGTCTTGGTGTCTGCCCTTCAGCAGAAAGTAGGGACATGGGAACTAGCTTTCTTTGAAAGGCACAGAGTGAATGGCCCTTCCTTTATCTTTAGCTGAGAGAGTTCACCCCACCTTACCTCATCCAACTAGGTCTCTGTGATAAAGGCCAGGTCAGGGTGCTCATCCAGAATCAAATCCAGGATGGTTGTTGTTTTATCATTCACCAACCTGGCATTAAGCAGCAGCACTTTCAACCCAGGGGATTGTCACCCAGGCTATCCAGATTAGGAGATATGGGGGGGGGGGGGCAACAAGCACCCTGTTTCATGATAATAATGGTAATAAAATAAAAGACAACCCTTAAGGGCACAACTAATAAGACAGCAAAAAGTCCACCATGCACAGTGAATGCAGCATGCTAAATTCCAAATCCCATGGTCTACACTTTTCCTGGCCAGGCTGGTGTACTGGGGAAGATAATCAGCCTGGGCACACATCCACTCACTATACATCCACAAGATAGAGTCTTAGTAGGAAGGAATGGAATTTGTGCTACTCTGGTAATTATTGTAGTCCCACATCTAGTTTGTGTTTTCTTTCTTTTTCTCTTCTTTCTTTTCCCACAGTATAGATGCTCATGGTGATACAGAGAAGACTGCTCCAGATGTGCTGCCTCAAGATGCAAGTGTATCACCTCTTGGCTGCACTCATTAGGCTGGAGGAAGTACAGCTTAGGAGGTAGCTGACAGGGTGAGAGGGCTGGGACTGCCTTTGTTTCCCCTTTAAAAATAGCACACATTAAAAAAAAATGTTTACAGTTTCAGTATCTATTGACCTTATGTTTTTATTCAGTGGTGCCTCACTCAACTATTCCTTGGCTTATACTGTTCATCCACTGTTCAGCTCTCCTCTTTCTCATTGCTTTCCTTCAGTTTCTCAGTTCTGTTGCCATGATGCCCTTCTCTGTTCATCATGCTGCCTTTGAAACATGTGTTTTCTATAGTTCTATTTTTTATTGCTGTAGTCCTACTTCCTTTGAATTTCTTTTCTTTCTTGAATTTCTTTTCTTTCCCTTCTCCTTTATTTTACTTCCAAAGCATGATTTTCTTACTAGGTTCTTTGTGTTTCCTGTCCTTTCCTTTTCCCCTTCTCTGTATTCCTCTGGCCCTATGATCTAAATCCTACTGTTATTCCCAGCTGGATTATACCCATTAAATCAAGGTGTTGCCTCGCCAACTTCCCATTGACATGACAACTGGGAATAGCCATTGAATTTCAACCGAACTCTGAAATGGGTAGGAAGCTCATTAACAGTTGCACAACGGGTGTGCAGAAGGCCATGTTAGCCATTGCACAATTGATAGTGAAAAAGACAGCCCCATATAACTGGGCTGGTATATGTAGGTAGTGTATAGGATTTTGGCCTATGTATTTCCCTTTCATCTGATGTCATTTACTCTCAACTAAATTGCTTCATAGTTCATAACAGTTCCTAGTTCAGGACAATTCCTTCCCCTCTCACCCCAAACTCTTATACAAACAAGCAGATTTTGGAATATAGCTAAAGAGATTTACAATATGCTCAGAGTTAATTCAGACAGCTGGCTCATCCCCCTCAACAAAACTATGGCCCATATACAAGTCAAATCTGTTTCTTTCCTTGGGCAATGATTTATTTCCCTCTTAAATTGGCTGGACCAGTTAGTTTTTTATTTTTATTAAGTCACACTATTCTTAAATGAAACTATTGATTTAAAGTCAGCTTAGTGAGGATTTAATTTGTTTTCAGGGGATTAGAGCAGGTAACATGGGATAATTTTACAATAAAGTGGAATAGAAGCATTCCTTCACATTACCCTCACCTTCTTTTTTGTTGCCAAGCTGCAGAGACATTACAAATTTTCAAGTAAATTGTGAAAATACATTCATAAATCAGTCCTAATTCCACTGCCTGCTTAGAAGCT
Source organism: Gambelia wislizenii (assembly GCA_030847615.1). NCBI lineage: Eukaryota > Metazoa > Chordata > Lepidosauria > Squamata > Crotaphytidae > Gambelia > Gambelia wislizenii. Next base: position 236,587,752 of record JAUMIR010000004.1, read on the forward strand.
ATTCTAAAGAATCTTTTCCTCTGACCTTGTCCCTGTTTGTCCTTCTATTGATAGGTTATACATCTGATGATTAACACACAAACATAGAAGTACCCCGGCACTCTCTCTCGCTTACCCATACACACATATCATAGGGGGAAAATAATTTCTGTAAACTTTCAATAAAGATATAAACAGTGCTTTTTATTGAGTTCTCTGTGGTAGTGAAATAGCACATACATAAAGAATCTAATGTAAACAGAAATGTTAAAATGGCAGATGCCCAGTTCACAAAATTAAGTAAAATTTCTCTTAAATTTTGTGTGCTTTTTTTCTCATCACGTACAAGCTATTTTTGGCGCTAAATCCTAACTAAAACCAGTGATACCACAATGACATAACCTCTCTGCTTGGCATTCAAACAATACATTGTTTGTTCACTATACCCAAGAGATACAGCAGAAGGTGGCCAATTGCAGTGGGTGGGTGGGGATGTCCAGTTTTTGTCCTTGTCATTGATCTGATTTTTGGTGCTAGCATGCTGGAAGTGACCACCAGAGATCACAAGGCCCAATTTCAGACCTGAGAATGGGGTTGGAGGGTAGAGTTAATACACTCTTCCTGGAGGTCACTGTCATCCAGCCAATCATGTTCAGGAGCTGTTTGCAGATTCTCCAGCTTTCCACATAAAGGTCTGAAGAAGAGTCCCCTTTTTGTGTATAGGCTGGATATAGGGAATGCATTCACATCCCTGGCTATTCCAGACTTTAAGTTCTTGCATGTTGTAGAAAAGACCTGGATAAGCCTCCAAGTTTCTAATCAACTAATCAAATGAAAGTACTACAGGAGTCTTCATGACATAAAATTTAAACCAATAAAAACATGATGTGAGCTCTGTAGTGGGTTGCATGTCCAATTTTCTGACCATTGTTTTATGTACTTATGCACTGGTTGTATATGGAAACTCGGCGTCTGAGAGTTAGAGAAAATTGTAAATCTGGAATGCATTACATTGTAGTCGTTGAGCCTGATGAAAATGAAGTTTTCCTCCATCCATTGTGTACTGAAGAATCAAATGCACAGGGCACAGTGTGTTCATTTCTGGCCATGATCACTAGCAGGAATCAAGGAATGAGCAGGCTTCTCATCTCCAACATCTGCAACTTTTGCTAATGCATGGCTATACCAGACAAGAACTAATAATAGCTGGTTGCATTACCTTTGCTTTGGAGTATAGACATTGACCATTAGTAATTTCATTGATCTCAGAGGAGTGGAGCCCTGCCTAGAAAGGAGGTATTTGGAAGCTTTCATATATTTCATTCTGGAAACCTGGGAATGAATGAAGTTGGGAATTTGGAGACACAGCACCTCAAACAGGTGAAAAACTAGGAATGTGGGGGTAGTACAAGCAACATGACTGTTTGCTTCATCCTCTAATAGCTTATTACAAAGTAAAGGTTCTAATAAGAGTCTACAAATTACCCAATTTTGGAACAAATCTTTTACATTTCATATCTTAAAAGCCTCCAGTGATAGTTTATCCTTCATCCCTCATACAGTTTGTTATATGGTGAGTCATACAAGATACATATGTGCTAGCCTGTGCATAAGTTGTACTTTTTTCATATAGTCCTTGTGATTATGATTAAGATTGTTTTATTCATTTATATCTCACTCCCCCCATAATGGGAGTCAAGGCAGCTTACAAATGATTAAAAATGGCACAGATTAAAAACCATTAAAAAACATTAAACACACACACACACACACAATTTAAAGAAAAAAACAATTGAACTATCTATAGAGTTGAAACCATTTTAAATTAGTTAAAAGACAATATTAAAAAAAAATCAACAAAACAGCACAGTACACCACTAAAAGCCCATCACAGTCCATTCCTAAAAGCTTGATGGCACAGGAAATGTGTCACCTTCTGGCAGAAGAACAAGGAAGGAGACATTCTAACATCCCTTGGGAGGGAGTTCCAATGTCTGAGAGCAAGAAGGCCTTCTCCTTTGTTCCTACCAAATGAGCATGAGAAAGGCCTCTCTCAAAGATCTTAGAGCCCAAACAGGCTCATATAGGGAGATACATGTCTTTGCATAGCTTGGGCCTAAGCCACATAGGGCTTTATAGATCCTAACTAGCAGCATGTTGAATTGTGCCAAGAAACAGACCAGCAGCCAGTGAAGTGGTTGCAAGAAGGGAGTTGTATTTTCATTGTCTCAGCTTCAGTTAACAATCTGGCTACAGCTCTGTGGCTCAAGAGAAATTTCTGAGCACTTTTCAAAGGCAGACCCTTGTAGAATGCATTACAGTAATCCACATGGGATGTAACCAAGGCATGTGTTGCCGTGGCAAGATCAGACATCTCCAGGAACATGTACAGCTGGGGCACTAGTTTTAACTGTGTGAGAGCACTCCTGGTCACCACTAAAACCTAGGCCTCTAGGCTCAGAGATGAACCTAGGAGTATACCCAAGCTGTGAACCTGTGTCTTCAAAGGACTGTAATCCCATCAAGCAGAGACTCAATGTTTATTCTCAGATCTTTTACAGAGTGCCCCCCTCCAAAAAAAAAGAAAAGAAAAAAAAGAGCTTTTTCAAGAACATTTTTTAAAATAGCTCTATGGTTAAAACAAAATGTATTGAGGATTTAATGCAGGAGCTTCTGTGCAGAAAGTTATTAGAAAAACTCTGGTAGATGAACATACATCAACTAGTTAGAATCTAGCCACCGTCAGAAATCCGTTCTACATTTGCTTAGAATTAAATTCTATTGATCTGAATGAGATTTACGATCCTCATCACATACAGAAAATTGATCTGGCACTGACAAGGAGCAATCACTCGACTGCTTCACTTTGTGGTCAACTGTAGGAGGAACATAGGGAGCTGCTTTTTGTTGAGTCAGAGCATCAGTCCATCTGGTTCAGTATTGCTTACACTAACTGGCAGAAGCTCTCCAGGATTTCAAACAATAGCATCTCCTTGCTGACTCAGGAAAAGGGACTGAACTTGGAAGCTTTTGCATAGACTGAATGTGTTCTGTCAGTGAGCTATGGCCAGGGATGAATTTGGGACATACAAATTGCCATTGTGAATATGTGAAGGATTGAAGCATAGATTGCATTATATCAAACAAATGTTAACAATGCTTTTATTCATCTGATCAGATATATTTTCTCAGGCATTTTCCACTGATGTTTGAGTATTAAACGTCACCACTCTGTAATAAAATACAAAGAATGCAGATACATTAGATAGGGGAACGAGTACTTGAAAAAACAACCAAGAAACAAAAGTATATATGCTAAGCTACATTGTATATACTTTAATAATAGCTTGCATCATAATGAGTTGATCCCTTACTGTTCTAGTTTTCAGTCATTCCTAACATTTAGTTAGAAACCACTCTGATTCAATACATTCAAAATTTCTAATTTGAAAATCTAGAAGCCTAAAATCTATCCTCAAATACTGCTGTTCACAGTCCATAATACAGGCATTTTAAACAATATATTAAAGGCTCTAAGTAGTATTTTTAAACTGTAATCTTCCTGTTACATATTTTCCCTATTTCCCATATTTCTCTTAGCAAGTAAAATTCTATTATTGAAGGTTACTCTATGCATAACTTGAGAGCCAGAGTAGTGTAATAGATACAACGTTGGATCAGTACCGAGAAGACTGAGGACATTTTCAGACAGCGCTAAATGGAGCTTAACGCGGGATGAGCTCCCGGGAGAGGAACAGCGCTCTTGTGCGGTGGGGGTCATTTTCGGATGCCGCCGTCCCTCTTCCGAGATCATCAGTGTTCCGTTAAGCTTTGGAAGCGTCCATACCATATTTTAAGCACGGGCAACTTCCGTGCTTAAAATATGGTGCGGCCGCTTCCAAAGCTTAATGGAAGTGACACTGATGATCTCGGAAGAGGGACGGTGGCGTCCGAAAATGACCCCCTGCTGCGCAAGAGCGCCTTTCCTCTCCCAGGAGCTTATCCCGCGTTAAGCTCCATTTAGCGCTGTCTGAAAATGTCCTGAGATTCAAATCTCCACTCAGCCATGAAGCTCACTGGATGACTTTTGGCTATTCATTATTAGTGCACTAAGGTGCACTAATGTGTTGGGAGACTATGTACTCTGCTTTGAACTCGTTGAAGGAAAGACACAATATTATTGTAGCAAATATCACAAACTGTAATTCTGCAGCAGGACCTAAACAGCTTGCCCTGTTTGAACATATATTTTTCTACACGAATAAAACACTTGCTGCTTAGGACGTTGTAAAAATGGCAAGTTATGCTAGATTTGTCAGATACAGTTGTCATCATTTTACAAGGCACATGAGGATCTAGCTATTTGTTTTCACACAACCTCTGCACAGTAGTATGGGATAACCACGTTTCTGCTGTGTAATTTTAAGTCCATGCAAACAAATTCATTTTACGTTCTAAAGTGATTTGTGGGCTTTTTTTTTTTTAAAGAAGTACTTATAGGAACAAAAGAGGAAGGGAACAGAGAAAGAACACTAAAAAACAGGGATACAAGGCCAACTATTAGTGGAAGCATGTAAACTGTGCAGAAATTGTTGCAGACTATGGGGAAGAAGAGAGAGAGAGATCATAGACCCAATGAACAATTGAGAGATAATGTGGCATGACTTTCTCTTTAAGTAGTGCACTGTGATTCAGATCCTTTTCACATTTTAGAACTGAATCAAAGTGATTCCTGTATCTCTGACCACTCCTGCATGAGAGTTAAATTTCTTTTAAATATCTTCATGTGTTAAATTACTCCCCTATGGAAACACATTATCTAAACTAAAGCAAAACATTTATATTTTCATAAAGGCTATGTTAACATTCATCCACTTACTTCAGAATAGTAATACTTCATATATCTGTGTATATTGTTTTAAGCTTATTGTACTTAAATTTTCTCGAAGGCAGAACTCAAGTACCTGGTGATTTACAATTATTTATAAAAGAGAAAGCCAGCATGGTTTAGCGGTTTGCGTGTTGGACTACAACTCTGGAGACCAGGGCTCAAATTCTCATTCAGCCATGGAAACCCACTGGTTGACTTTGGACAAGTCACACTCTCTCAGCCTCAGAGAAAGGCAATGGCAAACTTCCTCTGAACAAATCAAGAAAACCCCATGATAGGTTTGCCTTAAGGTCATCATAACTTGGAAACAACTTGAAGGTGCACAACAACAACAACAACATACATACATAAAAGATTTCAGATTAGTTTCCTCAGGCTAAATACATACACATACCTTTGAGAGAAAGAACAAGTGTATGCACATTTACATGAGCAAATGATTCCCCCCCCCAATGTGTACATGAATGTGTGTGTGTTCATGTTCATACACACTTTTGAGGGACAAAAGCATTATTTGTAACATGTACACATACACCAAAAATGCCACTGTATTGAATTTTCAGTTGTGTTGGTTTCAGTATTATCCTTTATCCTCAGTAGTCTGTATTTTGTCTGTAATGTACATTCATTATTCTGAAGGATAAAAGCAGTGAATTATTCTTTCTACAAATGAAAAGCACATAGCAACATTTGCCTTCTTCCTACCTGATGTAGTATTGTGTCCCTGTAGTTCTTAATTGTGCATTACATTAATCAAACAGCAATAATGACAATAACCTTCCCTTGCTATCGTCTCTTCCTTCCTGCCTTGGCCCTGCCCAGAATCATTTTAAGTTAAAGATCCAAAGCTTATCCCCCTTGGGATATTTCCTATTGTCTTGTTCTTTAGCTTTCTGGAAAGAATTTGATAGAAGGAACACGGGAGAAAAATGGAACACACAAGGTTTTCCTCCCTTTGCATAAAGAGAAAGAACACATAAAAATTAAAGAGGGGGGAGGAGAGAAATAAAGGCCAGAGGTAAAATCATTTAATTGTGTGAGAGCTGCTCTTTCTCTGTTGGTTCCTGCCAGCTGCTGCTGCTATTGCTACCTTCCTGTTTTAAGATGAAAGCAATGATGGTAGACACGTGCAGACACACAAAAGAACCTATTTGGACTGGCATGTCAGCTCATCTTTATCAAATGTTGCACAGGTATATTTTGTTGCCATGCTTCATTACCCCAGAATGGCGTGCCTGAAATGTTTGTCTCTTCTATAAACCCAATAGCTTTCCCACCGAGTCACATTTGACAGAGCAATAGACGGGTATTCACTTGCCGGCATCCATTTGGAAAGCCTTGGCAATTATACACACACGCATACACACACACATACACACACACACGCTGTATGTGTGTATTTGCATGTGTTCACACACACCATACATGTGAGAGAGCATCTCTTCACCAAAGATACAAAGTACAAAATACAAGTAATGTGAGAAAACTGGCTGTGGGTGGGGGGAGTAACCCAGTAAAGTGTGTTTTGTGGGGAGAGGGAACAGCTCAGCCAAAACTGATATCTGATTTTCATCTCCAAATGTATGAACCAGTGAATTTCACACTGTTAGTATATTATATGTTGGTCGAATTCTCTGCCACCATGGTGGTAGTGTGGTAAGGGAAAGATAAAATATTGTTTTCTAAGATTATGGTGAGTAGGGAGGGAAGCTTGAATAGTTTCAGCTGGAAAGATTTGTAAGAGTGGCCAGCTTTAAAGGAATGAGTTCTAGTGATACAGGCAAGAAGTACAGGATAAGGTCATAAAATGGTACCCATTTCTGAAAGTTTTTCAGAACACAAGGTCATAGAATCATAGAGCTGGAAGAGACCACAAGGGCCATCCAGTCCAACCCCCTACCATGCAGGAATAAACAATCAAAGCATTCCTGACAGATGGCCATCCAGCCTCTGTTTATAAATCTCCAAAGAAGGAGAGTCCACCCCACTCTGAGGCAGTGCATTCCACTGCCCAAAAGCTCTTACAGTTAGGAATCTCTTTCCTGTAGTCTGAGTCCATTGCTTCTTGTCCTAGTCTCTGGAACAGCAGAAAAGAAGCTTGTTTCATCATCAGCATGGCATCTCTTCAAATATTTAAACATGGCTATCATGTCCCCTCTTAACCTTCTCTTCCCCAGGCTAAACATGTCCAGCCCCCTAAGCTGCTCCTCATAAGGCATGGCTTTCAGACCTCCCACCATTTTGGTCACCCTCCTCTGGACACATTCCAGCTTGTCCGTATCCTTCTGGAATTGTGGTGCCAATAATCAAACAGATTATTCCTATAGATTTCTGAATATTCCATGTTCTTTTTCCAGCACACTTTAGACCAGTCTACTATCTTAACTGGTAGCAACAGGGAAGTTGAAATTGGAAAATCACCAGCTATTTTACAGAATATTTTTGGAAATTCACAGTACTATTTCTTCTGTGTTTTTAAAATTAATTTCATTAATTCATTTGGATACCCTGCAAAATCAGACTAATCCAGCATCCTGTTCCCCACACTAGCCAACCACATACCCTCTGATTTTTCACAGATGAAAACTGGGACACATGTATCCAAGCAATATCAGAGTGTGTTCAAGATGGCAAAAGTTATTAATGAGGAAGAAGAAACAAGCCAGGAAGAGGCTGCAGCAGTTTGCTTTGGCTTGAGCTTACTGGGAAGGGCAAGACTCAGTTGTATCTTCTGAGGCCAAGAATGAGTGCCCACCTACAGTCACATGGCTGGGTGCCTTGTAGTGACCTCAGCAGATGTGATGCCTGTGACCTGGCCAGGAAATGGCTATGCTGGGCACACACAGACCATGTGTGTGGACACCCTTTCTGTCGTGGTAACTGAACTCACCATTGTCTCCAGAACCACAGCAAATGGTGAGGGTTGTTGTTTTGTTTTTTTTACCATGTGTTCACTTCATTTTCAGGGGTATTTGCCCCAGATTCCTGCTGAAACTGCCTGGACATTATCATCTGGACAGCCGGATGCAGGAACAGGGGGAGGCCATTTCATTTGGTCCATGGTCTGGGACATTTTTAAAGCATCTGAAAAAGTGGGATGACAGAAAATAAATTGGAACTATCTCCACCAAATCGGGACAGTTGGAGGGTATGCAAACCATAAGCATATGAGAAGCCCAAAAGCATTAATCAGACCAGTTATTATTCTTCCACTCATGGTCTCTTATAGAGGGCTGCTGTCTCTGACCTGGGAGGTAGTGTATAGTCATCATAGTTACTGCCATGAATGGTTTCATCCTCCATTAATTTGTCTAACCCCTTGTAAAACTCTCAGAGGTAGTAACCATAATCACATTACATGGTGCACATTCCATAGCCCAACTATATGCAATGGCAGCAGTGCGCAGTGTTAACAAAAGCCTCCCCAACCACCACCGCCCCATGGTTGAGTGGGGTCTCCTGTGGCTGCTATTTCTATATCTAAAATGTTTTTGCAGCTTGAAGAGAGACATTTCATGTCATGTATAATTGGCCCTAAAAGATAGCAAAGAACAACCTGGCAAGTATACATCAGAAAACCTTTCAAAGGCTCAGCATTGGCACTGAAAATGCCCTAACTTTTCTGTTCATTTGTCTGACATCCCAAGATGATGCAGAGCCAAAAATATATATCTCTGAAACAAATCTTAAAGCATGAGAGCTTTGATTCTGTGTTGCAACACAAACCCTAGGAAGTTAACAGACTGACCTAATGGATGCTTCACTCTACCTTTTAAGAAAATAACTGGGGTTCTTAAAACCATCAACTGTAAAGCTGTGTTAACTTCCCCCATCTTCTCAGACATATTTATGGTAAAGCATAGTCAATTTTATCTTGGCACCATATTACATTTATCTAAAGTTCTTGCAAAGGCATATGGAAAACTGGCAGCACAAGAAGACTCAGGGCATCTTTTCTTAACATGCAGTTTTACACATTCAACAATAGGAGGGCTGTGAACATCAGCGAGGAGAAACAGTACACTGAAATTTGAGGGGAAAGAAAGGACAAAACCCTTCCAAGGTATCTTACTGGGCAGACAAGGAGAATGAAAGAACCTTAATTTTGTGGATGAAGACCATAGGTCTTAGGTACAAGGCAAGCTATAAATAGGCTTTTACTTTGTTAAGGACTGTGCATCAAAGAATCCTGTCTGATAACACAGATAGAACTGGGTGGAGAAAAGTAAAGTATGTTGGGTATCTTTAGATGTAAGACTCTAAACTATCTAGTTTCTGCAACTGGACCTGTTTATCTTGGATTGGCCTTTTTAGTCATCAGCGTGCTTGCAGAAAGCGTGGGACGAGTCCTTCCTGAATCTTCGTTTGTGAAGAAAAGCCAGAGAGTTCTTTAGATGTCTTGGTTCAGGCTTTGACTGCAGCAGCACCAGCCCTAAACATTTTGCTTCCTGAGACAAAGAACAAAATGGTGCCATCCTCCATTCCATATAAATGAACACGTATATGGCTCATTTGGCAATTGAACCATAGGGTCCTCTACCTCATCTGAAGATAGAAGGGGTATAGGCCAGGCTGTGTGGTGCAGACAGCCTTATTGTTTAGGAGAGAGGAATGGCTTATGAGGAACTGCTTCTTCCCACAGCACCTGATAAATAAGGTGGTTGACTCCCTTTCCCTAATGAAAGAGCTGGGCCTGGACCCCTCGCACATCACCTGGATCCAGTGGAGACTTGTAACTTTGATGTCAGAGGGGTAGTGAATTCATTATTTTTAGTCTGAAGGAGATATCCAAGGTGCCAAACCATATTCATAAACCCTGAATGGTTCCTACAACATTCACACTAAAACTCGGAACAGATTTACCACTGATTGACATCAGAGCCCCTATCCTTGACTGCATGGATCCACAAACCTACCTGAAGGCTGGATACTGAAGGCTAGCATTACAATATTGTGGCCCTTCAAACTGGAAAAAACTGGTTTTGTTTCTTTTTAAAGTCATATATTTGTTAAAGTCTTGTGACAGATCAGTGTGCCCATGCTTCCAGCGCTGTGAGGAAGGAAGCTACAAGACACCCTTTGGCTATTCCTCAGAGGTAGCACCACCTCTACTCTCTTTTTAAAAAATGTATACCCTTGGTATGTGAACTTATAGATGTATACATTTATGCAAAAGGATAAACTCTTTTTCTTAGGACTTTATCAGATGCACTAAATATGGTGTCATAATGACGCCACATAAACGCAAAAGGGTATGTATATCAGATGACGTCACCCTTTTGCGTTTATGTCCTGGGCAAAACCCATCCTATTTTATTGACAGCTTAAGCCATCAATAGATACCTCATGGCACTTTAGTGCCGGCATTGCTGGCGTATGAAACCTCGCACCATTTAACTCATGTGAATGCAGTGTCAATGGCCAGTCCGGCCAGGACACTTCCTAGTAAGATCACGACATCCAGGTAGTGACACACTTTCTATGACCCTCCCTGGGTTACTTGGAAGTTTTTAAGTGTGTGTACGTGCTTTTCAAAACTTTTTGAATGTTGTTTTTGTTTCTTTTTTTGAATTCCCCATGCAACCATCTTCTCACGAGAATCCATGGGATTTTGAATGAGGAAGTGGACGGAGCTCCTTTCACTTCCTCTTCATTGCCAGGGAAGCCTTTGCCAGGAGACAAAGGTAAGTGTGGTGGGAGGTGTTCTTTTGCTGGCATAAAAATTGCTTTACAGTAGCACTGATTCACCTACTGAGGCGATGGTGGGGCGAAGGAGGGATCTTGCCTCTCCTGTCCCTTTCCCTGGGAGGGCTTCTGTCACCATGGTGGCGATCATGGGGACAAAGGGGGAAGGGAGGGGAAAGAGCGATCTTGCCACTCCCCTTCTCCTTTGCCCCCACAATTGCTGCCATGGCAGGGCCATGGTGGGGGTGAAGGGGAAAGGGGGAGTGATCTTGCCTCCTCCCTTTCCACTTTCCCCCCACGATCACCACCGTGGTGGGGCCATGGCAGGGGCAAAGGGGGAAGGGAGGGGGAGGAGAAATCTCTCCTCCCCCTTCCCCCAAGATGGCTCCTGTCACCATGGTGGGGCCATGGGGGGCCAAGGGGGAAGGGAGGCGGAGGAGCAATCTCATCTTCCCTTCCCCCAGGATGGCATTCACTATTATCTGTGGAATTCACCATCTGTGAGGGCCCCAGAACCAATCCCCCATGGATTCAGGGGTACTACTGTAATTATGTCAGCAAAACAATGTTTTTAGAGGCTAGTCTGATAAAATCCTTAGTGTTCTTATACCAGGGATGAGGAATACAATTTATAGATGTGCCCAACAGGGGGCCACATTTCAGTCTGTTTGTTTCCCATTTGTCCTCATCTTGAGCCTCATCTTGAGTTAGAAATATGGTTCCTCCTTCCTCTTGCACTGCTGAAACAGGTGCAGTTCCCCTCCCATATCTGTTTAGACTGTCAACTAATCTGGATTCTGTCTTTGGCTCCACCATCACCTGCAAGTGACCTAGGCATTCAACTCGTGATGGTGGTTAAAACCACACAGGCAGAGTTAACATCAACTTAAGCACTCTTAAGTCATGGATTTTCAGAATATTTATATGGGAAAATGAGCAGGCTCTTTAATAATCTTTTTGGCTATTTAGTATATACAGTCATATAGATACAAACATATACAGTCACCTTAGGGGAAAACACAGACATGTCAATGTGTGGGCACATTGCTTGCATTATATTACATAAGATGGCATACAGGAGAGTACACATCTTATAGCATGATCAGATTCTTTCATACTTTCCATAGTGTCTGTAAAAGCATTAAACAGACATTTCAAAAAGGCTTTAACTTGTACATAATTCTATTGTATCATATCCATAGCTGGTTATCTAGCCATCTCAGATGAGAACACAATTTCATCTGTTGAGGCACTACACGTCCCTAGCAGGCATCCAAGGAGTTAATATCCATGAGCGTTGTTATATCTATAAACCTCTTTTACATGATTATAAACATCCTTATATCTATTTTATCTTAGCCTAATTGGTTCTCTTACCAGCATCAGCATGTTTGGGCAGTTTATCAGTTTTCAAGTAGAAACAGCTGCTCGGACACTACATTATAGCTTCCATTCATTGCAGACTGCCAAAGCAGTCTGATTTCATCCTCTTCTTGGCTTCTTTATTCTCTCCCTAGCCTCCACCAAGCCTATCACTGCTCTATCTGATTCATAAGACATTTCTAGTGGACCCTGCTTGTGTCAATGTTCCACTTCTCCAATCAGATTGTTCAAGATAATAAAAAGAAACCGTGCATAGCTAAATCTAGACTTTTGGCTGTCATTCAGCCTCATTGCATTAGCCAGTTGATTTCATCAGTCATCCTAGCACCTCCTCTGGGTTTATTCTTGCTCATTTCTGGTGGATGTTATCTTATCTTGTTTCCAATCTCTTTGGCTTCTCTTCGCAAACGAAGATTCAAGAAGGACTCATCCCGCACTTTCTGCAAGCACACTGATGACTAAAAAGGCCAATCCGAGATAGATAAGTCCGGTTGCAGAAAGCACAGCAGAAGGTTTCCTTGGGTGATGTTTCCGGGTTGTGATTTTTTTCTGCGTTGTTATCTTATCTTGTTTCCAATAGAATAGGTGTTAATAGGCTAGCAACATGAAGTTCTTTCATACACAAAGCTTTCATTTTAGACTTCATATTTTTATCTATCTCCTGAAACCATTATTTACATTTTCATGCTTAAATTCAACAAATTTTAACTTGATTTACTGCTCAGCCTATATAATTGCAATGAAGCTTTTAAAACATTGGTGGCCACTTGCCAGCAGAGGAGTGGCCTTACTCCCTGTGGAATGTGGCCCTTAACATGCCTGCCTGAACATTTTGGGGCCAAAATCCCCCCCCCAGCTCTGCTTTAACCATCTTAGCATGGCCAGCCATGTGATTAAAGGCACATAGTAGTCAAGAAAATTAAATAATTTTGGGTTTCCAGGGCTGAATCTGCACTGCAGAAATAATCCAGTTTGGCACTGCTATAACTGCCATTGCTCATTGCGATGCAATCCTGGGACTGTAGTTTGTTGTGGCACCAGAGTTCTCTGACAGAGAAGGTTAAATATCTCACAAAACTACAAATCCCAGAATTCCGTAGCATGGAGCCATGTTAAAGCAGTGTCAAGCTGGATTATTTCTGCAGTGCAGATGCAGCCCAGGTCAATAAACTTAGTAAAGAACCAAGCACAGATGGCTAGTGGTTTCCATTTCAGTGGGGGCAGTGAATTCACTCCAGTTTTTCATTTGATTTTCAAACGAGCTATTCAATATTCTGAAGTATGTTGGGGACAAGGTTAGAACCTTCTTGAAATCCATTAAAGTCCCAGAGAAGATTCACTAACATACTGACATGGAAGCCCCCAGTCACCACTGGAAATAAGCAAAAGGAAGCTCAAAATCCATCAGTTGCTTTTCAGATAAAATGAACAGACCGACCATATGCAAACCCAATTTATTAGGAACTTGGGAGTAACTCAGGAATAAATCAGTGCAGACAGTACTGAGGTGGGTGGTCCTTAGGAGTTAAGTTGGTATAAGGCAGCTTCCAGTGTCCAGGAATGGATGAGTCCATGGCCCCCAAATGGAGCAGGACTGATTTGTCTTGTCTTTGTCCTGAGGGAACAAAACTTTATTTCTTAACATGGGTAATCTAATCCTCAGCCATTTGGGTCAGTTAGGATGATACTATTAACCCTGATTCCATCTTCTGGTCATGTAGCTTTTTGGTGAGCGGTTCCTGATTAAAAGGTTATGGTTGAAGTCAGTTATAGTTCAAGTCAGTTTTCAATTTTATACTGACCTCAAGGAGATGTCACAGGCAGGATTGAAGAAACAGAAAATGAAAGGAAAAAAATGATGCAAGGAAGGACAACGCCTGAAATGAGCCAGACTAGTGTAGTTTTGTTCAGACTTTGCTTTATCCTAAACACTTTTGTTCTGAGCACATGGTGCCTATTTAAGATCCATTAGTATTTTAAAAGCAACCCTGCCAAATCTACATTGTAATTAACTGGCTATTGTTCCTGTGTCACAATGACTCTACTACTGGATTGGGGGGAAATGCTCAGCTATGAGTCATGGGCCTGATGCCACCAGCCAAGAACTAAAATCTTCTTTAGCTGGAATGGAAAGGGGAGGGCTATCCTGTTAATTTAGGAAGACGTTTGTTCTCTGTACATGATTCATATGGAATTTAGACAGACCTAGTTGTCATGGACTATAATATAACACTAGCATGTTATGATCATTATCAGTTAGTATATAAAGAGCTATCTCAAATGGAGTCAGAGCAATGGTACATCTACCTTTGTCTTGCATTCTTTTTATTGACAAAGGCTCATGTGGAGATCTTTGCCAGCCGTATTAAGAGAGATAGGTTTTCACTGGAAATGTTTTGGGTTCAACAGGAGATGTTATAGATCCAAAAACAAATACTGTTTAAAACTTCAACACAATATATCGTGTGCTGAATCTTTGTGGGTCTCTGTTGGTCCTTAACAAATTATCCCATCCACTCAGGTACTGCCAGCCCTATCATTGGGAGGAATGAAACAATCACCTCAGGTGACAGATGCTGCAAGAGGACCACCACCACCCTCAACTGTTCCTCCTAATCATCCAGCCATTTCCCTCTGCTGGAGGGCAGACCTTTGTATGTTCCCATTTTGTCTATGTGGTCCTTCTGAACATAGTGAATAGTGACACTCTATTCTGCTTTAATCAGACCTCACTTGGAATACTGTGTCCAGTTCTGGGCACCACAATTCAAGAAGGATATGGACACGCTGGAATGTGTCCAGAGGAGGGTGACCAAAATAGTGGGAGGTCTGGAAGCCATGCTCTATGAGGAGCAGCTTAGGGAGCTGGATATGATTAGCCTGGGGAAGAGAAGGCTAAGAGGCAACATGATAACCATGTTTAAATATTTGAAGGGATATCATATTGAGGATGGAACAAGCTTGTTTTCTGCTGGTCCAGAGACTAGGACACGGAGCAATGGACTCAAACTAAAGGAAAAGAGATTCCACCTAAACATTAGGAAGAACTTCCTGACAGTAAGAGCTGTTTAGAAGTGGAATATACTGCTTGGGAGTGTGGTGGAGTCTCCTTCTTTGGAGGTTTTTAAACAGAGGCTGGATGGCCATCTGTCAGGGATGCTTTGATCGTGATTTCCTGCATGACAGGGGTTTGGACTGGATGGCCCTTGTGGTCTCTTCCAACTCTATGATTCTATGCCTACTGACTCAAGTGCAGTATAGAATGCTGTCTCACCATCTCTGTTGACTTCTATGCGTGGAACAGGAAGGGGATGCTCCTTTATACTTTGGTGCATATAAAAGAATGCCTTCAATTCCAGACTTCAAATAAATTATCCAAGGTGCTGAAATGTATTGCCAAAATAGGTTCAGCACCTTGGATAGCTCCTATAAATACAATCCAAAAGTGGATTCACACCACCCCTAATATGGAAGCTACTGGCTGCCACTGGCCATGCTTTTAGGAGATGGAAACCTACCATCGTATCTGCCTGCCTACATGTGATTGATTAAGTGTAAAGATATATAATTGAATACTAAAGCAGAATTGCCCATGTCATTGTATTTATGATTTCTATGTATGCTTGTGAAAGCTGGACAGTGAAGAAAATGATAGGAAAAGAATCAACTCATTTGGAATCTTGTGCTGGAGGAGAGTTCTGCAGATAACATGGACTGCCAAAAAGACAAGTAAATGGGTCCCAGAGCAAATCAAGCCTTCATAGCAGATTGCTAATTTTTTTTTTTTTTGAATGGCTCCCGTTACAGTCCTCATCCCTTTTGATCATATATATCTGCACCTTCCAGTGTCACCTTACACACTTTTAAACAGTTCATTATGTAATATGAGTAGCCCTGCCTAACTTGATTCTTTCCTCAGTAATAGGGACTGGATGACATAATAATCAGATCCCCTTGCCCACTCCTCCTCTAGCAAAAGTTACATGCTAGGTAGAAGAAGGAGAGTGTGGTGGAAGAAACACCACAGTGGTTGATTATTTTGTATAGCTTTTCTTCTTTCTTTCTTTTAAAAAAAACCTCTCTAAGGCAACTTAGGTTGAGTGAACTGCAACTTAAGTAAGTGAAAGACAGGAAATGGAGTGTCTGTTATTTCATGTTGTGAGAAAAAGAAGCAACACCTTGGAGGTGAATGATAGATATTATTATAAGAGAGTTGTTGCTTAGGGCAGGTGAGTGGCGTGTTAATGAGGCGCACCCTTCTGCTTTCTGACAGATGACTGTCATTGTTCAAATGCTGCCATCAGACAGATTAATAACTGGGTTGTGTTGCCCTGCAGTTGGAGTATACTGTCTTCATTCTTCTCCCGGCTTCTCTAATCCGCTGACCTGGAGATGACCTAGAGGAGGTGGAGCTCAGCTTAATGTTTCATCATCTGTCTGGTGTAACAGAGAACGTTCAAAGCAAAAGAACCAATTTATTAAGTCGTCATCATCGTCATCATCATCATCATCATCCTGTGCTTGACATTCACTCTGTTTTAGAGTGCTGAATTTTTGGTAAACTGTGAAGTTGTTTAACCATGGTGTCAATTTAATCTTGTGAGAAAAACATGTAGGAATCCTTCAGCCTGCACCAAGGGTTATGTATCCACAGCGTTCAAATTTACCTGAGGGTAATCTGTTGGAACTCAGATATTCATTGGCAGCACTATAAACTCAGATATTCATTGGCAGCACTAGAGGGGTGCAGAAAGGCCAAACCACACCACTGTTGGAAGGAGTGACACCAGCCTTAGTGACTCCACAGAAGATATCATTTCTGAGCATTGTCTGTGTTGTTTTTTTTAAAGAAACAATGAATCACACATGACTTGGATCAACAGTGCATCCCAGCTCCTAGCAACCATTTTGAAACATAGGAAGGTGTTTACTGCTAACATAGTTCTCTCCCAAACACGTTATACTGAGTTTTTGGTGACTGTGAATTCCCTAAAAGATAAGGCTGAGTGAATAAAGCTAATCACATGGAGGAAAGGCTATCCTATTGCTATGCACCATACTATAATTTTTCTTCTTCTCTTCATTTAGTCACTGTTTTACTTCAGTGGAGTTTGATGTCAGTGGACTGGTGAAGCCATTCTTTGTTTCATTCCACACCTTAAATGCAGTTTAAAAGTAAAACTCTGAGCAGATTCACCACCCTACTGTCACTGAAGCTGTAAGCTGCCACTGTTAAATCGTATTCACAGAGTGTGCCATAGAAGGAGAGAAAAGGGGTCCAGACACTTCCCAAAGTGTCTGCCTAGTGAGGAATAACTTAGGAAATTAGAACTTCAGTAAATGATTCTTGTTGTCAGGGCCCATGCAAAGAGTTGGATGGGGAAACTGATACATTAGGGAACCTGACCAGGTGTGTGTGTGTGGGGGGGGAGAGATCACTCAGCAGAGCCCAGTGTAAGTTACAAGTACAAGAAGAGGAGGGGGCATTGTGAATGAATTACAGCTGCTACTTGAGGATCTTTGTTCAGATTTATGTCCCTATATTTGTAACGGAGTGTTTGGATAATGAGAAATTTATCAGATCCAAAGAAGCAGTGTCAGAGCAGAAACAGTGGACAACTGAGACCACCTTGTCACGGGCTCAAACCTGAGTTCCCTTCCCAGGAGCTCCAGGTTAGCTCTCTCTGTAGGGTTAAGTCCTGAGTATCCTCACCCCAGGATGCTTCCTACAGCCCCCCAAACCATCCAGTAGTAGCCGCCACCACCCACAGAGTCAAACTGGGGGGGGGGTTCTTTCCCCTTGGGACCCCCCCCCCTTTCTCATGCTCAACGCAGTGGGAAGTTGTGCGTAGTCTATTAATCAGTGGCACTCCTTGCCACTATAGAATCAACTAACTCCCTCCTCCTAACCGCAGAGGAGGCTCACAGTAGCATAGTCAAGAGTAAGGCACATGGTAAGCATCAGTATAGGAAGATTAATCAGTTTACTTTATTCAAGAGAAGTAGTCATGCAATCTCACATAAGGCTGGATTCTCCCCTACTTCAGACAGGCAGGCTTAAAGTGATAGCAATACAGAGAGTATCAAGATCAAGCATTACATTACTCAGGTTACATTCAGTTACTAATTTAGCTACATTCAACCAAAGTAAAGAAATTAAAAAGAATTCCCTAACACAACTAAACATGTCCTAATCTCTACTAAATACTTGCAGTTTGTTGCCTTGAGATGTTATTCAGGTGCTGGGAGTCAGCCAGAATGGAATGGCCTTGCTCTACCAGCATAACAGTCTGTGTTCCTTCACATCTTCCAAAATCTTTCTCCAAATATCTCACACACTGGCTTAAAAAAAAAAGCAGTTAAATCCTCTCCAGATTTCCTGGGCTTAAAGCTGTAATTGGTCAGTCCAGTCACATGGTGTCATGGTAATGATGTCATCTCATTAGCTCTGTGAAGGTGGTGCTTTAGACCCTTCCCATTAACCCTTTTCTTACCTGATACTATGTTGGCAAGACAATCTGTTTACAGACAAAGGGAATTATAGTTGTCTAGCAGAATGATGGGAGTTGCACCTTGGGGCAACATGATGGAACTCCATCATGACACACCTCTAGAGCAGAAAGGAAGGTAATTCCTACTCAGAACTTCACAAGCCTTATTTAGGAGTTTGCAAGGGTTAAAATGATCTAGGAAGGCAGGGGACATATGGCAACTCTCTTCCCCCTCTTTTCATGAAGCTCCTTTTCCTACCTTGTGTTTAGCATGAAGGTCTGTAAGGGGATTTATGAATGTGCACATTTGGCTTCATTTCTTATTTATTTATTTAATGTATTTATACCCTGCTCTTCAGCCACAAAGGCTCTCAGAGCAGCTTACAAGTTGTTAAGCAATAGCACGTTACACTTCTACACTGCTTTATAGGCACTAAGCGGTTTCCAATGTGTGTTAGGCTAATGTTTTCCTAGGTCTTAAGGATGGGTAGATCTGTCAGTTTCACTTTGGCATCCTGTTCATGATACTGTCTCAAGCATCTCCACTCTCAGTATGTGATGCCAGTAAATCTCAGAGGATGTCTGTTCCCCATTCCCATTCTTCTGGATTCCAAAGCCCTGGTTTTATACCTATGGATGCTCCTTTCACCCTTCTCAGTATCCTGCCACATGAAGAAGTATGTGCCCTCAGTGTACCCTGTTCAGGATAAAGTTCCCCAAATTTTTCTGAATATATCTGAAAGTTGTATTCCAGCACTTCTGTACAAGGTGAATTTGCTGAAGCATACCTGCAGCCCATGGATAGCTTTCAGGTTCATTTGTACAAAATGAAGGTGCACTTCCTCTTTCCAAACTTCCAAAAGAAAAACAAGTCTACTCTGTTGTAATGATGGAGGCAAATATATAGTACATTTCTTCTCTCCCACCATTACTTTTCACTCAGTGTTGGCAAATATCCCGGTTACTATTCAGTGGCATGGGGGCTTTTGAGATACCTGGGAGGAGTGTAGCAGGCCCCTTAATCTTACTCTGTGACAAATTTAAAAAACACTTCGTGATAAAGCTCTCTGCATCAGTTATGACATGGACTCTGCAATTAATGTGAAGAAGTATCTTTAGTGGATGTGTCCAGATCATTCATGGTGGCATCCAGATGACCACTTATACTTGACCCTTGTCCTTCAAAGCTTTAATGGATCAGAGAAGGAAGGTCCATCTGGGTCCAAAAGATTGCAAATGTCTCCTTGGGGCAGGAGTAGGTCCACCTACTTTAAACAAAGTCATAATTTGTCTTCTCCTGAACTTGAGAAAATGGTGACTGGCCAGCTTTCAATCACACTTGGATAACACTATCTAGATCCATTTCAGTCACAACCTGATTTCATACAGGAAACCTCTCATTGATTATCTTGATCTGGAGCAACATCATCTTGGATCTAGAGATTATCTTTGTTTCTTTTGCAAAGTCCAGCTCCGGGGATGCATATGGCCTCCAATATTGCTTTTGTGGCTCTCAATGCTTTCAGAGGACATTATCAGAAGTGGCAAAAATCACGGGATTACAACGTCAGGGTAGCGCAAATGGGTCCCGCTCTCGCACAATGCTCTCTTCATGTTATTACTCTGCGCTCTATCCACAAAACAAACAAACAAACAAAAATCTCATTCATGGGACAAGCCATTAATAGATTGTCAATAGTGCTCTTTTCACACTATTGACTTCGTGCAAAACCAGGTCCCATTGTAATCATGAGATTACACATGAATGGGTGGTCCTCAGTGAGAAAACCTCTGGATGAGAATATGAAAGTGAAGCACAGGACACCCTTTTTATGAATGGTCCCCTTTAGTTTGCATGTTTTTAGGTTTGTTTCAGTGCTTGTGTGTTCATTTACTTAGTTAATTAAGGGGTTTTTGGAGTTTTAAAGTGCTCACATCTTCTCATGAGAACCACTTAAATCTTACCCATGCCAAATCATGGAAGTAGATGCCGGTTCTTGAAGCGCTAGTGGACTTTGTGCAATAATTTGTTTCTTTTGCGTGATTACAGCTACATGTGATAATAAATGTTATAATGCCACAATGTTCCTGCTATCTTCATTTGCGGAATTACAGCATTTTTAGATGCTAGTCTGATAATGTCCAGAGTCAAATTTTTAAAAATCTGGATAGTCCAAATACCTTGAAGGCTGTGGGTGGTCAGTTTTCATTCCCCAGTTTGAACAGAGGAAAATAATGATTAAGTGTCAAGGTTAAAGCTTGAAACTTTAACACAGGGAGTGTGCAACCTATTTTCTGACAAGGGTTGTGTTTTTCACGGAGTAATTTTACAAGGTCCATGTGCTGGTGATGGGCATGACCAGAATGAAAATTTGCTGGAGAGATTTCCCTTTTTAAAATCTTTTGTCCATCCCTATTTCTCTCCCTCTCTTTGTAGTGGGCTGCGAGTGAAAGAATACATTTCTCTCAGTATGTTATTGCAATTAACCTTTTTCACCAGATCCCTCTTGCCTGAGGTCTGAAATCACAACTACAGAGGGGTTTTGAAATACAGGGCTGAGGCCACATGTAGTTTTAGAGTCACAGTTTGCCTACCTCTGCTTTAAGGGAGATCTTGGTAATGCAGGCCTCTCAGTACTACACTTAGAATGGGAAATGTACATGGCATTAACTTCTGCAACAGGTTACTTTTTTAAAATGGCCTGCCTTTGATTGGTAAAAGATGCAAGGAGACAATGCTACATTCTATGAAATGCTATTGCAAAGGCTGGGAGGGAAAACTTTTTTACTGTGTAATTTTTATTTTAAAATTCATAAATATTCTCACCTTTCTAAATTTAACTCTTTTTAAAATGGGTAGCAGGAGTTTTGCCTGACCATCTGCAAGGTGTGGCAGGGTGTTAATGCGTACATCTGCTTTTTAAATCCAAAGAAATAAAAGCAATGTAGTAACAGCACTCTTGTTTTAATGAGGGAAAACTGAAAGCCAGTGTGATCCAAAGTGAATTTATCTTTGGGGACTGTCAAAATATACACCCATTAAAGTACACTCAAGTCTTCTGATCCTAGGGCACCTGTCCAAGGAGACTGGTGTATTCTCTGAAATAAAGAATAGAATGAAACAGATGAATATTCATTGCATTTACAAAGGAAGACTCACCCAGCACTGAACCAAGATAGGCTGAGACCTAAAAACTATTCTGAGTTTAAGAAGCCCCATAGCATGAACCAAAATTCTGACAAAATTTTGGAAAATATTTTTCTTGAAAAAATATGTACAGGTATACCTCAGTTTAAAAAGCCTCTGATAGTGAAGCTCCTTTTAACGAAGTCTTTTCACACCTGTCCAGCCCCCTTTCCCTCCTCATCCTCTGTCTGGATGGACTTTTTCCAGCAGCATTAGCATTGGAAGGATGCTGAAGAGCTGGAGAAATACAGACTTTCAACAATAGGTTACAGCAGTGTGTCTTAAGTAAGCCATGCAATAAAGATTGAGCTGGGAAAAAATGGGAACGTACTCAAACCTACTTTAAGCTGTATGTGCCTACCTGCAATACGCAAGGTAGACAGCAAATCTGGCTCCCAGTTTTGAAAAACAATAGAATAAAAACCCAACACTTACAAAGGAATTCCACCCAGGGACAAGGGGATTTCCAGGAGATAACGGCCCATCAACCAACCATTAGCTAAATAGACACTAACAATCCTTGCATTTATATACCCAGAAACTAACCAGTCAATTAGACAAATTTACATATATTCCCCAACAGGGGTTCACCATATATAAACTCCACACACTCCTAGCTAACCATTCTCTGAAGATGCCAGCCACAGATGCAGGTGAAACTATTCCAGAAAGAATTCTGGAAAGAAACTATTCCAGAACACGGCCTCACAGCCTGGGAAAAACTGAAGGAAAATCTATCAAAACATGTCTGTTTACTTAGGAAGGGCTTAGCTTATCTGACCTGATTGTTTAATTTTCACACATGCATATTGTTAGCTTTGAATAAAAAGTATGCTGAAATGTGATGTACTGCTCTTCTTTTCTTTTTTTCCCCTTTCCTTTATTTATAGAATTTGTACCCTGTCTTTCTCCCTACTCTTCCCATTTTATTTATGTCTCTGGTACCAAACTTTCTGTTAAAGAAGCAATGCCCAGGAACACATCTAATCGGTATAGCTGGTTCTATCTAAAAGTAAACATGCTTTCTGTGTTGTTATGAGGTACCGATTTCTTTCCTCACAGTCAACATCAATAGCATTTCATAGAATAATAGAATAATAGAATAATAGAATAATAGAATGATAGAGTTGGAAGAGGGTTATCTGGTCCATGAGGGTCATCTGGTCCAACCCTCTGTCTTGCAGAAATACACACTCAAAGCACGCCCAACAGATGGCACATGTTTAAAAACCTCCAAAGAAGGAGACTCCACCACACTCCCAGGCAGTGCATTCTACTGTCGAACAACTATTACTGTCAGGTAGTTCTTCCTAATGTTTAGGTGGAATCTCTTTTCCTGTAGTTAGAGTCCATTGCTCTTTGTCCTACTCTGGAGCAGCAAAAAATAAGCTTGCTCCATCTTTAAGATGACATCCCTTCAAATATTCAAACATGGCTATCATATCACCTTTAACCTTCTCTGGGCTAAACATACCTTAAGCTGCTCCTCATAAGGCATGTCTTCTAGATCTTTCACCATTTTGGTCACCCTCCAGCTTGTCAATATCCTTCTTGAATTGTGGTGCCCAGAAGTGAGCACAGTATTTCAGGTGAGTTCTGACCAAAGCAGAATAAAGTGGTACTATTACATTCCTTGATCTAGACACTATACTCCTATTGATGCAGCCTAGAAGCATGTTGGCTTTTTTAACTGCTGCATCACACTGCTGACTCATGTTCAGCTTGTAGTCTACTAAGACTCCTAGATCACTTTTGCATGTACTGTTGTCAAGCCAGATGTCACCCATCCTATATCTGTGCATTTCATTTTTTCTGCCTAAGTGTAGTACCTTACATTTATCCCTGTTGAAATTCATTTTGTTAGTTTTGGCCCAGCTCTCCAACCTGTTAAGCTCATTTTGAATTTTGATCCTGTCCTCTGACATATTTGCTGCCCCTCCTAATTTGGTGTCATCTGCAAATGTGATAAACATGCCCTCTAGTCCATCATCCAAGTCATCATAAAGATGTTGAATCGCACTGGGCCCAGGACAGAACCCTGTGGCACCCCGCTAGTCACTTCTTTCCAGGATGAAGAGGAGCCATTGGTGAGCACCCTTTGGGTTTGGTTGGTTAACCAATTACATATCCACCTAACAGTTTAGCCACATTTTGTTAGCTTGTTCATGAGAATATCACGGGGGACCTTGTCAAAGGCCTTACTGAAATCAAGATACGCTACATCCACAGCATTCCCTTCATCTACCACTTCTCATAGAGGTGGAAGAACTCAAATGTGATGGCCTTCTGTCATACAGAAAATGGTGTTTAATTATATGCTTGGTGTGGTGATGTTCATCTCATGGCAAGTATAGCCTTATTTGCTGTCATCAGCGCACTTGCAGAAAGCGCGGGATGAATCCTTCCTGAATCTTCGTTTGCGAAGAGAAGCCAGCGAAAGAAATGAAAAGATCACAGAAAACACGGAAGTTGATGGAACAGATAGGGTGGGAAAGGTCCCTAAGAGAAGTGTAAGAAAATAGTATTGTGCTAGAGAAATTTGAACAAAATGGAAGGAAGTTTTGGTGGACTTTAGTTTTATCCATAGCAGAATTATTATATTGTCAATGCCAGGTTGCACTCAATGATAAATGCATGACTGATGAGTTTACCATGCCTGCATTCTACAGTGTTTAATAGGCAGATTTCAGTACAGATGTTTTAATGTAGAGGTTGACCCCCTGTTTATGCCAAATCAGTACCCACGGTTTTATTTACCCATGGTTGGGAGGTCTTAGAGGTCTTTCTAAGCATCTGGGGGACCACAGAGTCACACTGGAGGTGGCCTCTCTAGGCATCAGGAGGTCAAATGTCTCTCTAGACATTTTCTAGGTCCTCCAGTGCGCTTCTATGGTATTCTATGGTGGTTTCCTATTATAGAATCATAGAATCATAGAATTGCAGAGTTGGAAGAGACCACGAGGGCCATCCAGTCCAACCCCTCTGCCATGCAGGAAATTGCGGTTTTGCATATCTGCGGTAAGTCTGGGAACGTAACCTCCTCAGAAATGGGTGGGGGTGCACGAACTATATAATTATTTCATGTTTCATGGTATTTTGGGACTGGATGGTTGTATCATAGAAATGAAAATGGAAGCAGCCTTTCTGCCTGAATTTCGGTCCTGCGGTATGTTTTAGGCTTGTTGGCATGTTTCTCATTAAAATGGCTTGTTATGCCATGGAGAAAGGAAAGCTTCCCCATTCATGGTAGATTAATAATTTTATTTAACAAAGTACTATGAGATTCATAAAGGATCTTTAGACTTTAACCTTAAATAATACTATAAGGGATTATAGATTTAAGCAATATGATTTATGAAAAAAGGTGAGAGGTTGTTGCTGTTTTTTTATATAGCTAAGTGTCTTATATTTGCTGCTAGCCCAACATGAACATTGATTTGACCTATTTCATGTTGTTTCCTAATTTTATGGGGAATAGAATAAAACACATAAGTGCAACTGTGCAGTTCTGCTAAAGATGTGCTTGAAATGGCATATGTCTCTATCAATGACAGGTTCACAGGAGGAAAAAAGTACCTTAGGCCACAAGCCTGTACATAGTTTCCTGGGAACAAGTCCAATTGAACTCATTGGATATTTCTTCTGAGTGGACATGCACAGACTTCTATGGCAAGAAACCAACATGGCCCTTTTGTGAGCATGTTTGTGTGTGTGTGTAAAAAGAAAAGGACATTACCCTCCAACTAAGTATTACAGCTGTTTTTCCCTATTATGTTTCTTTTGAGGATACAATGAATAGAAACGTGTGATTCTAAGAATAAACAGCAGTACAACTGTGGCAATGGCTAGTTAAAGTTGATTCACATTAGAACTATGGCTAGTTGTGGATTTGTATAAAACCAGTTAGTATCCAAAGGCTGTAGTAAATAACTACAGTTTTTTAACTTAGCACCAGAATGATAGCAACATTGGTACCAACTGGGCCTCTAAGGGGAGGATATTCCATAAACCGGGCTGCCAAAGCCGAGAAGGCTCTCTTCAACATATTCCCACAGCATATTGCCCTGATTGATGGGACACTGAAGAAGAGACCTTCGGCAGACTTTGGGCAGGGAGAAATGTTCTTTCAAATATCGAGGTCCCAAGCCATTTAGGGATTCAAATGTTATTACCAGCACCTTGAGTTCAAACCAGAAGCATATTGGCAGCCAGTGCAATTCCTTTAAAATGGATGTTACACAGTTAATGTTCCAGTCAGTAGTCTAGTTGCTGCATTTTGCACTAGCTACAGTTTGTGAGTCATCTTCAAGGGCAGCCCCCACATAGAGTGCATTGCAATTGTCTAATTAGGAAGTTACCATTACATGGACTACTGTGACTAAGGACTTTATCAAACCACCCGCTTTCTGTTCTTTTGCCAGGATAATTTGTGACATTTTTATGCCTACAAAAGAACCCACTTTACCACACTTACCTTGCATCCCATCCAAAGGCAGCCCTGGCAATGACAGAGGAGTGAATGGAGCTCCGTTCACTTCCTAGAATGAAATCCCACAGATTCTCACAAGAAGACGCAAGCGTGGGAAATTCAAAAATAAAAGCAAAAATAACACAGAAAAAGTTCACAAAAGCATAGAAATACACTTTAAAAGTCCCACATAAACAGGGGAAGTTCATAAAAAGGGCATCACCTACCTGGATGTCACGATCTCATCCAGAAGTGTTCTGGCTGGACTGTCCATTGACGCTGGAAGAACGTGAAAAATAGGTGTGAGGTTTCAAAAGCTGGCAATGCCGGCAAAAAATCACCACAACTGATCTATTGATGGCTTGTCCCATCAATAAAACAGATTAGCTTATGGACAGTACATAAATGCAAAAGGGCGACATTATCTGGTATGTGCGCACTTTTGCATTTATGTGGTGTTGTTATGATGCCATATTTGATGTGTCTGATAAAGTCCTAAGTTATCCCTGTGCAGGAAAGGCCATGAGCTCACAGACAAATTGTACTCTGAGCCACATAGTCCACATGGGGCACTGGTGACAAAGATGGATCTAAGAGTACCTCCCAAGATATGCATCTGCTCCCTCAGTGTAACTAGCTATGAGACTGCTCATGAGAGTGAAAAAATAGTAGTATCAGACAATATATCATGGAAAACACAGCTTCTCTGATTCAGTGACTTCTAGCTTCTTAACTTGTCCTTAACTTGTATAAGCAAACAGTACTGTAGCAAAAAGGATTGTAGAAGGGAGATGGTGAAAGAGACAGAAGAAGGAATCTCACATCAAGATATCCTATAGTCACAAATGATGGGCATACCACAGATGATCACCTTCTTGCCCTTCATTCAAAAAATATAATTCTTTGTGCATGCTACATAGAATCATATAGTTGTAAGGGACCACAAGGGCCATCTAGGCTAACTCCCTGCCATGTATAAATAAAGAACCAAAGCACTTCTGAAAGAACCAAAGCACTAATCTGTTTAAAGATAGAGAGTACACCACCATCTGAGACATCTATTTCACTGTTGAACAGCTCTTACAGTTAAAACAAACAAACAAACAAACAAACCTTCCTAAGGTTTAGGTGCAATTTCTTTTTTTGTAATTTGAACCCATTGGTTTGTGTTTTTCAACCATACTGACTCCATGTTGATCCTTTTCCAATGACTTTCCACAGCTATAGATCAGCATAGACTTCAATCTCTTCTGAATTCTCACCATGGTTGCATCTGCACTGCAGAAATAACCCAGTTTGACACTGCTTTAACTGCTGTGGCTCAATGCTATAGAATCCTGGGATTTGTAGTTTGTTGTGGCACCAGAGCTCTCTGATAGAGAAGGTTAAGTATCTCACAAAATGACAAATCCCAGAATTCCATAACATTGAGCCATGGCAGTTAAAGTGTCATCAAACTGGGTTATTTCTGCAGTGCAGAAGCAGCCATGGTGAGAATTCAGAACAGATTTTTTTCTATTTCACAGCATACTTACTCAGAGAAATGTTTATCAAAATGGCTGATTTGTACTAAAGCTCCAAAAAAAAAAAAGAAGAAGAAGAAGAAGAAGAAGAAAAAGAAGAAGAAGAAAGAAAGAAAGAAAGAAAGAAAGAAAGAGAAAAAGAAAAAGAGCTGGATAAAATTAAATGTGGACATTTCCTCAGTAGCTCATAGCAACTGAATTTCAAGTAACAGCAAAAGGTTTTCTTTCATTTGGATCCTAAACAACATACATTCCTATGAATCCATGGAGCTTTCTGATAATCTTTTGCAGGTGGCCAGATTTAAAAAAACAACAACAACATTTAATGGCATACTAAACAGGAAGACAAATAATTCCTCTGTTTGTGTCTTATGCATTTACTCATTTACTAAAGTAATATATCTTTTTGAATGTCACTTTTAAACCAAAGTCCCTGAGTACTGGTGAACTAAAACAAAAAGTGTGATAGCTAACTTTCCAGGCTGTACTACATAAGCCTTGATGGATCAGATCCAATTAGTAAATATTAGCTCTGTAGACTCACTAGAAAAGACAATCATGCTTGGTAAGGCAGAAAGGAGTAGGAAAGGAGGAAGACTGCATTACAGATGGACAGACTCACAAAGAAGCCATGGCTTTTGGATTCTGATCATGTCCTTTGGGGTATTAGCTACCTCTCCTAATTTGGTGTAATCTGCAAACTTGATAAGCATACCCTCTATTACCACATTGAACTCAAAATGACTTTAACAGATTACAAAGCTGGGCCAAAACTATCAAAATTAATTTCAACATGGAGAAGTGTAGAATACTACACTTGGCAGGAAAAATGAAATGCACAGATATAGGATGGGTGACACCTGGCTTGATGGCAGTACGTGAGAAAGGGATCAAGGAGTCTTAGTGGACCACAGACTGAACATGGGTGTGACGCGGCAGCTATAAAAGCCAATACAATTCTAGGCTGCATCAACGGCAGTATAGTGTCTAGATCAAGGGAAGTAATAGTGCCACTTTATTCTGTTTCGGTCAGACCTCACCTGGAATACTATGTCCACTTCTGGGCACCACAATTCAAGAAGGATATGGACAAGCTGGAACATGTCCAGAGGAGGGCAACCAAAATGGTAGGAGGTCTGGAAGCCATTCCCTATGAGGAGCGACTTAGGGAGCTTGGTATGTTTAGCCTGGAGAAGAGAAGGCTAAGAGGGGACATGATAGCCATGTTTAAATATTTGAAGGGATACACTGAGGATGGAGCAAACTTGTCTTCTGTGGCTCCAGAGACTAGGACATGGAGCAATGGACTGAAACTACAGGAAAATAGATTCCATCTAAAATTAGGAAGAACTTCCTGACAGTAAGAGCTGTTTGGCAGTGAAATGCACTGCCTGGGAGTTTGGTGGAGTCTCCTTCTTTGGAGGTTTTTAAACAGAGGCCATCTGTTGGGAATGCTTTGATTGTTTATTCCTGCATGGTGGTGGGGGGTTTGGACTGGATGGCCCTTTTGGTCTCTTCCAACTCTATGATTCTATGAAATGGCAGATCACAGAGGTTCCCGAGAAAGAATTATTCCATTTTGAAAGTAATTTTTCTTTCAGGGATAGGCATGTCAGACAATTTGGAGGGATCATGGAGTCTACAGGGGATTCTGGTCACCATATATGACCCATAGGCTGCCCTTTATCTCTGCAGCATAGAGAATGAAGCCCATAAAAGTTCCCTACCATATATCTCAAGATCTGACATGATCTCTTTATGTGGAACTTATAAACATACTAGACCCACAGTAAAGCAAATGGTTAGTGAAAATTGTCTTCTGCTGATACAGTGTTACCTGCCCTGACACCCACCAATCTTGGAATAATTCATCAAATTGGCTAAATTTCATACATTGGCTTATTGGCATTCTTCGTGGTTTGGTAGTAGACCAGGGACTCCCACTTATCAGGAATCAAGGTTTGCTCTGGAAACGTAAGGAAGTAGCCTGTTAAATTCCCAAAAAGACACACCCAGGAAAGGATTAGGTGATCCCCCCTGGAACTGATGAGTTAGAGAAGAAATGGGCTAATTCTCCCAGATGTACATAGATATGAGTCACTCAATAGCTGTTTTTTTCTTGCACTTTTTCCTAAAACAATAGAGGTTTGCCTGAGACCCATCAGTTTTAATGTTCCCATCATTAGCAATTGTTAACACATCCAGAGAATCCATTGGTTAACCTTGGGAAACTCCAGCAGACATTGTATTCCACTCAAACTCACCCCTTCAGGGAGAAAATTGAGTATAAATATGACCCCAAAACACAACCAAAGTGTGCACAGATTCCCTTCCTCTCATCACTCTATCTATTTGTATCACCAAGGTTGCAGATTCTACATGAACCTCTGCTCTTCGGATAGGTATAATATAGCCCATCATCCTGAACTCTATCCCTCTATCTCAATACTTCCTACTTTCTTTGATAGCCTTGTGTGAGTGTTTGAACCCTGAGTGTATGTATGTGTGCATTCCCTTGATTATTTTTATTTCATCCCAAGGCTTGGAGTCTCAACAGTTACTACTGTACTGGTATACATAGGTCAAAAGATCGCAGTTACCTGGCCTGACACTGCCATTGTGAGCTAATTACAATTTCCCATATTAACATTCAGACACTAGTGAGCTCCCCACAGACCCCACACAATTTGGGTAAGAGCAGGTTATATGTTTGATAAACTTGGGACAATACAGTTCTGGTTACTAGAGAATTGTATTTGATTTGAATCAGATCCTACTTTTTTTTCAAATAATGAAAATTATGTCTGCCACATTATTTAATTTGAGCCTTGTTTTTTTTATAATACTGAAACCAAGCTCAAAGTAATTGTATATGTTCAAATCAAACTAATAAGAAAGTGATTTATTAGATTTTAATGTATTTTTAGATTGACTTGACATTTACATAATATTGTTTCTTCTTTCTATATACTTGCTTTCCTAGAGAACATGTAGGTCACAAACCTTTGTATTAAATTTTCCATAAAGTCAGAAGTTATGTTTAAAGCTGGTGGTTTATAAAAAGTCATGAAGTTGTCGAAACTTATCATAAGACCTTGAAACATGATATAGACCCATTCCAGGGCAGATAATGAGATGTTCCTGAATTTCTTTGACAAGTGTACATTTTGTGATTGTGAAAAACATTGCACTTCATTCTCATTCACGAATACCTTGCAGAGCAAGGAATAACAGCAGACATTGTGAGGAAACTACATGTTACACAGAGAGACCTTGGAAAGTTACTTGTACAGTAATTTTTGGGATCTAAGACTTTGGAAAGTGACTTGAAAATTTACATCCCTAAAAAGAAGAAAGAGAGAAATGAAGGTGATCGCAACAGTCTGGGCAGTAGCAGGGTGTCTGTCAATACAAAACAAGGAAGGCAACTCTCAAGAGGACTGCACCAGTACTTCATGTGTTATGTGTACATGTACATATGTGCCTTCAAGTTGCCTGTCAACATACGGTTACCCCATGAATTTCAAAGGGTTTTCTTAGGCAAGGAGTACTCAGAGGTGGTTCACCAATGCCTTCCTCTGAAATATAGCCTATAGCACCTGGTCTTCATTGGTGGTCTACCGTCCAAGTACTAACCAGGGCTGACCCTGCTTAGCTCCTAAAATCAGATGGGATATGGTGCCGCTAGGGTATTTAGGCTGGCTGCATGTGTTGTGCTTGTGGCCTATATAGCAATAAGTCTTTACAAAAATAATAACTGGGTATCAAATGTCCAAAAAACCCCATCTGTACCCCCAGCTGAGTTTACTTTATAAGTGTGTTGTCTACACATATTCTAACTATCCTCTCATACAATGTCTATCCAAATATTTCCCACCACTTGTATGTATGGGCCTTCAAGTTGCCTGTTGACTTATGGCAAACCCATGAATTTCATAGGGTTTTCTTTGGCAGGGAGTACTCAAAGATAGTCTGACAATGACTTCCTCTGAAATATAGCCTATGGCACCTGGTATTCCTTGGTGGTCTTCCATCTAGGTACTAACCAGTGCTGACCCTGCTTGGCTTCCAAGATCAGACAGGATCCTGTGCCTTCAGGGTATTTAGGCCTTTGCAGACTCTAAACTTTCTGTAGAAAGGAATAAGGGGATAAGGTACTTGGGGAGTAAATGTGTATTTTCTCCAGAAAACATAGTAATAGTAACAAGCCCAAACTGTTTTATCTGAGTTATACTTGTAAAATAATGTAGTTAATTACAAGCATAATGCATTAACTACAGACATTTCATTATTGGTTAGAAGTTACTTTTTAATTTGTAATTTTTTATTAAACAGCACAAAAGTAGCTCTGCTAAGTCAGGGATTGAATCTGGGCCCTTCTGCTTCCAAACTCAAAGTGTGTTTTTCCCCCATTGAGATATGTTCCCTTTTATTTGTGACCATGAAAAATGTGCTTCGGAAAGGAACATTACTCAGTGTGTCACAGGTTTTGAGTTTGGTTCATAAGAATTTCATCTCATTTGTTATCCTACATGAATTTACCAAAACTTTCAAATGTCTTCATATTTGAAATAGGGAAAAAATATATTTGAAAATTCTGTTTGTGGAAGGGACATATTTATCTGATTCAGGCAGAAAGCTTTCACTTATTAAAAGCCAGGATTTGAATCTCTGGAGATTTTCGCACAGGGAAATTATTCCCCTGAGAGATCGGGAGAAAAATGGGGCTCTTCCGGAAGCAGAGCTCCGTTTCGCACGCCCCCTTCCTTCTCCCGATCTGACGTCGTCCTCACTCTGTGCTGCTTCCATTTCTCTGCCAGTATCTTCCGTCATCTTTTACTAACGAAAGTTCTTCGTTATTAAAAAATGACGGAAGATACTGGCAGAGAAATGGAAGCAGCACAGAGTGAGGACGACATCAGATCGGGAGAAGGAAAGGGGCGTGCGAAACGGAGCTCTGCTCCTGGAAGAGCCCCATTTCTCTCCCGATCTCTCAGGGGAATAATTTCCCCATGTGAAAATCTCCTCTGTGTATTCAGTAGTGCTGAATGAGGGTTGTCTTCTTTTGTGATAGGTTTATCATCTCTAACACCTACATGGCAGGCTAATAAAACATGGTCCTCTACATGCTGTTTAATTTGGTCAGTGTAAATGGGGGAAATTCGCAGACTGATTCATCTCTGGGAAAGAAACAACAACTTGATTTAGAAAAAAAAAAATTCTAGCCAGACTGAAATTTCTCCATCTATTGAGTTCAGTCTATGGAAACTTCAGCCAAGGACTGGAAAAGCCCCTTGCTTGAAACCCCAGAAAGCTGCTGCCTGTCAGTGCAGCTGGAAATACTGAGGTACATGGTGGAGTAAATGGTCTGAATAAGGCAGCCTCCTATGCCACCAAGAAAATAAGTATGGACTTTATTAGATGTGGCAAATATGGCATCATAAGGACACCTAATGATCATGAAAGGGCACGTATACCAAACAATGTCATCCTTTCATGATCATATCTTGTTAAAAAGCCATCCTATTTTATTGATGGGACAAGCTGTCAATATATCTCCCATTCCATTGCCGGCATTCCTGGCATTTGAATCCTTGTACCATTGTGCTCACATCAACACAGCGTCAATGACAGAACACTTGCTGGTGAGATTGTGACAGCCAGGTAGGGGACGCTCTTTTTATGACACCCCGTGTATTTGGGACTTTTAAAGTGTATTTTTGTGCTTTGCTGTACTTTTTGTGTGTGTTCTTTTGCTTTTATTTTTAAATTTCTCACACTAGCATCTTCTCGCAAGAATTTGGGAAAAATTCCCAAATAATTTGAAGGAAAAAATGGGAAAGGGATTAAAGAAAAGAGGACTAGACAAAATGGATGGATAGGATGGATGAGTGAGAAAGGGAGTATAAGAGAGAAATTATATGGAATGAAAATTTCATGGTTTAATTGCATACAGTTAGAACAATGGATTAAAAATTAGAAAAAGAATCATAAAGAAACAAGGGAATTCACAAAATTTGAAAATTTGGTGAAAAAAGGTGAAAAGAGGGACGATAATGAAAGTTTGAAAGCTATTACAATTGAATTATATAAAATATTGATAAAAATAAGGATAAAAAGACAAAGGAGAAAATGGGAAGAAGATTTGAAACAAAAAATTGGAGATCATGAATGGGATAAGATCTGGAAACAAAGACAACTAAAATATGTCAATATGGATAAAAGAAAATTATTATAAAATAATACGGAGATTGTATTTGACACCAGCAAGATTGCATAATATAGATAAGAATAACCCTAAATATTGTTGGAGAGGTTGTCAAGAAATAGGTACATATATGCATATGTGGTGGAATTGTAAATCTGTACAGCAGTTTTGGGAAATGGTTTTTATAGAAATAGAGAATATTTTGAATATAAATATAGAAAGGAAACCAAGTATAGCATTGATGTCAATGTATAATGGAGAGAATGGGAACCAAGAAGAAAAGGATTTACTAACAAATTTATTAACGGCAGCAAGATTAATTATAGCAAGATATTGGAAAATGCAAATAAATGTACAAGTGGATGAGTGGTATAAAGAGGTTTGGAAAATGGCAATAAATGATAAGTTAACATGTAGAATTAAAATAAAAAGAAGAAATTGGAAAGAAAGTGATTTTGATAAAATTTGGAAAGTATTTGTTAAAAAAGTATTACAGACAAAAGATGGGAGGCTACCTCCACAAGAAGAAATGAGATTCTGGAAAGATTAGTTATACCAAATATCGCAAGATACATTGTAAGATGATTACTATGTATTACACTGATATACAATAAAAAATAAAATGTAAAAAAAAAAGAAAGATTAGTTAAGGGATAATGGCTCTGGTGAAGGGGAGCACTGAGGTGGGGGAGGGTAGGGGAATTAATACAGTATTCTTGAAAAGAATCATAGTAAAGAATCTGTTAACTTTTGAAATTAGTTAAAAGAAAAATTGCGATGTTTATGGTAATATTATGTGTTATACTAAATAAGTATTGATTGGATATTATAATGCATGATTATAAAATTAATAACATTAATAAAAAATGAAAAAAAAATTTAAAAAATCTAAGCAAAGCCAAAAAGAAAGAAAGAAAGAAAAGAATTGGAGAGATTGGAGCCCGGAAGTAAATGGAGCTCCGTTTGAGCTCCATTACTGCCGGGAAGCCTCTTTTATGCAGCTCAAGGCAAGTCTGGTAGAGAAAGTTCTTTTGGTGGCATAAAAACACCACAATTTATGCCGGCAAAATAACATTAATGTGGGTGGTCTGATAAAGTCCTATGTGTTCACAGTGGCGGCTGGCGGTTTTCATGTCAATTGTCTGATGAATATATTTCAAGTTTTAAAGGAACTATCCAAGGCACTGACCCCTATCTCAAAAATAGACTCAGTACCTCAGAAAGCTCCTTTAAAGTTGAAACTAAAACCCAAAGTGGATTCACCACCATTCACAACATAGAATCCACCAGCTTCCATGGTGTGTGACACATCTAAATAAAGTATTTTCTTTGTTAAAATGGCTATATAAAATTCTTCAGTGTAGCACTGTTAAGGTTGCTATAACTTACATTCCCAGAACAGATATGCTTATGACAGTTGCACTGAGATGGCTGTTGCATTTTTTTCCTTTATCTTTTTGTTCTATACTTATTGTAAAATTTTCCTTTCCTCCCTCTCTCTCTCTCTCTCTCTGGTGTGTGTGTGTGTGTGTGTGTGTGTGTGCTGGGGGGGGGCAATAAGCTGACAATTTAGAATGTCAGACTAAGGGGTTTGACTGAGCCATGAGGTTCAAAGAGATTAACCTGAACTCAGCTGTTTGCCTTGCTGATCTCATAGCAGCTGAATCTGTGACATTAAGATGTCAATAGCACAACAGAATTTATCTAACACTTCCACCATTGACATCATCCTTTGAAGATATGGGCAATTGCTTTCCTTGACACTTCAAGATGTATTTCTTTCTTTGTAAATTGTCATAAGAGGAAGAAGGAGTGGTTTGAAGTTACTGCACATCTGATAATGTCTTTGTGCATGTATCTTTTTTTAAAAAAATAAATAAATCTGGTGGCTATGCAGACATATTTCTAATTAAGACATTCAATTCAGTTTTGGATTCTTTCCCCCAGAAAACAATAAACTAAAATTTGCCCAATTTATACTTATTTGATTTGATCAGAGCTGAATCTTCCACTTCAGGTCGCGAGCCAGGCATGTCATTGGTTAAAGAAAAATGACCATTGGTTGCTAAGTTCTCTTCCACTCTCCATGGAATAACAGTTCATTCAACACTCAATCTGTAAAATGCATTTTCAGTGCCAATCCCTAGTTTCTTTACTTAATTGACTGCTTACACAAGCCTTATATGCTGATGATGACAACGATGATACGTAGCATCAGCAGCAGTATATTATTATTTGTATATGTACATTTTATAGTGTACCACACTTGATAAGCCATCTTCCTTTAACCTAGAATATGTTTTGTTTATGTAGAAAACCACAATGGTAGAAACTAATAGAAGGCCTGTGTCTTTCGTATCATCAGTATGTCAACGGGCTCATCCACACGAGCCAGGATACACCAGCTCCCCACCAACATATCCTGGCTGCAGATCAGGTCTATTGTTCCTCCCGTTACTGCCTCCAAATGGGCTGGAGTTCAGACAGGCATGCCAATCTGTTGCTGCAGCTGCTGTCACTGACATCTCCCTCGGTGTCTTGGAAGTCAGAAAGCTGGCCTACAACATGTGACTAAGGCCCCCTGCATGTGACCAGCCTTGTTCACATGCTGCAGAATTCCTTCTTGCCTTCTGGAAGAGTGGGGCAGATTGACAGAAGCAGGGAGGGCCAGCTTGCTGGGACCGGCACCTTCAGTCTTGCAGGGCCTGATCCATTTCTTCCTAGCAGGAATGGATTAAAAAGTTATTTTAAAATGTTGTATCAGGCCCTACGCCACCTTAGCCCACCCCATCTGAGTTATGTATTTACCCCAGGGCTGGCAAGGACTACAGGGGACAGAACAGGGGAGATGCCCTGCATTGTCAAGACTGCAGGGCTCCAAGACAGAATGCGGGGGCAAGAGAGGGTATATTGCCCATCTAGACAAGCTCAAAGTCACTGTATCAAAACACAGTGTGATTTAAAGTGGTAAACCATAAAACAGATCCTAGCTTTGGCTCTAGGAATGAAACCATTAAACCATAATTTAAGCATTCTTTTAAAACTCCTTCATCCCTCTGCCATAGCCACAATGGCCTCCAATGCCTTTGAAAGGAACCTCAGCACTATCTGTGAGTTTGGCATGCATTGTCCTTAATGACAAGGCATTACATTTGCACAGCACCATAAATCACATCTAAAGGCTGCTTTAAATAGGATGCAGATCCAGTTGAGCACCAGCTCTCTAAGTGATACTTGGGGTAAGAAAGAAAAGCAGGGAGGAAGTGTGTGTGTGTGTGTGTGAGAGAGAGAGAGAGAGAGAGAGAGAACATAAATGCCCCACCACATCATCTCCAAATAGACTGGAGTTAGCAAAGAATGATGGATGTCTGTACTTACTTACCAAGCTTTTTTTTCATTTAATGATATTTACATAAAAATAAAAAAATAAAAAGAAAGGGGGTTGGATGGCAGCTTACTTATGATTTACCTGCCTCAAAATGTCCTCTCCCCTCCCTGCATCCCTCAATTTCTGAAAGTCTGGAGCTCAGTTAAAAAGGTATGTGGTATCATCCTTCCTTCCTAAAAACCCCTTATTGGTGCATAAGCAGAAAGACAAGCAAGCTTACATGTAAAGACCTACAATTACTGTCCCTGATTTCATTGTGAAAACTTTATAACGGTCACACTGAAAAATCTTCCCCTACCCCTCCCACTCCTTCTAAGAGAACAAAAAAAAATCCATCAAATTAACACATCAATGAGTTGATTGTAATCTCCAGGGTTCAGTGTAGCACTTTCTAGCCTCTCAGACAGGAGGCCAGCATGATTTATCAATGCAAACCTAATAGCATCAATATGAATCTAACTAAAAATCAATATTTCATTACCAAATTGTTAGTGAGAATGAAGAAAAATTGCCAGAGTCAAAGCATTCTCTAGGGTAGGAGCATCTGGAGTTCAATGTGACAAGATGAGTGATGCATGACTCGGGGCCTGGGGAAGGACACTGGGAGGACAGGCCACTACGTAAGGCCGAAGACTCATGAAGAAAGCTCTCTTCCTCACTTTTTCTCTCTCTCCAAAAAGCTTCCTTTAAGCAGAGAAAATGTCTGGAAGAGCAAAATGGAAGAGACTAGATTATTTACTGGAACAACTGCATAATAACAAAATGATAATTAAATTCAAATTGCTGAGTAAAATGGAAACTCTCTTCACAGTGTTGCATGTACACATTCATGTGCATGCAGAACTTTCTTATATCCAAGCATGGGAGGGGACTGAGAAACCAGCTTCTGGGTTTTAGCTACCTTATAGAATGATTGGGTGCTGTCACACCTTATATGATTATATGCAAGGTTTTTGTCATGCTTGCACAATGTCATGACTGCTAGACAGTTGTGCTGTGAGCATGAGCATAAAGCTGCCTTGTTCCAAATCAGACCATTGGTCCATCCTGCTCAGTATTGCCTCCACAGTCTGGCAGTGGCTCTCCAGATTTTCAGATAAGGGTTTCTTTCTGCCTGACAAGAGACTGAAGCAGGGATGTTATGCATAAAAAGTATATGCTATATCACCCAACTATGAGCAATCAATTAAAAATCAGAGAATATTGAGGAATAGTAACCACATTTATTTCATTTGCAAGAGTCCAGTTGAGTTTGGTGGCAGTGTGATTTTACTCAGATATATGCAGAGAAAGTGGGTCTCACTCCTTCTATGAGTAGTTGTTAGGTGCTCTCACTGGGCAGCCAGTAGATTAGCAAGCGCATGCGCGCATATGTGAAAAGGATTGAGACAGGCAATGTGGTATAGAGCATTCCTTGCAATGGGGTGGTTAGCTCACCAGATGAGTGCTCAGAGAGGGCTGCTAAGGGCCAAGTAGCTCTTCAGTGTTAGGTCTTAGTTCAACTGATCACCACATGCCCATCTACTTGTTTCTTTGCCTTCCTTGCCTAGACACCAGGTCTGAGTCTGATGAAGGTATAGCTTGTCAGTAAGAGAAGTAATACTCCGATAATTCAGAATGAATATTCCAACATATTAAAAAAACGGTCAAAAATGTGTTTCTCGATGGTTGGGAAAGCCTGACAAGGAAAAATCTAGACTGATGAGAATCTTCAGTTTGAGACTTATTCTGTGTAAAATGTGTATATTTTTTGTTTGCAGAAAACAGCATTTCTGGTGCAAGAAACAACATTTTCTGCACAGAAAATAATATTTCTGTGCAGAATAATATTTCTGTGCAAATACACCATGGGTGACTTTTGCACAGAATAAGTCTCCAAAATTGTGCCGTTTTTGAAGACCTCCATGAAACAGGAATAAAATGGCAAAAATTACTCATTGCTTCCTTTGAGAATGCAGTTAGCAAAGAATTATATCCCTAGTTTGGGATGTATACCTTTGGGCCACAGACGGTGCATTCTGGAACCTGTGCCTACACTTTACCAGGGCCTGGAGATCCAATTTGCAGCGCCATTACTAGGAGGTAGGTTTTCCAGATGAAAAACAGGACAGGTCTCCTAGATCTTTAATAGTTGAGTAGAAGATTATTTTCAGCAGCTGTCGGTTGTCATGCAAGATCCATCTGCTGAAATTTCCTATGGAGGCTCAGGTGACCAGGAGAGCATTTACACAGTTAAAGTTAGTGTGCCAAATGTGCCTGTTCCTGGAGGAGTCAGATCTGACCATGGTAACATGTGGCTTGGTTAAATTTCACTTAGATTACTGTTTGGATTACTGTAATATGCTGTACATGAGGCTACCTTTGAAAAATGCTCAGAAACTTTGGTTGCCTAAAGAGCTGCAGCCAGATAATTAACTGGGTCTAGTTACAACTCTCTTGTAACAGCTTCACTGGCTGCCGGTCCATTTCTGGTCACAAATCAAAGTGCTGGTAATGACCTATAAAGCCCTATAAGGCTTGGGTGCAGGCTATTTGGAGGCCTGTATCTCCTTTTATGAGCCCATTAGAACTCTAAATTCATCTGGAGAGGCCTTTCTCTCTGTGCCACCACCTTCTCAGGCTAGTTTGGTAACAAGGCAGAGGGCCTTCTCGGTGGCTGCTCCCAGACTTTGGAACTCCCTTCCTAGGGAGGCCAGGGTGGCCTTATCCTTTGTTCTCCTTCTTCTCTCAGAAAGTTAAAACATTTTTACTCTGTCAGGCTTTTAGAAAATGACTGGAATGGGCTTTAAATGCTGTGTGGTGCTGTTTTTGAGGTTTGTATGATGTTTTTTCAACATGATTTTTAATGTTTTTAATGTTCAATGTTTTTAACTTTATCGGTTTGCTTAATGGTTTTAAAAATGTTATATTTATACTTTTATTGAAGCTTTTGTATAGTTTCAATCTATATTGTTTTTTAAATATGCCTTGAGTCCCAACATTTAGAGAAAAGTGGAATATAAAATAATGATGATGATGATGAAGATGATGATAGAGCCCTGCTGTTTTTATTTATTCATTTGTTTAATTTATATCCAACCTTTCTCCCTACCAAGAGGTAACAACTGAATCTGAATGGTCATAAATTTAGATTTACCTGAGGATGTTTATTTCACTCATTATTAATATTTGTATATTGCTTTTCCACCAGAGCAGTGTACAATAAATCTAAACTAAAACAGCAAAGACAAAACAACAACAAA
This sequence comes from Gambelia wislizenii, assembly GCA_030847615.1. Taxonomy (NCBI): domain Eukaryota; kingdom Metazoa; phylum Chordata; class Lepidosauria; order Squamata; family Crotaphytidae; genus Gambelia; species Gambelia wislizenii. The sequence continues at coordinate 236,628,197 of JAUMIR010000004.1, forward strand.
CTCATTAACCAAATAACTCATTAACTCATATATAAACACTTATAGAGACAGTAACATATTAAAATAACATACAAAAATATAGGCTAATGTTATTTCCCACTATCAGTGTGAGATTTGCTGAGGACTAATAAGAAGCAGTGTTAGAGAAGAAAAAGCAACATTCTGTACAATGACTGGCTGGCTGAACCCCTTGCCTAGGAAAAAGAGTATGTGTCTGCTTGTGCAATTGGACTAGTGTTGCAGAGAACATTTAATTTGTGACTTTTTCAGATGCCACAAATACAGCATCACAATGATGCCTAATTAATGTGAAAGGGTATCTATACTGCATGATGCTGTGCTATGGTAATTTTAAGAGATGAATAAGGTGTTCCTTTTTATTGACGGTTCAAGCCATCAATAGATCTCCCATGGCATTTTTTCATGGTTTTGCCTGTGTTTGAAACTGCGCGCCATTGTGCTCATGTGAATACAGCATCAATGGGCAGAACACATCCAAGTGAGACTGCAAAAACCAGGTACGGGACACTCTTTTTATGAACCTCCCCAGTCTAGTTGGAAGTTTTAAAGTGTGTTTCTGTGCTTGTGTGTACATTTGGTGTATTGATCTTGATGTTTTTGATAATTTTACCGCATTTGTGTCTTCTTGTGAGAATCGCCAAGATCACAAATGCGGAAGTAGACAGAGCTCTGTCCGTGCTCTGTTGATGCTGGAGTCACCTTTTAATGCTACTGAAGGTAAGGTCTGATAGAAAGGGTTCTTTTGCTGGCAGCAAAATGCCACAAAATATGGTGGGAAAGAAACATTAATGGAGGTTCATCTGATAAAGTCTATTGTAAAATAAGAAAGAACATACTCTCTAGAATTCACAGTCTAAGGGGTTGTCTCAATGGTGAAAATACTCCTCATGGAATGTGAGGAGAATCCTACCTGTCTTAATGGGATCCTGCATTGTATCAACTTATTTGGAAGGAGGGGGGGGGGCAAAACCGACAAAAACTCTGGAGTTTTAAAAAATAGTGAGGGGAAGGTGCATTCCTGCTCATTGGGACAAGTGATTCACTTTGAATTGCTTTCCCATAGGAGAAGAAGCACTAACTGATTGGCCAGATGAGCACGAGGGCAGGGCTTGCTAACAGGACAAGCACCTGGCATCCCCAATGTTGATTTTTTACCTTAGCCTGGCAAGTCGCTTGGAGAGGGAGATGTGGGAGAGTTTCTTTCTCCCTTCTCTGATGGGCTGGCCAAGCAGCTACTGGTGTTCCTTCCCAGCCTCAGGAATGGAAAGGGACGCTAGCCCCTTGGCCTCTTCCCACCCCTGCACCAGAGGGCATGCAAAGTTTATGGGGGCATTAAGACCCATTAAGACAAATTGCAGTTGTTGCAACTTGTCTTTACTGTGGGTCACTCCATTTGGGGGGGGGCTCATATAGAAAGGCTCACAATTGCCGTGTTCTTCATACACGGACAGGAGGGAAGGACAATGGCATGAGGCACAAGACACTGTAGCAGTCAGGACCATTGACCTTGGTGATAATGGAAACCTGTGCTGCTGTTTGGTTTACAGGGCCAAGTCACACCCTGGTCCCTGCACCACACCATACTGCCATGTCTGGCTATTTGTATAAGCCGATCAGTCAGAATTATAAGGAGGTTACACAAAGGGGATTAACTTTAGTAATTATAAGTGCGCCTGCACACACACAGAGTTGTCAGAGGCAAGCCTTGTGGATGTCCGTGGGACTAACTTTCAAATAAGTGTGCACAGGATTACAAAGAAACTAAGAAACACAAATCAATACTCATGCAGCAAGCCAAACAAAATCAAGACGAAAATGATTTCAGAGACTGTGGCTGTATGTATATGTTCAAGAAAAGCCATAAAAACTCTAAGCTCAAATGCCAGTTGGGGATTCTGAGAGTTGTTGTCCAAAGAGTAACTTTTCTGTGCTCAGCACAAAGGCCTGAAGGGTAATTGCCAAGAGATTTGGCTGAAGTGGCATACAAAACTCCCTATAAGAGGGAATCCTGATAGTAGTATGCACAGCTGTATGGATTTATTTTAATTTTATTTTAATGTTGCATACTGCCAGTGATTACAACAGAAGCTGATAATTTTTTAGTGAGCTAATATCAAAAGCCGTGGATGTTCTGCTAGGGACAAGTACAGTTAAGATCCCTGACTAGCTAACCACCAATACAGTTAAACAACCTCACTATTTTGTCTATCAAGTGTGAACTGGAAAAGGAAATTGATTTGGGGTAGATTATTAATGATTTTGCAATGAAAAGGGCTATAAAAATGAAAGTTTAAAGTGAATTGGTCTCCTTATAAAGTATTTACAGCTATGTTGGTTCATTAGAATAAAAATAAAGCAAAGTATTGACAGGATAATGCCCTTATTAGGAATTAGGGTCAAGCCGAAAGTTGCAAAATAGCAGAGCTGGGGAAAGTTAATGTTTTGGACAACACGTCCCAGAATCCTCCATACTGTCTGGGGGATACTTGGAATTATAGTTTTAAAAAACTTTTCCCCAAACTTTGCATAATAGACTGGAGATTCGTAGCCCTCTTTTTTTAATGGCCAGATATTAAGGGAAATAAAAATAGACAATCAAAAGTACAATACAAAACAAAATAGGGCATTTTAGGGCATGAAAGAAAAGTCACAGCGCAGGCCATAATGTAATTTTAGAAACGGGATTATTTGCCATAGCTCCTTCCTATAGAATCCTGGGATTTGTAGTTTTATAAGGTCTTTAGCCTTCTCTGCCAGAGTGCTGGTGCCTCAAAAAACTACAAATCCCAGGATCCCATAGGAAGGAGCCATGGCAAATAATTCAGTTTCAAACTGGATTATTTGTGTAGTGGGGATTCGGCCATAGAAATGACATTTCAGAATTAGAACAAAAGGTTCTGTCATTATTTGGTATGAGAAGCAATCATGGTGTGTGTGTTTGGAGGGGGCCAATGTTACTACAGTACTTTGTCCTGGGCCATTCACAGTGAGACTTCACTTGGTACTACTGTGCATCTGGTGCCTTTTCATCCCTAACTTGTAAAGTCTAATCTGCTTGGATCTTTTTTTTTTTTAAAGTCCATTTTGCAGCACCACTTCAACAAAAGGGCATTTAGCAGTTGGGCTATGGGAAAAAGCACTTTCTTTTGGACTGGTGATTTATAATGTGGCATGGACATTTTGTTTTTGTTCCTGTTTAAATAGATTTTATGTTTATACAATGTTATTTTTGTTTTAGTTGGCCCATTCTTTTATCCCTCAAGCAATTTGATTTTCTTAGATTTTGAGTCCCTCAGGGATGGAACTATGAAAATTTAGGGAAAATGCTATAAGTCACTCAGACTTGCAGTAAAGTGGGATATCAATCAATCAAGTAAATAAATAGAAAGATATCTTCTTTTATTGTACCACTTTGCAGACTGGTCTAGATTGATAATCAAAAATATTTTGTTGAGATTCCTGAAGCATAATGGAATTTCCAGATCCTTCCTTCCTTCCTTCCTTCCTTCCTTCCTTCCTTCCTTCCTTTCTTTCTGTGACCTGTGTATAAGATACTGTCCTAGGTGCACGATAGGGCTGGTTCTTCTGTGCTTATCACTAATGTACAAATGATATGGGAGATCAATAAATGAGTTTCCCATCTAGAACTGGGCTGGATCAGCTACTATGTGATTTTATTTATTTATTTATAAAAAAACCCCACACATTTTACTAGCAACTCTAATGGTGAGGGTGGTTATTTGTTCCCATGCCATTTTCCTGATGAAGATTGTCCTTTCTTTGAAGCTGTTATTTACTAGTCTAAAAGAGAAAATTTACAGATTTTCTGGCTTGCTTTTACACTTATTCATAATATTTATATGCCACCCAATAGTCAAAGTTTTCTGGCAGTTCATAGAATAGGAAGAAAAAGGCCATAAATAGAAGTATCACAGAATCATAGAATCATAGAATTGTAGAGTTGGAAGAGACCACGAGGGCCATCCAGTCCAACCCCCTGCCACGCAGGAAATCTTGATCAAAGCATCCCCGACAGATGGCAATCCAGCCTCTGTTTAAAGACCTCCAAGGAAGGAGACCCCACCACGCTCCAAGGGAGTAAACTATCAATATAAAATATTATAATGAGAGAAAACAAGATTTTTTTTCCTTTACAACCATAGTTTAATGCTCCCACAGAGCCCCGAAGGGATAAATTCAAATGGGTCTCCAAGAGTACACAAATGATCCAGTTTTGATTTTGGTTGTTTCTAAACCTTCAGAAGAGTTGCCCACATTTCTGTAGAAGCAGCTGACATGTTCCTGGGAAGGTAGGAACAGTATCCCTTCAAACTCTGTCAAAATGCTCGAAAAGCCCAAATTGTCCAAGATGGAAGAGAGAGGAGTACATCCACAACTCCTCCCATGCTAAAGGATCTTGGTTCAAGCTGTGATAGTATGCACATGAAGGATCCTCATGCCACATTTCTCTCTATTAGTACCCCAACTGTGGATGTTCCCCCAAGGGAAACTAGGGTACTTTTTCATCCCTCCGGGTTTTGGATGGGCAGCAAAATTGTGCTATTTTGCTAGGCTTTCACTTCTTAAAATTAGAGTTAGCCTTTCTGATTGCTTCTGATGTTGTTGTTTTTTAATTGTCTGGTTTTAGAACTATTTTTTAAAGAGGAATTTTAGTTTATGAAATAATTTTAGTCTTTTACTTAATGTTTTAAATGCTTTCACCCATTGTACATTGCCCTGGGGCCCCTGGTGGGTTCAGAGAAGTGATAAATATACCATAGATAGATAGATGATAGATAGATATCCTTACACTCCAAAGTTCCAGCAAAAGAGAGGAATCTCCTATGCATCAGGATCTGGGTAGAAGGATGTTACCTACCCTGACACCCCCAGTCCCATATCTATATTAATAATTGGCAATATTTAATAATTAGGTCAACATGTGTCATTCAACAGTGCGGTCATTAATAAAAACTTGGGAAACTCCCCAGCTAGGAAACCCAAAACAAAACATTGCTTAGTCAGATATGCATTTAGGGAGGGGCCACCTAAATTCTAAAGAAATGTTAATTTGCAAGGCAGTGGAAGGCACCTGGCTAATCCCATCTGCCAAGGCTGGCAAACTAAAACCTGTAAACAACCCTCATTAGTTTACTGTTACCAAACAAAGGAAGTTGCTTCCTCCCTTTCAGTTGCAAAGTATTCACCCATTAAGATGCCATTAACATATCCAGAATACCTTTGTCTCACCTTGAGCAACTCCAAGAAGCATTGTCTTTTATTCTAAATCTTTGAAGGCAACTATTGACTAGAAAAAACCCTTGAAAACTGTCTTCACTGTCTTCAGCTCCTCCTCCTACCTATGTCCACGCTGCTAGTTTGCTGACTGACCCTCAGAGTACAATTTTGAGACCCCTGTTGCTACAGGAACTTTTGCTGTACTGGACACTCCCTCTGCTATTCCTCTATCCCAATATCTTCCCACTTTATTTGTGAGTCTTGCATGAATGCTTGATGCCTGAATGTGTGTGTGAATATTGTTTTTATTATTATTCTCAAATAAAGATCATTTGTTATACTATCTAGTTTATGTCTCCTCCCGATTACCGGTATAAATAGGTCAAAAGGTCCTGTCATTGCCTCCTCTCGCATTGCCAAGCTGAGTATATTAAATTCCCCAATTTAATATTGATTTCCAAATGGTCTTCATGACCCCTGAGCATTCAGAGTAACAAGGGGAAGGGGAAATCATGCTCATTCCTGGCCTTTTGCCCCAGGACTAAGTACTCTCTCCCCCTTTCAGTGGGAAAGTAGCAACAGCAATAGCATTGATATTTCTATACTACTTATCAGTGCAAAGCACTCCCTAAGCAATTTACAATGATTTTTAGCTAATTGCCCCCAACAAGCTAGGTACTAATTTTACTGACCTATGGAAGGATGGAAGGATGGTATTGAACTCATAATGTTGTGGCTGCAGTACAGGCATTCAACCACTGAACCACCAGGGCTCCTAGTGTTCCTTGGGCTCCTTCCCTCAGCCCCTGCCCCTGTTCCTCCTCTCTCTCCTTCCTCCCCTCCTTCAGCAACATACCTCAGTCTTTCTGTGAAGATTCATTTGATCATGGAAGGGTAGGGCAGGAACTGGAGGTGGGGCAGCCAACCCTCATTACTTAATGTGCCTGGGAGAATCCCCTTCTCTGCCCAATGATATCTATACCATTGCCTGGAAAATTAATTGGCTTTCCAAGTACAGATAATAGGAGTGTAGACAGAGTGTATAGCAATGCCACAGGCTGTTTTGTGGCAATACTCTCCCATGTCCATTCTCAATCAAGGTATTCACCATTATGAACTCAGTACATACAAACTGGTTGTTTATATTTATAAGAGGAATAATAAGGACTTCATCTGACAACTCCTTGCCCAGTTGCTGCCTTATGGAGAAGAGCTAATGTCTTGTAGAAGTATAGCACAGTTCAGCTCTTCCTTTCTCTGCCTCTTTGCTTAGTACTCAAACACTCTGCCCTGACAAAGAGCTTAGAATTTTATTTTATTTTGCATTTTGGACTACAACTCCCAGAATCCATTGGTCATGCTGTCAGATTCAAAAACAGTTATCCTCCCCCCCCCCCCGAAAGCTCTGGCCTTCTTACTTGAATTGAGTTATTTTTGTGGAGCACAATGAAAGTAGAGGACAGACAGAGATGTAGGACAGAATAGGACAAACTCATTTCCTCACCAGCCTTCTATCCCACACTCACCTACCTATTAGTCTCCAGAAAGAGCAGGGTTGTGGGTCTGTAGAAAGCAGGAAAATGTTAGCTTTCCATTGTCTCTTCAACCAGTGTCTTAAGAACACAGTTCATGTCAAAATTTGTGACTAAATGGAGAGAATGACTAAACCAAGTTTGACTTAATGCTTAGGGGGAAAAATATTCTCCAGGTGCCTGTTTTCTAATTCTGGCAGGAAGTAACCCTTATTCTATAAATTCCCATTTTATTAGTAATTCTCTCATTATTTAGTGTTCTTGAGCATGCTGTGTGCCAGTTTTGGAATTGTAAGCTTTTCATTACTTCAGTGTTTTGGTTGCCTTATGAGTTTGTTTCAATCTGTGGAAGAATTTTCACTTCTCTTGAGGCCCATGCACTTTCTTTTAATTTTTAAAAAAAGTTAAAATCCAACCGTTCTTCCTTTTTATGAGGTATTTATAGTGTCCAGGCTTAAACGTGTCAGTCCAAATATATATTTATTTCTCTCTAGAGTTTTTCTCTCCAGAGCTTGAGGTCAGAAGGAATAAATGAATTTTTAGATTACATGGAGACTTTTGGATGTGAAGAATATATTTAATAAAGTCAAAAATACACTGTAAAATGTACCTAAAACTAATATGCTTATTAGTCTAGACATATGGTAATTATAATTAAGACGACTTTTCTTTAAATTAGAACATAATTGAGAATGTTAAAAAAAATCCTGGAGACAATGTTAGAAATGTTTGCTAAATCTGTAGTTTATAATTAGTTGTGAAAGGTGAAACTTCTGCATCTCATTTACTTTGCTTGCAACTGCCTTCTAAATAGTAATCATCTATAGAAGGCTTAGTGGTCTACAGATAACTATAAGATACTTAAAATTTAAGTTTTGCTTTAAAAACTAAATCCATCTGGAAAATGGTCATATTGGGTTTAGCCTTACAAATAATCTAGGATTAGAGTTGCCAGGTCAGGATTATCCAAGGTCCTCAGGTTTCAAGGACAAATCCTGAAATTTGGGGAAAGCCTCTTCTGCTAATTACAGGAGGTAGGCCCTGGTGATGCCATAAAGCATGACACATTAAGCACCAACCATCAATAGCATCAACAGAGTACAGTTGTTGTTAACTGCTGTCAAGTTGGCTTCCATCAGTGGTGACCCTATGAATGCACTATTTGAACAAAAAACACCCAAAGTAATCCTAGATCAGCTACTAAGAAACCTCTCCTGGCCCACCTACCCCAGCCTACCTTACGAGCCAGGTGAGGGAGATGTGTTCAGCTTTTGACTGGGGTGCAAAGTGGATGATTGGGGTGCAAAGAGGATTTCCACTTCACTCCCAACAGCAATCAAGGCTGTGAGCAGCAAGCATCTGTGACAGGGGTCCTGTTTCTGATTGTTGCAGCTTCCCTTGCTGGGGGAAAACACCATCATCTTTGCACTCCCAATCAGAAACTGAATGGACTTTCTTTTCCCAAGCTAGCAGCTGGCTCTTAAGATGATCTGGGGTAGCATTTATGTAAGTTTCCAGTAAGAGTACTGCATACAGACCAGTCATGGATCTGTAGCTCTAGATTATGAATCTGTAACTGCAGTTCTGAATACCAGCAACCAAGTCTAACAGATTGTGTGTGTGTGTGTGTGTGTGTATATATATATATATATACACACACACACATACATATACATACATACATACATACTGTATGTATGTGTGTATAATCTGCATCACATATACAGGAGGACCCCCATATCCATGGGGGATTGGTTTCCAGGGGGACCCGTGGATAATGGCAAACTCCTCCCCTCATCGCCATTGCTGCCACAGGAACCATCCGGGAGAGAAGGGAGGTGAGACCTCTCCTTCCCTCCCTTTGCTCCCCCTCATTGCCAATTGCTGCCACTGGAGCCATCCTGCCAGGCAAAAGGAGAAGGGAAGCGAGACCTCTCCTCCCCTCCCTTCTCCCCCCCCCCCGCATTGCCATTGCCGCCACTGGAGCTATCCTGCTGGGAAAAGGGAAAAGGGAAGTGAGACCTCTCCTCCCCTCCCACACCCCCGTTGCCATTGCCGCCACTGCAGCCATCCCACCGAGCAAAGGGAGAAGGGAAGCGAGACCTCTCTTCCCCTCCCTCCCCAATCCATCCCCTGCTACCACCAACTGTAGTTAATTGAATCAATGGTTGCCGAATCAGCGGATACAGGGGTGCTACTGTTTATATCACACTGTTAAAGGCAGTGCTCTCACCTTGGAATTCTTCCCTCTTGCCCTGAGGACCAAAGCAGAGAAGCCAGGCCCTGATATCTGGGAATCCAATATAGTATGAGCGAAACAATATGTGTATGACATCTATCTGACAAAACCTGAGGTAAATGAGAAATCACATGGAGTTAGAAGGGGTATGCAAATAGTATTATGTAATAAATAACTTGCATTAGGAGAAAAGCTAAATACAAGAAAATGAGTCTTACAACATCTCAGGCTTGGCCAAATTGATCACCAACAGTAGTCCGCCACGGCCTCACATCGAGAGGCTTGGAGATGCACTATCCACAATGCTGCAGCCTTATTTGAGAGCTCATGCCAAACAAGTCTTGAAGAGAAACAGCAGCACAGAAAGAATCACAACCTGGAATCATCACCCAAGGAGACCTTCTGCTGTGCTTTCTGCATCCAGACATGTTTATCTTGGATTGGCCTTTTCAGTCATCAGTGCGCTTGAAGAAAGTGCGGGATGAGTCCTTCCTGAATCTTCGTTTGCAAAGAAAAGCCAGAGAGAGAGAGAGAGAGAGAGAGAGAGAGAGAGAGAGAGAGAGAGATTGGTTGAAGGCAATTAAGGTATTCTAACTAGGAATACTGGCAAAATCCACTGCAGATTGCTAAATACTGAAATTTCTTTGTTTTGAAGGGGCTGCATTTTTGCTATATTTGTCTGCCTCATCTCAGTGGACTCTGTGGCTGAGTGGGAAGGATTCCTTGCCCTTGAAACGTATGGGGATATTTATGTATATGCCTGTGGGAAATATTGTATTAACATTTGGCACTGAAGGATGATGAGGAAAGGGATGCAAATAAAAGAATAAGAAGAAACACATTTTTGCACATACAGTTGTCCCTCCGTATCCACGGATTTAAGTATTTGCGGCTTGAAAATATTGTTAAAAAAATAATAATCCAAAAAGCAGACCTTGATTTTACCATCTTATATAAGGGACACCATTTTGCTATGCCTTTGCATATAATGGGATTTGAGTATACAGTACTTCGATGTTGATATCCATGGCCGGGTCCTGGAACCAAACCCCGGCAAATATGAAGGGACAACTGTACAGTTGCAGATAAGTGGCTTTGTATTAGTGTGCCTTGTAGAAAAATGTGGAGGGTTTTGGGTGTTTTTGTTTTGTTTTTTGGCATAATATTTTCTACCCCAAATTGTCTGGCAGGAAAAAAAAATCTGAGAAGAGTCTCTATGGATAATGGAGTGGACAAGAGCATCTGACTTGAAACATACAGTATGTGTGGCGGATTATGTTCCACTCTGCTCTGCACCCACCTGCTGGCCAAAAGCAAGTAGGCTAGATTAAATATTCTTTATCTCATCTCCCTAAGTGAGAAGAAATAATACCTTCATTTTATGTTGATCTGGTAACAGCCCCTTAGCAAAGATTTCTGTCTCTGTTTCCAAAGAGGAACATACGACCTGTGTGCATGTGTGAAACACACTAGTACTGGATCTAGTCTCGAGACAATGAGTGAATCCTCAACAAAGAACTCAAAACACTATAGAACTAATCACACAAAAAGTGACTGTAAATAGTATAACTTGCTATACTGGAAAACCAGAGGTAGTTTGGGATCTTCCCCCACCACCTTCTGATGGGACTATACTGCAGTACCCACTTTGGGGGACTAGATTTCTCATCAATATGAACTCATGTTCTGTTTGACAACATGACACAATTTAACAGTACTGTTAAATGTTCTGCTCACCAACTGTCCACAGTCTTTTCATAAAGACTTTTTTTTGTTCATATTTGTATTGCTATCTAAAGTGCCCTTTGCTAGTATAGACAATTTGTCTGCTTATCTATTACTGGAACAAGGCTTATGTAAAGTATGGGAAAGTATGGGATATGATTATGCAAAAATTAACCTGTTGAGATTCCACAGCCAGAGGTATAGATACCTCTCACTTGCTTTATGCTATTTGGCTTTTGTTCTTTGGTTTGTCAACACAAAAATGAAATGTCTCCAGCTAACAATAAGTATACCTTTGTATTAATTTGGATGTTCTTTCCTTTCTTTTACATTGCAAAATCTTCCTTTCTTGTGTGATTGATGAGGCTTAGTTGGGAGATTTAATCCATTCTGCTATGACATCTTAACAAACTTTGTATTAAGTTTACTGTCTTTATTTGTTTTGTTTGATCAGTTCCTTTTGTAGGTTTGTGTTGATCAGAACTGATGTGCTTTTACTCCTGCTACAACTTTCATATACAGGATACATGTCATTTGGGTTTTCAGTGTATATCAAACCTCTCTAAATAAAGCCTCATGCTTAAAAAGGTAAAGTGGTGAGACTGCTCATCTCATCACCAGTCAGGATGTAGAATCATGTCTAATTTTGTTTTACCTCTGCTTTGAATTCTTCTCTTGGGGAAAAAAATGCAGTTCAAAAGCTTGCATACAATAGTTTCAATCTTTTGAAGTAAAATGCACCTATAGGGCGATGCAATGCAAAGATAGAGCCGCAATGTCTTTAAAAGATGTACAGAACAGGAAATTTCAGCAGATTTAGGTTTATTCATGAATACATGACAAGTTAAATCTATCAGAATTCTTTTTTTCTTCTTCTAAAAACAGTGCAGGTTGGCAGCACTTCGCACCTGATTGGTTGGTGTTTTCCTGTGTGGTTTTCTGATCATGCAGCAGCATTCACAAGGAAGTATTTGGGGAATTATCACTCCAATAGCCAAGTAGAACCTGTGCCCACCATGAGGCATAATTAAACAGTTACCTGAGGAAATGGACCTCGGGAAGAAGCAAATGCACTGCTTCCCTCTCCTCCTAACATCAGGAAGGTCTGTTCTATTGTGGAAGGTGTTACAGGCAGCTTTCCAGAGCTGGCTATTTTTGAATACCTACCTTTTAGGAGTCCTCAGAGTCAAGACTCGAAGAAAGGGTGAGCAGGAAAAATGCCTATGCCACAGTGTTAGTCAAGCTGGTTACATTTTCACTTTTAATTAGAGCCAATCTGGCAACATGCTTGGAACACTGGTGCCAAAACCAGCAACATCATCTCCATCTTCCCTTCATCCTCCCCCCAATGGTGGGAGGGTTATGGAGGCATCACTTCTGCCTACCTTTGTCTCCTCTCTGGTGCCCTCTCTAAGTGCAATGGGGAAGTTGGCTATCAGGTGGCATTGTTCTGCATGCCAGCAATGTGTGTGTGGTGGCTCCAAAGCCATGTGACATACTGTGAGGGTGGCAAGAGAGCTTGAGGTGCCCTTGTTGCATTTCCTAGTCCAAAGATGGACAACTTGTGACCTCCCTCCCTCCCTTCTCAGTTCTGCTGGTGCATAGTCACTTGCTCTGAGACAAACAAGATACCCAGCCGTGTGACTGGGGTTCCTAATTTCTGACTGTGCCAGTGGCGGCGGTGCCAAGGAGCAAAACACTTTTCTGTAAACATTCTGGGCTGGGAACTACCAGACATTGAGGTAAATAGTGACACCTGCCAGGCAGCGATTGGTCCTGCCTTCCCAGCCCCCCCCCCCGAATCCAGGGCAGATCCATTGTTCACACTACAGGAAAACACCAGCATTTCCTGCAAACTCCAGAGAAAACTGTGTTTTTAAAACCCGGGCTAAGGTAGTATACCCTGAGGTAGTATTCCCTTATCACACTAGATTCAAAGATGAAGCTGCACGTCGTATGGCCTTATAACACCAGAGTTGTGAGGGGTGGTTTACTTTTTTTCCCTTTTATGTAGAAAAGCCCTTTGATGGACAATGTATCCAGGATAGGAGTTGCACAGTTGGAAGGGTTGATTTTCTCTGCAGAAAATGTTTGACTGAGTAGAATGTTCTCTTCTAGCAGAACAGTGAGCAAGGTGATTTTTATCACTTATTTTCCTCTTTGGTCTATTACGTACCCCCTTGCCAAAAATCTGCCCCAAAGGATTGCTTGCTATAAGCGTATGTAGCTTTATGCTTGGGTAGTACCAGCAATCTAATCATTGGAGGTTCTGAAATATCCATATTCCTGCTGGGCTCATGCCAACAGGATGTAACTGAGACATGAGTGTCATTCTCTTGTTTTTCTTTCTTTTCTGGGGTGGAGGGCTAAGTCTGTGTGCATCTATCCGAAATGTGCCCACCTTTGGGTCATGACTGCTTTCCCAACTTTCTATAATCTCTTTTCTCTCTTACTCTTTTCTTCTCAAGTTCTGTTATACACCTGCTTCCATTTTTCTCTCTGCAAACAACTACCATGGATGGTTACCCTGTCACTGACAGTAATACAAACACCTGACATATTCACTATAATTTTATGTTGAAAACCATATTGTATTCTGTACATGTATTCTGTACATGTATGTGAGTTAGGGCCAATTCTCCTTCAGAATTAAGGAGATAGCAAGTGTAGAGCAGGTTTATTAAATGAATGATGTTTGTTAAATGAAAATGAAAAAGGCAGTGTATTATGCATGTTTGGCATTATTATTTTATTTATATATTTGCCATTAAAATAGACATCTGTTAAAATGTGGCTGATGATAAAAATGGATATTTTTTCACAGATTTGTATTTTACAACTAGGTGATCTTTTATGAATTTCTTCTGTTTTACATACTTCTGTGTAAATTGTTTCACAGTAAATCTGCTTAACTTTATTTATGGAAAAAGACAGGTGCATTTTTATGACACCTTATACTTTGGTCTTTATTTTGACAAATGTTATTTTATCCTGTTAATTTTACTTGAAAGTTTGCAGTATCTATTATCTTTAAAGGTAGATTTTTTTTTAAAAAAAAGCGCCATGTATGCCTACAGACTTTTAGAAACTACGAGCTAACCAATATAAAAAGAAATCTTAAAGCAGCTGTAGCACTCAAGTAGGAAGTGTGCAAATGGACTACCAAAGTTGTAATTATTTAGACCTTTAAGATACAAAGTGGGAACTGAAGAAAAGTAATGATGTTGTAGAGGAGCTAAAAGTGCAAGTTTTCCCCCAAGGAATCCATACAATCCTCCCTGCAGACTCCTTTAGGGAAATGCCTGCCCTTTAGCAGTAATTTGTCAGTGATAATTCTGAAGAAGTGATTTGCACATCTGTATTAGTAGGAGAGATTTTAAAAAAACAGTGGCAGACTGATGTGTTCAATGTGGCACTAGCTCAATTTGTCTGAAGATGAACATGCTGGATTAGCAAGTCTGTACTACTTCACAGCGTGGCATAGTGGTCTGAGTGTTGGATTAGCACAATGGGAGATCAAGGCTCAAATCTTTGCTTAGCTGTGGAAACCCACTGGTGATCTTGGGCATGTCATATTCTCTCAGCCTCAGAAGAAAGCAATGGCAAACCTCCTCTGAGTAAACCTTTCCAGGAAAACTCTATGTTAGGACCATCACAAATCAGAGTTGACTTAAAGGCAGACAACACCCATCACCATCACTTCTAAAAAGTCTCATTCAACTGTCATGTTCATGTGTTATAGGCTCCCCCTTTCTCCCCATTTTGTTCCCTATGGATCAAAATAAACTGAAGACTTACTTGAGGGAACAGACTATGGCTGGCATCCCATTAGTAACATATGATGGCAGAAGCACCTGGATGTTTTCTAGAGATTGCAAAGGAAGGAATTCATCACCTCCCTTGTAAAGTGATACCTCTCTCTCAAAACTCATCTGTTGCCTGCAGGACTTCCCTGTAATGGTCTAGTCGAAGTTCCAATCACTTAGACAATAATCATTAGTTCAAATGCTTTATTGCAAAGGCATAGAATTGAACCAGCAGCATGTCATTGACAGATCTAAAGCTTTCCTGTCAAACAGCCCCTTTTAGTATCAGGCATAACTTTCATTTTCACCCCCTCCCCTTTTAGACACTTTAAGCAAGGTTTGGTTTTTGATTCCCAGCCCCCTCACATTCCACCTCCACCTCTACCCTTCTTATTAGTAGACTCAGGCTGTCTGCATGGCCTTGGTTCAGGATGATAACTTACACTGGGAACTGCCAGGCTCCATTCCATTGCTTCACCCTCCTTTTCAGCCCCCCCCCCCATCTTCATGACAGTCCTCTGACTAGGCAGAACATGGCAAACCACTTTATGGCAGGCTTCTGGCTAGGCTGAATATGGCCCACAGGTTCAGCCCAGACTGAGGACCAGACACTTACACCCCTCCCCCAACATGGCTATGTAGTGGCTGCTGGAAAATGCAGGTCATCAGAGAAGTGTTTGCCTATGTCCTTATAGTCAGATGCACAACTGGGAGGTCCTGAAAACAACAACAACATTTATTTTTTACCTGCCTCTCCCTGTGGATCAAGGCAAGGATCAACAATAAATAACACATCACATAACATCACTTAAAAGAGCATATAAAACCATTGCATATTAAAATCCATCAATAAATACTATAAAAACCATAATTTAAAAATAATCTGGATGTGTTTGCTGTTGTGAGAGAAGGCAGAGCAGTCTTCCCATTCAGGATCCCAGCCAACCTTACAAGGCAGAAAATCCTTGAGGGAGCAACTGTGGAAGTCATCATGATTTACTCCAGTAGTCTTCTTCAGCTTAAACTCTCAACCAGCTTTCCAAAATTTGTGAAGGCCATCAGGGATGGGCAGGGGTGTTTATTCTTCAAAACTTCAGGGAGCAACTATGTTCATTGGAAGGTGCCCTCTCTAGTGATAACACCATGAATTAAATAACCAGGTGATTTACTCTTGTACAAAAAATAGACACTTTTTCTGAAGATTATAGTGAGTCCCTGGATATAAATTAACTATACAGAAATCAGATCATGTACATAACCTACCAGCCAGCCAGCCAGCCAGCCAGAAGGAGACTCTGGAGGACTGTGAGGAAGCCTTCCTTCCCCATTACACCGGGGTAAAGGCAGCTGAGGCAGCAGGGAGTTGGGGTGTGGCCAGGAGTGGTTGGCCTTAAAAGTCACTCCACCACCCCACCCCAGGAACACCTACCAGCCAGCCAGCCAGCCAGCCAGCCAGAAGAAGACTCTGCAGGGCTGTGAGGAAGCCTTCCTTCCTTCCCCATTACACCGGGGTAAGGGCAGCTGAGGCAGCAGGGAGTTGGGGTGTGGCCAGGAGTGGTTGGCCTTAAAAGTCACTCCACCACCCCACCCCAGGAACATCTACCAGGGGCCGGGAATGATCTGGGAGCGGGAATTGAGGTGTGTGGGAAAGGGAAGGTATGGCGGCAACAGAGTGAAAAATTGTTACAAAAGAAGGCAGGATCGATGTTTAATATCTATCCCGCCTTCAGTTCACTCTGTTTCCCAGAATAAATTGGAGAGCGCACCAACCATTCCACAGACCCTTACTCTGCTCCTTTGCAATGCCAGGTCAGTTAAAAACAAGACACATATTATCCATGACCTTTTATTGGATGAGGCTGCCAACCTGGCATGCTTTACGGAGACCTGGATGGGAGAGGCCAGTGCTGCGACTTGGGCGCAGGCACTCCCGGCCGGTAACTCAGTTAGTGAGCAGGTAAGGAAAAGTGGGTGGGGGGGGGCGGAGTGGCTCTGGTTCATAAAAACAATCTAACCTTGACCAGGAAGCCTATCCGAGTATATGTACCTAAGCCTGAGGTCCAGGGATAGCTTAGGGATTCTGTTAGTGTACCGGCCACCCCGTTGTCTAACAGACTCCCTAACCGAACAAACACAGCTGGTCTCAGAGTTGCTGCTGGAGTCGCCCAGACTTTTAGTTCTTGGCGACTTCAACATCCCACTCGAGACCAGCTTGCTAAATCTAACTGGCGCAGCTCGGGAGTTCATGGAATCCATGACAAACATGGGCCTATCCCAATTGGTTGTCGGGCCTACTCACTGTGCAGGTCATACCCTCAATGTGGCCTTTAGTACGGAACAGGAATATCCATGGGCGGAGGTTGTTAAAACCTCTGCATTGTCATGGATGGATCATTTCCTTGTCAAGATGGAGTTAAGAGCCACTGTCTGTCCCACCGGGGGTGGTGGACCTATTAGAATGGTCCGCCCTCGAAGGCTAATGGAACCAACTGGATGCCAGAAAGCCTTGGAGGGTTTAATGGTTGGTAACGCCAGTGATTCTGTTGAAGCTTTGGTTAATATTTGGAACACCAACCTCACCAAGGCTATCGACACAATCGCTCCCAAACGTCCTTTCGAGCCTGCTCCTAACCGTAAGCCCTGGTATTCAGAGGAGCTTAGGAAGATGAAGCAGGCTGGACAACAACTAGAGCGCACCTGGCGGAACACTCGACTCTTATCCGACAAGACTCGTCATAGGAATTTCCTTGATTCTTATTGAGAGGCGATATGTGCAGTGCAGAAGTCTTTCTCGTCTGCACGTATTGCGTCTGCAGAGTCCCGTCCAGCAGAACTGTTTAGGGTGGTGGGGGAGCTGACGCAGATTCCACCTGTGCAGAACCCCTTACTCAACCCGACAACGGTCTTCTGTGATGCGTTTAACATCCACTTTGCAGATAAAATCTCTTGGATAAGAGCCGACTTAGATGCCAGTGTTATGACAGAATCTATAGACGAGGTGTCCAGCAACTCCGTTGATGAAATTTTATTGGATCAGCTTCAATCTGTGAGTACCGATGATGTGGACAAGCTCCTTGGTAGAGTGAGGAAGACGACTTGCGCCCTTGATCCCTGTCCATCTTGGCTGGCCACCCAAGGGGGTGACGCATCGGGAGTACTCCTTAGAGATATTATCAATGTGTCCTTCAGGGAGGGGTCCGTTCCACCCTGTCTGAAGGAAGTGGCGGTTAAGCCGCTCCTGAAAAAGCCTTCCCTAGACCCCTTGGACAGGAACAACTATAGGCCAGTCTCCTTGCTGCCTTTTCTAAGCAAGGTGATTGAGAGGGCGGTCGCTTCCCAACTACAAGCTGTCTTGGATGAAACCGATTATCTAGATCCATTTCAAACTGGCTTTAGGATGGGATATGGAGTGGAGACTGCCATGGTTGTTCTGGCTGATGACCTCCACTTGGGTATCGACAGGGGTAGTGTGACCCTGTTGGTGCTCTTGGACCTCTCAGCGGCCTTTGATACAATAGATCATTCCATCCTCCTGGATCGCCTGAGGGGGTTAGGAATTGGAAGCACTGCTTTGCAGTGGTTCCGTTCCTTCCTCTCGGGCAGATCCCAGAGGGTGAGGCTCGGGAATAGTTGCTCTACCAGAATAGAGCTTAATTGTGGCGTTCCTCAGGGTGCCATCCTGTCCCCGATGCTATTTAACATCTATATGAAGCCGCTGGGAGAGATCATTCAGAGGCATGGAGTGCGGTGTCATCAGTATGCTCATCAGTATGCAGTATGCTGATGACACCCAGATATACTTTTCCATGTCTAAGTCATCAGCTTTGACTTCAGATGGTGTCTCTCCTCTCAATAATTGTCTTAAAGCAGTAATGGACTGGATGAGGAAAAACAAATTGAGACTGAATCCAGACAAAAAGGAGGTACTAACAGTTACAGGCCCGAAACCAGGTCTGGGAATACAACTTCCAAACCTGGATGGAACTACACTATCCGCAGTCTGGGGGTGCTCCTGGAGCCGTCACTCCAGATATCTAATCAAGTAAATGCAACGGTCAGGAGTGCCTGTTATCAACTTCGGCTGATACGCCAGCTGCGCCCTTTCCTGGAAACCAGGGACCTCGAAACTGTGGTACATGCACTGGTAACCTCCCATCTTGACTTCTGTAATGCGCTCTACATGGGGCTACCCTTGTGCTTGACTCGGAAACTTCAACTAGTTCAGAACATGGCAGCCAGGTTGATTTCTGGTGTTTCCAGAAGAGAGCATATAACTCCTGTGCTAAAAGCTCTCCGCTGGCTGCCTATTAGTTTCTGGGCACAGTACAAGGTACTGGTTATGACCTTTAAAGCCCTACATGGCTTGGGTCCAACTTATCTCCGGGACCGCCTCCTTCCGTACGATCCTCCCCACGCACTTCAGTCCTCTGGGAGGAATCTGTTACAGCCTATGAAAACAAGGCTGTCGGTGACCTCCCAGAGGGCCTTCTCTGCTGTCGCTCCCAGATTATGGAATGGCCTGCCGGACGAGATCCGTCTTATTACCACCTTAGACAGCTTTTAAAAAGCTGTCAAGATGGATCTTTTCCAGCAGGCCTTTCCTGAATAACTATCCCGGCCCAAGACTCGGCTGTCCTTTCTGAGCTGCAATCAGATTTTTTTAACTATTGTGTGTTTTAATTTTTTTATTTCTAATTTATATATTTTAATTACTGTATGTTTTAATCTTTTATAATTTAATATTATTTTAAGGGGTGGGTGGGCTAGGGTACTGGGACTATGGAGTTTTTATACTGTAAGCCGCCCCGATTGCATTGCAGAGGGGCGGGATAGAAATAAAATTTTATTATTATTATTATTATTATTATTATCATAAAGATTTCTTCTTGTCCTCAAAAGAATCTTATCAGTATGTCTAATGTTTTGGGAAGTGGGGGCGGGGAGAGAAACAACTATGTATTGGGGGATATATCTGTAATGTAATATAGAGTACAAGTTTACTGAGCATTAATGAAATTTGTTTATACAAGTAGTCAAGGATCGGAAAATACAGCCATCATTAACTGTTAGATGTTAATGGAGTAATTATTTTCGGCCTGCCAAAACAATGCTCCTGCCCAAAATGAGCATTTTAAAGCAACATGGTATGAATAAATCAATTCCCTTACCTCTACCCAAACAGACTTTTCTCAAAGTCATACATCTCCTGAGTCTATGGAACTTCTTGCTATTGTAACACAAGACTCTTCATTTAGGACTTTATCAGACACACAGAAAATGGTGTCATAATGATGCCACATAAACACAAAAAGGCACACATATCAGACAATGTCACCCTTTTGCATTTATGTCCTGCTACTAAGCCATTCTATTTAATTGATGGGACAAGCCATCAATAGATCGGCTGTGACTTTTTTTTTGCTGGCATAGCTGGCGTGTGTAACCTCGTGTCATTTTTCCCCTTGTACTTACTCCATCAATGGCTGGACCAGTCAGAACACTTCTGGGTGAGATTGCGACATCCAGGTAGGTGACACACTTTTTAAAATCCTTCCCTGGTTTACTGAGGACTTTATCAGACACAGCCTCTTTAAACTTTCTTTTGCCGGCATTAAAAAAAAAAGAAAAAAAAAAGCATTTTTATGCCGGCAAAAGAACGTTCCCCCCACACTTACCTTGTAATCCTGGCAAAGGCTCCCAGCAACAAAGAGGAAATGAATGGAGCCCCATTCACTTCCTTGTTTGAAATCTTGTGTGATTTTATCACGGGAGAAATTCAAACTTAAAAACAAAAATAAACATCTAAAAGTTACACTAAGCACAAAAACACACTGTAAAAGTCCCAAGTAACCCAGAAAGGGTCATAAAAAGAGTGAAACTTACCCGATGTCCTGATTTCACCACAGCTATTTGTTGGGGTAAGTACGCGATTTAAATGGCCAAAAGTATGTGATTTTGCCTTTTTATAACTGTGAAAGGATGATGTTGTCTGATCTGTGGGAGCTTTCACAGTTATGTGGCTTCCTTATGACACCATATTTTCCTTGTCTGATAAAGTCCTTAGAAGTTTGTGTGTGTGTGTGTGTGTGTGTTTGGTGCTTTGTGTCACTTTTAATGCTTTATATTTTTTTTATGTTTGAATTTCCCATGCGATGAAGTCTTGCAGGATTTCAAACAAGGAAGTGAATGGGGCTTCATTCACTTCTTCATTGCTGGGGAAACCTTCTGCCAGGAGAGACGGTAAGTGTAGTGGTGAGGCATTTTTTTTATGCCAGCAAAAGAATGTTTAAAGGGGCTCATCTGATAAAGTCCTTAGACTTATTTCTAGGGTCATCAATTCTTTAAAGCTTCACAGTAGACTGATAATCTAGGCTTAGCTGGGAGAAAGAACACAACCAGTGCAATTGCTGAAATTATTAAGTATAAATATTTGGTAAAGAAATACTATTTTGCAGAAGGAGATATTGCAATGTAATAAAAATATTCACAACACAGGCAGACTAGATAATTTAGAAAATATAGATAATTTCTCTATAATTAGTGTCAGCACATGCTTAACTCTTTAATAAATAGAACTTCATGTTGCTTTAATCTGGCTTGATTTGGGCCTTGTGTTAATAAGGAACATCAGCCTTTAATATGGAATCTCCTTACAAAACTTGGTTCAATACAGAACAAATGGTATGATCTACCATAGAGGGTAGAGAATATTCTAAGATAACTGGCTGATTAATATTTAAGGTATTTTGTACATAGGTACGCTTATATATTATATTTGTATACATTGAGAAGACTAATAAGAAAAATCACCAACAGAGATATAATAGCATTCTTTCACAATTATGGAATAGTTTGAGATAATACACACAGTATATGCAAGATCATGGCTTAAATCCTATTTTAGTCCTGACTTGAGTAGACCTGTTGAAGCCATTAGATTTATTAACGTTAAAAAGGTGTTGACTCACTATTCAAAATTGATTGAATGGGTCAAGTCTAGTTGGTACTAACCAAGAGGATGACAGACCATGTTTCATTTTTCTACATGTGTAAGAAAACAAATACTTCCTTTTCGTTTTTTTGCCAATGCAGCATAGCAGTATTTTAAGCTGTATTTTAATGCAATTACTAACTTAAAAAAATTACAAAGAATGAGTGGAGTGTTTTAGCACAGGAATGGGACAACACTAGAACATGGTTTCTGAGCCAGCAGGTCTGCCTGCTACTTGGCACACACAAAAAATGCCTTTGCTTAAAGTGTTGAAATAAAAAAAGAGAGAGAAAGTGGAAAGATATGAATAGAGACCATGAGCAATACAGTCCTGACAACACGGGTCTGAGTGATTACACTGAGTGATTACTGAGTGAAACAAAATGGAAAGCTGTGGAGAACAGAGGGCCCTTATCTGGTGTTTAATAGAATGAACATATGTAGTGGGTAGTAACATACCTTCCAACTGTCCTGGCTTGAAAGGGACAGTCCCAATGAATCCTCTGTCATCCTACTTTTTCAGCTGCTTTAACAATGTCCCAGTTTATCTCTTCTCCTCAAACTTTTCCCCTTTGTCCTCAGTTTCCTTCCATTGCTGCAAATTAAGTTCAAAGTACAAAACTATAGACTCATAGGAGATGATTAGATGCGGCAAAAACCGTGTCAGAAGACCGCAATGAGAACAGGAATGGGGGATATTATCAGACGATGATGTCCTTCAGTGTTGCAGGGGTGTAGCATGGGTGTGAGTAAGGCATCCCTTTTTATTGGCGACTTGTCCCTGTCAATGAAAAAGTGAAGTCTTGGCTGCGGCAGCACTATGCCCTGAGAAAGGCTGAGGATGCAGGTGTCTGATAATGTCACACTTTCTGTTCTCGTTGTGATCTTCTGATGTGGTTGGGGGTGCAGATTTTGCTGCATTTCCCTGCATCTGATAATCTCCATAGAATCATAGAGTTGGAAGAGACCACAAGGGCCATCCAGTCCAACCCCCTGCCATGCAGGAATACACAATCAAAGCATTTCCGACAGATGGCCATCCAGCCTCTGTTTAAAAATCTCCAAAGAAGGAGACCAACACACTATGAGGCAGTGTGTTCCACTGCTGAACAGCTCTTATCATCAAGGAGTTCAACCTAATGTTTAGGTAGAATCTCTTCCTGTAGTTTGAATCCATTGCTCGGTGTCCTAATCTCTGGAGCAGCAGAAAACAAGCTTGCCCCATCCTCAATATGACATCCTTTCAAATATTTAAACGTGCCTATCATGTCACCTCTTAACCTTCTCTTCTCCTGGCTAAACATATCCTACTCCCTAAGCTGCTCCTCATAGGGCATAGCTTCCAGACCTTTCACCACTTTGGACGCCCTCCTCTGGATGTGCTAGTTTCATTCAACAGTGGGAAGGGGCAGGAAAGGAAAGAGAGGGTAGAATCCTGCCCTTCCATGTGGACTCTGGCAAAGGTGAACTGCTGCAGTCTTTTTTAGCTTGTTTGTTCTTCCTCCTTCATAGCTTTAACCATCTTAACCACACTCTGATGTTGCTTGGCTGTATTTGCCCCAGTTTCATCTGTGAAATGTTGGAGGGTATGCAGAAAGAACTTTGAATGGATTGAATGGCACTATCTGATATATGCAGTGGTGGCGGGTGGCTCCCATATTAGTAGAGTGATAGACCTGCTCCAGGATTTAGTCCAAACTTTAAAATGGTGCACAGCTGTAGCCTCAACCCAGCTAGCACAACACTTTGCTTCGCAGTGTGCACTGGCAACTAACTAGCCAGCCATCTTTCCTGTTAATGTGCAGAATGTAAAAACAAACAAACAATAAAAACATGGGATAGATAGAAGAGGAAAAGGAGGGCAGCTTCAGCAGGGAAAGAGTAAGCTGAGGAGCAGAGCCACACTCCAGAAGTCTCTTTATCCATGCCTTCCTTGTGAATGGCCACAGCTTGGAAGCTGAGAAAGTGCCATTCTTTCTTTAAGGTGGCCTGAACCACGACTGGTCTATTTCAACACGTAAGTCAAATTTCCAACTCAGGAATATTTGCTCCTTCTGGTTCTTAAGGTCTGTTTTCTATTCACTCCAAGGCTTTTGGAGCCAAATGAACCTGAGGGGGAAGAAAAGACATTAAGCAAAGCAACTGAGATAATTAATCTTTCTTTGAAGTCCCTTTGCCCTTACTTAGTCCCCAGCCAGTTCTTGGGAGCAGAGCTCTGAGAGAAGCTTGCAGACTCACTTGCCTAAAATTTTCCCATCCTTCTCCTGTTCCATGACCTGTCACTTGGATTTTGAGTGGCAAAGACACAGTTGTCCCTGCTATGTTAATCTTGGCAGTCAGCTGAAACCATCAAATTAACCATGTGCAGCTGTGCAGTGAGCCTAGAAATACATACTATGTACTTTACTCTTATTTTTTTTCCCTTTAAAAAATTATCTTCCATTTCCCCCCTCTTTTGTTTGTGTATGGCCTGCAATATTAAACTAGAGCACATCTCTATATAGAGAATGGGTACCTCCCCACCACCCCTGTTCCTCCTCCCTCCATTATATTCTATGTTCTTTCCTTCCACTAAATGCTTCCTCCCCCTGCTCCCTCCACCATATCTAGCAAGAGCTCTGCTTAATTAGATATTTAAATTATTGGAGCAATGCTATTTCTTTAACTTCTCACCAACCACAAACACATACGAAACATACTGTTGGCGGCATTTAATCAACAGCAGTCAATTTATCATTTTCACAGTTTTAGTGAGTGGTTATGAATCACTAAAATCACAGGTATTGTAGACGCAAGCGTTGTGGCACTATCATTAACAAATACACAGTGCACAGAGGGATGACTTGGTAATTGAGTGGGACTAATAAGAATACATCATTTAGCCATGTGTGACAAACTGTGCCTCAAAACACAAGCATGGAAAATTCACATTTTGCTTAATAAATAAATTACACAGCCGATGTATTATACATAATTTGTGTCCTCACGGATTTGAGTGATATATATAATGCATGGTCCAAGTCATTTATTTATTAAGACTAACTATATATATTGTAGGTTGGGAATTTTAAACTCCAGAGCAAGACCTGCCAAGGTAACTATTACAACTACTGAGTTTGATTGGGCAGCAAATGAGGCTGTGTGTTTGGGGACTTGCAAACATACCGAGTGTTTCTAATGTTACAAGTTCCACGGTGTTTATAAACTTAATTTTCCTCCATTTATTTAGAAGCCAAATAGGAGAGAATCCAAAGGCTTTCTGGGAAGGTATGATCTATGGGGCGATCTTTTTCAGGACAAAATATAAGGCATTTTCTTATTTATTTAAAATACAGGAGAGAGCGGGGAAGGAACACATATGTATAAGGGATAGCCGTGGACAACGCCTCGGTGGTCTAGCTACGGTATATTAAGGGCTGGCCCTTCCTTTAGGCAGCATAAGGTGGCTGCCTCTGGAAGTTGGCTTTGAGTGTCAGTATACAGAGTGTTGGGCCTCCCTATGGGACAGGAGCAGTACAAGAGTGTTTGAGGAGGGGCTCAATCCATCTGCAGCTCAGTTGGTACTGCCCCAGCTTTTCTCACTGAGCAGTCTGCTTAATATAAGGCAACAGCCACTGGAAGCAACATGTATTATTATTATTGTTTATTTATATAGTGCCATCTATGTACATAGCCCTTTTCTTTAAAACAAGCAAACAAAACAAAATATTGGGTTGCGCCAAAGGCGTACAATCTAAAATAAGTGTATACATAAGCATCCAAAGAGGGAAGGAAGGAATAAGAAACATAAAACTATAAAATACAATTGCAAAACTATCCAGATAACTACAAAACAATAACAACAATATAGTGTGAAACAGCAAGAAAATATAAAAATAAAACAAATGAACCAATACATGTAATCAAAATATACAACATTACAAAGCAGTATCAAACTAAAATTCCAAAAGCTTTTGAAAACAGAAAAGTTTTCAATTGAGATTTAAAAATACCAACAGAAGGAGCAGTCTGCAAATGTTCAGGGGGGGGGGGAATTCCAAGAATATGGGGCAATGAGTGAGAAAGGATGATGCCAAGCCAAGGAAAAAGAAACTTCACCCACTCTATGAAAAGATACTCATACCTGCTTGAAGATTCTGCCCAGCTTTCTTGAACTTGGAACTGGACCCTGACTACTCTTTTGCACATTGTTCTGCTCATCTTGGTCTTCCCATCTACAGACTGAGTTCTCTACTTATTGACCTCTGGACTGTCCAAGCAATATCTGGGCAACCAACCTAAGGCTGATTACTACACAGCTGATAGCAGAGGCACAGCACAGTCAAGCTAATTATAGGCAGAGAAATCAAGGCAGCATGAAGTCACACATTATTTATTTTATCTATTTATTGTATTTATACCCCACTTTTCAGCCACAAAGGCTATCAGAGCGACACTTAACTAGCAAGCAAAACACAAGTCCATAAGCAAAGTCTAATATACAAGATCCAGGTCTGGCAAACAGTTCAGGGTAGTCCAGCAGAAGCCAGGTCAGGCAAACAGAATACAGAATAAACACACAAAGTCCAGGTCAAACATAGTGAGCAGGAACATGGTATGTACCCAGGTAGGTCAGATAATCTCCAACAATCCCTGGAGGGCAGTGCTAAGTATTTCTAGAGTAGCCGCTAACACAGAGACTGCCTCAAGCCCTCCTTTTGTTTTCTCTGTGCTGTGAAAATAGGCATAAGCAAGTTGTCCTCTGTATCTGAAGGGGCAGGACTCTCTGCAAGAGTTGGTACTGCACTATTGTGTGTGTCTGAGGTCTGTCACTCTGGAACATCCTCCTGCTCTGGTTCAGCAGGTCCTGGCATGTCCACTGCTTCAGGACTTTATCAGATGATCCCCTGTGAATGTTCTTTTAGCATTAAAAAAAACAAAACAAAACAATTTTTATGCTGGAAAAAGGACACCCTCCCACCGCACTTATCTTCTCTCCAGGCAGAATGCTTCTCTGGCAATGAAGAGGAAGTGAACGGAGCCCCCTTCACTTCCTCGTTTGAAATCCCGTGAGACTTCATCGCATGGGAAATTCAAACATAAAACAAAAAGTAAATCATTAATATTATACCAAGCACCTAGACACACTTTAAAACTTCCAAGTAAACCAGGAAAAGTTTTTTAAAACTGCGTCACTTACCTGGATGTCACGATCTGACCCAGAAGTGTTTGTGTCTGACTGGCCATTGATGTTGCATTCATATGAGTTAAATGGCCTGAGGTTTCACACTTCCGCAATGCTGGCACCAAAACAGGTTGGGTGATCTATTCATGCCTCATCCCATCGATAAAAAGAAATGCCAGAATGACAGTAGAACACTGAAGGATGACGTCGTGTGATATTGGTATCTTTTTGCATTCCTATGTCGTTATTCTGTCCCCACATTAGATGTGTCTGATAATCTCCTCAGTCTCTGAGTCAGAGTCCATTTCCAAATTTTGGAAGCAGGGCATGACATGGACCGCTATCTCACCCACAGCTTCTATCCCTTTCCAATGAATTATGACAGAGGGAAGCAGCTTAGGGTTGCCAGACTGAAAAGTGGAGTGGGTTCCTGTACCTTTACTGGTTTTGTAGAAGAGGAAATTGCAGCAGTTGTTGCTTGTCATACAACCAGGTAACAAGAAACACCTGCTGAAATTCTCTCATCTGTACAGCCTTTAATGGTACAAGAACTCTCTCCAGTTTTCACTCTGGCAACCCTAGTGCAGCTATGGGGGGGGGGGCAAAAAGAAGTTATTTCCCCCAAATAAGAATGCTGCCCCCTCCATGAAATTTTCTTTCAACTTCCAAATTTCTAGCATTGTAATAATTCGAAACTTCGGTTAAGGACTTAGAAATACAGTTGTCCCTTCACATTTGTGGGGGTTAGGTTCCACAGACCCCGACAAATGTGAAAATTCTGTGAATAACAACTGCCCTCCCCCTCCCTCACCAAAGTGACCACGGGGCCTCCGGAGGCCCCATAGTTACTTCCCCCGCCTCCCCCTCCCTCCCCAGGCCACCACAGGGCCTCCAGAGACCCTCCGGAGGCCCTGTGGTCACCTCCCCAGCCCTCTCCCTCCCTCCCAAGGCCTTCATGGGGCCTCCAGAGGGTCTCCAAAGGCCCCATGGTCGTCTCCCCAAACCTCCCCACTCTCTCCCAAGGCCTTCACAGGGCCTCCCAAGGCCCCCTCGCCACCTCTCCCACCCCCACCAGTCCTCCTAAGGTGGTGAAGGGACCCTCGGAAGGCCCCTCCCCACCTCTCCCACCCCTCCGGCCTGCTTCTCCCCCCCCCCGAAGTAGCCACAGGGCTTCTAAAGACCAGTTGCTACTTTTGGGAGGGCGGGAGGGAGGCCCTCCCAAAACCGCAAATGCTAAATTCACAAATGTGGAGGGGCAACTGTACTGTTTAGGCACTCAAAGAAAAGGAACAGGCAAAGTTACTAAGGGAATGCAAACACAACAATTATGACAGTTCTAGGCATGAATGATTTTCAGTGTCTGACTTGGTACAAAGCTAGAAATGTGGAGACTGAGGGGAAAATTCATTTGTTGTTGTTAACTACTCCTTACCAAGCATTGTTGTCTTTTCTTCTCATGATATGGACAAAGTACAGCAGTCTCAGTTTAGTCATTTTGGCTTTGAGGGAGAGTCCAGTCTGGATTGGCTCTTGTTGTTGTTGTGTGCCTTCAGGTTTTTCCTTGGTTTTTTTCCGGGCTGTGAGGCCGTGTTCTGGAATAGTTTCTTTCTGACGTTTCGCCTGCATCTGTTGCTGGCATCCTCAGAGAATGGTTGGGTAGCTGTGTGTGTGGAGATTATATGCTGTGAACCCTGTTGGGGAGGATATGTAAATTTATGTAATTGAATGGTTAGGTTCTGGGTATAGAAATGCAAGACTTGTTAGTGTCTGTTCGGCTAATGGTTGGTTGATGGGCCATTATCTGCTGGGAATCCCCCTGTCCCTGGGTGGAATTCTTTTGTAAGTGTTGAGTTTTGATTCAACAGGAGTTCACAGCATATAAACTCCACACACACACCTACCCAACCATTCTCTGAGAATGCCAGCCACAGATGCAGGCGAAACATCAGAAAGAAACTATTCCAGAACATGGCCTCACAGCCCAGAAAAAAACCAAGGAAAATCTATGGATGCCGGGCGTGAAAGCCTTCAACTTCACATTGCCTTCAAGTTGTTTCTGACTTATGGCAAGCCTATGGCAAACTTATGAGAGGGTTCTCTTTGGGCTGAAAGTGTGTGACATGCCCATCATCCCCCTGTGGATTTTCATGGTCAAGCAAGGATTTGAACCCTCCAGAATTGTAGTCTAACACTCCAGCTACTAAGTCATGCTGGCTCTACTTTAGGACCCATATATGTGTCTTTTCAGCAGTCCATGGTATTCGATGGAATCTTCTCCAGCACCACATTTCAAATGAGTTGATATTCTCCCTATCAGCTTTCTTCACTGTCCAGCTTTCACAACCATACATAGAAATTGGAGAATCCCAACTCTAGTATTCAATTATATATATTTGCATTCAGGGTCTTGTCTAGTACCTTCATGGGTGCCTTTCCAAGTCCTAGGGCTCATCTACATGGGCCAGAATATGCCAGCTCCCTGCCAGCATATTCCACCCAGGGATCTGGCCCATTCCTCTCCCGGTACCAGCATGAATCAGGCCAGAGTCTAGACAAGCATGCTGACCTGTCCCTGCAGCCACCACCACTGCTCTCCACACCACACTCTCTGATGTCAGGAAGCAGGCCTGCAGCATGTGAGCAAAGCCCCCTTCATGTGACCAGCCTTAATCACATGCTGTGGGTCCCTCTCGTGGCTTTGGATGATCACAGCTGCAGTGATGTGCCTGTGTTCTGGAAAGGGCTCATGTGATCATGTTGGGCTTGATCTGTTTCTTCCCAGCTGGAATGGATTTATACAGGTGTTATTTTAAAATGTTTTATCAGGCCCTACCCCTCTTCCTCTGTTTTAGCCCCAGGGGTCATGAAGACTTTCCCGGGAGCAAAACAGAGCAAAAGCCCTGTGTTGTCAGGACTGCAGGGCTCCAAGATGGGGGCTAGATGAGGAAAATTGCCCATATAGACAAGCCTTGAATGTTCTTCTGAATTTTTGACTGCAGTCTCCTTTCTGATTAATGAGTGAGCCAAGGTATGAAAACTATTAACTATTTCAGCATCTTCATCATCTATTTAATACCCTATCTACTAGGGTATTGCACTAGGGTATTGTGTAATCATGAGGGATACCATTTGCTGTACTGCTTCAGACAGCATAATGCTTTGTGCCAGCACAAGCATTAAAACGTTAGCTCTGTATCTTAGCTGCATTGCTTCAGTACTGTTAATGGGGGCTAACACTTGGAAAGTTACTTCAGAGTCAAACCAGACAAGACAATGACCTCTGCATAGGTTTTCCATGTTCCCCCCCCCCCCCCGGCTGTGAGGCTGTGTTATGGAAGAGTTTATTCCTGACGTTCGCCTGCATCTGTGGTTGGCATCTTCAGAGAAAGGTTGGGTAGGGGTGTGTGGGGTTTATACACTGTGAGTCCCTGTTGGAGAGGGTATGTAAAATTGTGTATTTGAATGGTTAGTTCCTAGGGTGGGAGGATATGCAAGGAGGATTAGTGTCTGTTTGGCTAATGGTCCATTGTCTGCTGGAAATCCCCCTGTCCCTAGGTGAAGTTTATTTGCATGTGTTGAGTTTTAATTTGGGTTTATTTTTAGGACTGCTAGCCAAACTTTGTTTACTTTAAGGGTTTCTTCTTTCCTGTTGAAGTTGTCCAGGTGCTTGTGAATTTCAATAGCTTCTCTGTGCATTCTGACATGATAGTTGTTGGCCTGGTCCAGAATTTCTTGTATATCTCCCCCTAGGAACTAGCCATTAAAATGCACACAGTTACATGCCTTCCCCAACAGGGACTCACAGTACAGTTACCCCTTCATATTTGCTGGGGTTTGGTTCCAGTTGGATACCAAAATCTGTATCCACCTGGAACCAAAAATACATAGTACAGTTGTCCCTTCATATTTGCTGGGGTTTGGTCCCCATGGATACCAAAATCCGTGAATACTCAAGTCCCATTATATGCAATGGCAAAGCAAAATAGTCTCCCTTATATAAGATGGCAAAATCAAGGTTTGCTTTTTGGATTATTATTTTTTAAAGAATATTTTCAAGCCATGAATACTTAAATCCGTGGATCCCAAATCCGTGGAAATGGAGGGACAACTGTATATAAACCCCACACACCACTACCCAACCATTCTCTGAAGATGCCAGCCACAGATGTAGGCAAAACGTCAGGAGTAAACTCTACCAGAGCCTGCTGAAAGAGATCCGTCTTTAGTGCTTTTTTAAAGCTACTTAAACTCGTCATCTGACGGATCTTGTCTGGCAGGCCATTCCATAATTTGGGGGCGATTACTGAAAAGGCCCTCTGAGAGGTTGCAGACAGCCTAGATTTTTGTGGCTGAAGCAAATTTTTCCCAGATTTGCCACTGTTATAAGGAGGTTTTCAGATGGGGACCACATATAGATAGCATCCCTGTCTCGCTACGTCTCTCCTGCCCCACTCCTGTCCCTGTTGCACTTAATTTTTTTTTTCAGATCTACCTCTCTAGCATGACAGAAACTGCCCCCCTCCCCTTTAGCAGTCTAGGAACTCAAAGGAGCTCTCACCGAGCCCCATTCACTTCCTTATTTGAAATCCCAGGCTGCTCTCGCAAGAGAATGAGCACATGGGAAATTAAAAAAAAGGGGGGCGGGGAAAAGAAAGGTTTAAAACTGATAGCAAACACAAAAACAGACAAAAAAATTCCAAGTAACCCGGGGAGGGGAAAAAACGGAGTCACCCAATCGCACCTGGAAGTGTTCAGCAGGGACCTACCACCACGGCTGGCATCATGCCAGAATAACGGGGCACAGTTTTAGACACCCGTGATTCTGTGACAGAAATGGAATGGGCGATCTATTGATGGCTTAAGCCATCAATAAAATAGAATGAGGGTGAAATGGAAGGGACACAGGACAAGGACAACATTGTCTGAAAAACTGGCACTTTGGCAATCTCCTGGCATTCCTGGAACGCCATATTAAGGGTGTCTGATAATCTCCTAAATCAATATAGATACTACTAATGGAAAGTCAAAGTATTAAGTGGTAAGCATTTTGTGAGTATGCTGATAGGTTTACATATGATCTTGGAAAATGGCACAAGAGTTTATGATACAGCTCCCCTGCTCAGGACCTGATCAGTACCTGGAGGGAACACTGAAAATCCCACATGAATTAATGTCCTCTCTCTCTCTCTCTGGCTTTTCTTCGCAAACGAAGATTCAGGAGGACTCATCCCACGCTTTCTGCAAGTGCAGTGATGACTAAAAAGTCTGAGATAAACAAGTCCGGTTGCAGAAAGCACAGCAGAAGGTCTCCTTGGGTGATGTTTCTGGGTTGTGATTCTTTCTGCGTTTTCGTTTCTCTTCAAGCCTTGATTGGCGTGAGTTCTCAAATAAGGCTGCAGCACTGTGGATAGTACGTCTCCATGCCTCCCAATGTGAGGGCAGGGCGGATCATTGTTGGTGATCAGTTTGGCTGAGCCTGAGATGTTGTTTCAGGGAGTCCTTGTATCGCTTTTTTGGAGCGCCCCTCTTACGCTGACCTGTGGCGAGTTCACCGTAGAGTACTATTTTTGGGAGGCAATGGTCCTCCATCCTAGAAACGTGCCCTGCCCAGCACAGCTGTGTTCTCAATATCATGGCCTCAATGCTGGTGATCCCTCCTTGCTCAAGGATAGCAACATTCGTCACATAGTTAGTCCAGTGTATATTTAGGATTGTGCGTATATAGCACTGATGAAAGCGTTTGAGGAGTCTTAAGTGGTGGCGATAGGTAACCCATGTTTCAGACCCGTAAAGGAGAATAGACAGTACAATGGCTCTATACACATTGATTTTTGTGCTTCGCCTCAGGTGTTTGTTACTCCAGACACTTTTGTAAAGTCTTCCAAATGCTCTATATGCCTTTGCTAATCTGTGATCGATCTCTTTGTCAATCTTTGCATCTGATGGAAGAAAAGTGGGAGATACCGATGTATTCAATAAACTGGAAAGAATGCTAAAGCTAAGAATCAATCTTAGTGGCATTTTCCATGAGATTTTGTCCCAAAAGGAGATGAATAAACAACATAAAGGGTAGAGACAAGGCAGGTCAGGTTAGAGCAGGGAAGTGATTATAGAAATCATTTTACTGCCTAAGGCAAACAGGATCGTAGCCCTCTCTTCCTGCGTCAGTTTTGGCAGCTGAAATTTACTTAAACACTGGCAATGGGACAGCGTCCTGCCTTGAGTCCTGTGCTGGTGGGATATAACTAAAATAAAGATATGAAAATAAAAATAAATATTGTCCTCTGCTGCCCCTGAGGGTAACAGACTTGTTGTGGGTGGGCAGCATAGGCTGTGCACCACACACTTTTTGGTCCTTGCAATGTAGGTCATAAGACTCATGACAAATGTTTGGAGAGTTGCTGCCTGAAACAGTTGTCATCACTCTACCTAATGATTGGAGCAGTGACCGGGGGCTGGTTTATACAGCAGGTTTTATTGCGTTAAGTTGCGCTTTAGCACTTTCCTGCATCAGTGGTGGGTAGTTTACACAGTATATGTTTACACAACTATATTTTGTGGCTCTTTGATTTTTTCCGCTTTGAGGTTCACACAGCCAAAAGTGCTGGGGGCATGGCCAAGCATTGGAGAAGGAAAGGAATGCCATAGGAATGTCTGCCCTGGCCCGAACTCCGTGCTGAACAGCTTAGAGGCAGTCCCCCACAACTCCCTTCCCACAAATCAAATGGAAGGAATGCTCCCTGAATGAAAATTGTTGGGAATTCTTTTTGTTTGCAAACTGGCTTGCAAAATAGCAGAGAGGATTTTTCAAAGTTTCCTCTAATTGCTACTGTCTTTCCCTCCCTCCCTGCCCCTCTTTTAAGCCCACCCCTGCATCATCAACCAATCACAAAGCAGCTCTGCTGTAGCTCTTAGCGGAATGGTTGTTTACACTGCCAATAATGTGCTACATTGCAAATATACCTGCAAAAGTAGGGACATCCCTTGCCACGCTATATTTGGGTGTTTTATCTTCCCCCCTTCTGAATGAGGCAATGCTGTGCTGCGATCCATGGGAACTATGAGCTATCTTAGCGGTATATTTAGAGGAATATTTGCCTGTGTAAATGACCCCTGGGAGAAAGACTGGGTGAGGGCTAACAAGAATACATCCCTGGAATCTAATGTTGTATTAATTGTTCCACATTCTCCTTCTATTAATGTATGTAACAAACCACTGAACTCTAAGGGGGCATACTCCTGGGGTGGGGAAGGGGGAGGAAGAGAAAAAGATTTATAAAAGCTGCTTTGCTATAAACATGTCCTTGCTATAATATAAGTAATTTCCCTGAACTATTCCCTATTAAACCTGTGATATCTGCAATAGTTCAAGGATTTCTGTACACTTCTCTGTCTCAGTCTGTCATTCCTGATCTCCGAGCACTGAAACTTAAGCTAAAAGGATGGGAAGATAAAAAACAGCAACCAAAGAGATGTGTAGATCCCTTCACAGCCTAAAATAAATTAAACACCTATATATTGGCCCAAGGCCCAATGTATAGAAAGAATATGCTGCCTGCTTATATGACCCAAGGATTTTTTTTTTTTAAATACTCATTTTGGAGTCTGTACCTAGTCAGTGTAAAAGTGTTAATGTTCTTATATCACAGTACACTGCTTACACATCTTTTCTTTTACACCCAATAACCACAGACAATGATTATATTATTCATAAGATATTTTACCTGAAGTAATAAAGCAAGCAGCTTAGTGATTATTTCCTAATCTTTTTTTTTAAAGTATAGCTGTTTTTTCTGGCCCTAGGGATAACCCTAAAATTTATGATTTTTTAAAAAATGCTGTCTTTCTAAGCTGATACAATAGGATAAGCATTGGCCAATGTATGCTGATTTGTGTACTTTTTGTCATTTTTTTTAATAAAAAGAACATTAGTCTGGCTTATTTAGAGAAAGCCACCAGCACTTTGTTTTGAATTTCAAAACATAATATGCCACCTGCTTATCACTGGTATAGAGGTCCTATATCAACTCCACCTCATTGTGAAAAAATGAATCTAAAATATAGCCTAGGTCTTTAAAGAATATGGATATTACCATTTTCCTGTGAGTGAAGAAACACACATAGGGGGGAATCAATAAGGCAATCTTTGTCCTTCCTCCCAGCTGCCCTTTGATGGGCTTAACCAGACTTACGTACATTGACATACAGACTGAAACCGCATCACCACTACCACCACCACAACCACAACCACCACTATTTTATTGTTTCATATCCCGTTTTTCTTCCAGCCTTGAGATTCAAGGCAGCTATTAGAAATTAGAGAGTAAAAATAAGCAAATGTTTCAATCTCAATTTCAAATCCTCAGAAGATCCTATGTCAGAAGACCCTAAATTCAAGTACTAAACCTTTGGTTATTTGGATCTCAGCCAGTGCTTAGACAGGCGTCTTACCCTTAGTGAGGTTCAAAAAGTAACTTTCCCAAGCTCTGCCTATAGAAGAGAGTGACTTGTGTATAGTGTCATCAATAGTATGGTGATCTGGAGCTCTGTTCTTCGGTCACCAGTCATCTGGAGCAAGCTGCCTCTTGTCTAAATCAATGTATTGAGGTGGAGATCAGAGATAGCAAAGTTAGAAGGAAAATGTTGTATTTAGTTTGCTGTTAATAAACTTTTTAAAAAATCTAATTCAGTTGCACTCATGTTAAAAGGAAGAAAAACTAAACTATACATTTTATGCTAAATTGCAATTTAAATTTAAGTTAAATGCCTGCACTAGAATACTTATCAGAATGAAACTGAAAATATATCACCCATGATTTTACTTCTCCCCCAGCTGTACTTTTCCCTGTCCTGAATTTGGGAGAGCAGGAAACAGCTACATTAATTTCTGAAAACCACATTTCTCATTCATCCTCCTAAGAAGCTTTCGCTCCCTTTCTCTTTCTCCCTCCCATATAATATTTTCCCTTTACTCTGTCTTTATTGATTTCCACATGGTTCCCAGCAAACGTCCCAGGAATAAGAACATCAAAATTCAGCTTTCTAGGACAGATGAAGAGCCTTCATGTCTTGCCCAATACAGAGCACAGGTGGAGTGTTTCGATGCAAAGAAAACCAGCTCCTTCCAAGCCGCCCTTACTATTTGTCTAAAATCTTTTAACCTCAGAACTAACTAAATGATTGCTCTCTAACCATGAACAAAAATAAAGATCTCTGCAGTTATTTTATTAAAGAACCAGCTTGTAAATATAATATCTGTTGGCTTTTTAGCACAGTCCCTCATTTAATTAGCTAATAATGCTGAAAGCAATTGATTAAATTAAAAATAAATGTAAGCTACATCTTTGAGTTAGAAAATTTCTAACTTAATTGATTTTAATTAGTTCATTCCTATCACTGGTGGTAGCAAGATTATCAGACGTGTCCAAAAAACACAAGAGGCGCACACAAAGATGTCATTACTGTCCCACGAATGGGTCCTGGTTTCAGACATCCTCGTCACCCTCGTATGCTGACTCCGTGCTGCAGCCGCAAATAAGGCATCACTTTTCATTGATGGGGAGGTCCCATAAATGAAAAGTGCCACCTTACTCACAGCTACAGCATGGAGTCAGCATGCAAGGACGTCATCGTCATCTGAAACCAGGACCCGTTTGCAGAGCAGTAATGCTGTCCTCGAGTGCTCTTCTTGTGTTTTTTGGACATGTCTGATAATCTCCATTGAAACAAGTCAGATGTGTAGATGTGTAGATGTGTAAATTGCTATTGCTTAAAACAATTTGTAAGCCGCTCTGATAGCCTTGTGGCTGAAGAGCGGGAAATAAATAAATAAAAATAAATAAATAAGATGGTGTAAACCGCTTATAGAGTGCTTAGCACTATAAAGCAGTATAGCAATGTAAGTGCTATTGCTATTGCTAGATGTGATGCTTGTGTGGTATTTCCTTGCTTTTAAAGGGCGAACATTGCCTATGATTCATTCTCAAAATAACCTTGTGGGGTAGAGGAGGCTGAGCAATAGTGATCCATTTAATGTTGATTATTCAGCTACAGGGCTGAACAGGACTGGCCCAAGACTTTTTGCAGCATGAATCAGGACGACCAATGACATTTTCCATCAACCCAAGTCAAGGTGTATAGTGCACAAAGCCAGGGAATTTATTTACACATGAGGCAGAATATCATCAGTAGCTCATACTGTCTCTTTGCACCCTGAGCAGTAAAAATACAGTGATAACTAGTAAATAAGTAAAGCTTTGCTGCCTTTTTGGTGACACCTTGAGGGTGCATCTACAATCTAGAAATAATGCAGTTTGATACCATTTTAAGTGTGGTAGCTCTATCCTATGGAATCCTGGGATTTGTAGTTTTACATGGTCTTTAGCCTTTTCTGCCAAAGAGTGCTGGTTCCTCACAAAATAACAAATCCCAGGATTCTGTAGAATGGAGCCAGGGCAGTTAAAGTGGTGTCAAACTACATGGTTTCTACCATGTAAATGCACCCTTAAACTGATGCCTGAGATGGCTACTCCATTCTGGCTAATGATAGGATCAGTGGTTGAGTAAGGATTTGAACCCAAGTCTCTCCCATGAATGCCAAACACTCTAACTTCTACACTGGAGAGGCTAGCAATATTTTAGATTTTCAGAGATGTGCATAGAAATCTAAGATTTCCTCATGCAGGGAGGGCAGGGCAGTTGGCAAAACAGATATCCTTCCTTTTTGAAGAAACTTCCAGAATGCTTCATTTTTTTACCAAGTGAAAAAAAAATGCTTCATTTATTTTTAACCAAGTATGAGATACACCAAATATGCAGTCAGCCCCAGAGCTGAAAGGTAATATCTTGACAATTTGTTTCAGTAACTTGATAGTATAAAACAGGGAATATTATTTTATTACTAAAAAAAAAAAAATCAATGCAATTTTCCATTGATGCTCATCAAAGACAAAAAGGCCTTGGCCTCATCTTCTGCAAGCGCTGCCCTGTGTGAGGCATCGTAGCCTTTCCCTTCTTCCCCTTCTTTCCAGAGATATAAATTAATATCTCAACATTGACCATAATATGCCCTCTAACAGTGTTTATTATTACTGCATATTTTAGACAGGTGGTAAGTATTGGCACTTTTTATTATGCTGATAAAGAGTGTTGGACTGCCAGGTAAAATGCATTGTCAGGGGTGATTTCTCACTTTCTCATAGCTTCCTCTGGATTTTATTTAGGCACATGCTGAAGCATTTGGCAAAGATTTCTTTCCGTAATTGGCAGCTGGACCACAGGAGCTTGAACAGGATTGGGGCTGAAGTCTTAAGATACAGGAGAAGGAGGCAGTAGACCTGTGAGGTGGAAGAAGGGGGAAATTCTACTTCTGACTGTGTTTGGGGAAAAACATCTTTAATGCTTGTCCCTTATAATAAAAGCTTCATACAGGGAATTTATCACATATGGAAACAGTTAAAAACAACACCCCTCATCTTTAGTCTGCAATGGTACCATCTGTTATATACCTCATTCTTCTGCACATGTAGACCTGGGGCCCATTCACATCCCATGGTTATAGTGCTATTATTCTTCTTTAACTGCCATGGTTCCATCCTATGAAATCCTGGAACAGGTAGTCTGATGAGGCACGTGAGCTATTTGGCGACAAATACCCCTCCCTACACTGCAATGTCCCAGGATTCCATAGGATGTTGCCATGGCAGTTAGAGTGGAACCATAGTGCTATAATTCTTTAGTGTGAAAAGGCCCCAGGTGCACTTTTAACACCCCTCCCTAAACTGCGAATCCCAGGATTCCATAGGATGTTGCCATGGCAGTTAAAGTGAAATCATAGCATTGCAGTTTGGAGTGTGAATCATGTACAACCCATCATCCAGGATATAATATTGGGGTAATTCCCAGTGGGAAGGAACTAGACATGATGCTCTGACACCCAGTGTGTGATCAAAGTTTGGAAATATTCCCATCTGGAGTACAGCTCATAGAATCCCCCAGCCAGCATGGGCACTGGCTGGATTCTGGGATTTGTGATTTCTAAGCTCTGAATGTGGTGGTCAGAAGAGTAATCTACAGCTGAACATAATGTGATTCAAATTCCCATCCAATGATCAATCTCGCTGAGTTACTTCTGGCCAATCATGGCTAACCTTACTCCCTAGGTTAATGTAATGATCAGGAGGGGAAAAGATGCAATCATGTATGCCACATTGAGAGCCTTGGAGGAAAATGAGAGACCCCAGCAACAAACTGGAGACAAACTTAATGACAGACTAGGTTCAAGTTTAGAAATTGTCTGAAATTGTGCTGGTTTGTTGTTTAACATTTTATATGATGTTTGCTGCCCCGATCCTGATGAGAGAGGCAGGATATAAATAAATAAATTGTTGTTGTTGTTAAAGAGCCTGGAATAGGGAGCCAAGGTAACAAGAAGCAGAAAAGTAGAGTGGTGTCAGTCACTGAACTATTAGGAATGAGGATGAAGACCAATGAAATTCCTCTGAAAGACCAAGACCACAGTTTTTAAGAGACCTCTGACACCACAGGCTTTGGAGGGTTATGAACTGTAAATATATATCTGTGTTACACATTGGTTCTTTTGGGTCACAGACCTCTTTGGGAACCTGATCAAAGCTATGGACCTAGTGGAATGTGCTGCCTTGGAGTGTGGTGGAGTCTCTTTCTTTGGAGGTTTTTAAACATAGACTGGATGGCCATCTGTTGGGCATGCTTTGATTGGGTATTCCTGCAGGGCAGGGGGTTGGATTAGATGACCCTTGTTGTCTTTTCCAACTCTATGATTCTATGATTCCCCTGAAAAAGGAACACAATTTTCACAGTAACAGAAAGGGAGAGGAGAGACAAGTCTCCCTGCCCATTATTTTTCCCTTTGTTTACAGACTCACCAAACCATATCCATGGACCTGCTCTGGATCCATGGATCAGAATCTAAGAAGCCCTATGTAACATCAAACAATTTGGATTTGGCCATTGTTGGTAATTGAGATTGGTGGAGTGATATTATTTCAATATTGCTTTTCAAAAACCAGAAGTGCTACTTAATCCTGATAGCACTTACCTACTTTAGATAAAAGATTCTAGATTAGCTACATAGAATCATAGACTTGGAAGAGACCACAAGGGCCATCCAGTCCGACCCCCTGCCATGCAGGAACACACAATCAAGGCATGCCTGACAGATGGCAATCCAGCCTTTGTTTAAAGACCTCCAAATGTGGAGACTCCACCACATTCTGCCACACTGTCACACAGCTCTTACTACTAGGACGTTCATCCTAATGTTTAGGTGGAATCTCTTTTCCTGTAGTTTTGAATCCATTGCTCTGGGTCCTAGTCTCTGGAGCAGCAGGAAACAAGCTTGCTCCATCCTCAATATGACATCCCTTCAAATATTTATACATGGCTACCATGTCCCCTCTTAACCTTCTCTTTCCCAGGCTAAACATACCCAGTACCCTAAGCTGCACCTTATACGGCATGGCTACCAGACCTTTCACCATTTTGCTGGCTCTCCTGAGGACACATTCCAGCTTGTCCATATCCTTCTTGAACTGTGGTGCCCAGAACTGGACACAGTATTCCAGGTAAGGCCTGACCAAAGCAGAATAGAGAGGCACTATTACTTCCCTTTATCTAGACAC
Source organism: Gambelia wislizenii (assembly GCA_030847615.1). NCBI lineage: Eukaryota > Metazoa > Chordata > Lepidosauria > Squamata > Crotaphytidae > Gambelia > Gambelia wislizenii. Next base: position 236,668,574 of record JAUMIR010000004.1, read on the forward strand.
TATACTCCTATTGATGCAGCCTAGAATTGCATTGGCTTTTCTGGTTGCCATATCACACTGTTGACTCATGTTCACCTTGTGGTCTACTAAGACCCCTAGATCCCTTTCACATGTACTGCTATCAAGCAAGGTGTCACCCATTTTATATCTGTGCATTTCATTTTTTCTGCCTAAATGTAGTACTCCACATTTCTCCCTGTTGACATTCATATTTTCTTGGAAGTATGTGCAGAATCATTTCAGACAACAAATCTGCATGCCATATGATGCATCACATGAAAGGGGTGTGCTTATGAAATGCTTATTTAATTTATTTTACTAGGTATCATTTTGATTGTAGCTGCATTAGCTCTAGAAAGGAAGAAGGATGGAGTTAGAGCTGTGTCAGAAACCGTCTTCCCTGTCCTAGCAATTCTAGCTAGTATGAACAGTCAATGAGGAAGGAAGCTGGAAATTGCTGTCCAATATCATCTGGAGGGCTTCATGATTCCTATCCTTTGTTAGAGGGAACATAGAGGTTGAAAAGGGGGGGGGGAGTTAGGAGACTTGAACATTTTTTTTTTTTTGGTAGTTTAAAAAAGTAACACAGCATTTTAATGCCCTTTTCTTTTACTTTACAACTGCCAAGTTTTCTTCAGCAAGACACTTGGTGCTTGTTTAAATGGTGAAAATACTCATCATAGAATTTGAAAATAACTTTTGTTCCAATGGGATCCCATATAATTTTGATGTATTAGGAAGTGGGGACAAAAACACAATATACTCCATGGGAAAAGCCTTTGCGACTTTTCCCGAAGTTTTAAAAAAACTGTGATGTAAATGTGCATTCCTGCTTGTTGCGGAAACTGATTCACTTTGCTGAGCTTTCCCAATTAGAGTGGAAGTGGAAAACTGATTGGTTGGATGTGTGCAGGGTGAAGAGCTTGCTGGCAAGGGAGCGCCCAGAACCTCTATGTTGCATTTTTGCCATAGCGATAATGTGCTGAGGTGATGAAACAGCCTCCCCCCATTTAAGTGGAAGTTTGTACTTCTGCACCTTGGATTTGCGTTTTTTTTTAAAAAGAATACTGTTTGGGGGCAGCAACTGGTGAGAATAAAAATGTAAGTAATTCACTTGTGCCCACCATCTTGATTCACAGGCATGCCCGTTTGAACATCAAATAAGGATAGCTTTGCATAGCTGCAATCTTGTAAAAAAAAACCAAAAACATAGACACAAAGCTGCTGAGAATTGGAATTATTGTGCACTGATCCACATTTTATTGCCTCATATAGACAAGCCCTTGGTGAGCTATTTTATGAAAAGCTGAGAATATAAATAATTTTCATTGTTAGTTGATATGATTATTTAGTTTTAACATGTTAAAAGAATGGTTTTCAGTGCAATTCTAACTTCCCTACTCAGATGTAAGTTTCATTGGATTCGGATAAGTGTTTACTGAATTGCAGCCTATTAGTATGGATGTATTGGTCATTCTCCATAGTGAAGACTGATACAAAGAATTAATCATACCGCTCCGTAATTTCCCCTTTTTCCTTTTATCATCTAACTAGTTTCCTGCTTCTGGTGTATTTCACGTTTATTGGTGTGCCCATGTCTCTGTGCATAGTGAATTACTCTTCAGGTTCATTCTTGGCTTGACTTTTTGTAGCTTTACATTTGTTTTGGCAGAGTCTGACTATATTACAGTACATACTTTGGAGCGTTCTTTCTTTACAGAAGTTTCTGCCATATGGATCTGTTCTGGCTTTCATCTCTGTTAGCAGCCGCTTCTCATGGAATTGCAAGGTTTCTTCCTACCTTCCAGTGAGAACACAATATGGGAGTCCATTGGCACATCCTGTTGTAGTTCACTGGTGACTGATCAGCAGTTGTCAATGAGAGGACTGTTCTGTGAGGGGGAAAGCTGGTACCATTACTGGAAAACAGGGCAAAGCAGTAAGAGAAGGACAACAGCTGCTGCTTCTGATCTGTGCAGCTGTGTGGCATTCACACAGCCAGCAGCACTTGGCTGCAAACATCATGGCCCATACTCAAGCCAGACTCTGCTACCCTCTCATAGAATCATAGAATTGTAGAGTTGGAAGAGACCACAAGGGCCATCCAGTCATCAACTCCCTTTTTGCTCAGTGCCCTGTTTCTTCTTTGCCACTATGGAGCACATTCTGATAAAAGGGTCAAGAGTTCTTTCTCATCATACAGGGGTGTGCAGTAGAGGAAATAAGTAGTCTTCACATGAATTGCCTACTAATGATCAGCACAACATCACTTTTTTCCAGGACTAAATGCTGCAACCATAGAAATATGGACAATGTTTTTGTTGTGTGCCTTCATGTCCTTTTCCAACTCATTGTGACCCTAAGGTGTGAACTTATCATGGAGTTTTCTTGCAAGATTTGTTCAGAGTGGGTTGCCTTTTCCTTCCTCTGAGAGGCTTATCACATGCTGAACTAAAGTGGCAGGGCAGTCAGAAGATTCTGTCTTCTGTGTGCCTTATTGCATGACATCATCATTCTTCCATTCTGGTCCTGCAGGAGACAGAGGTAAAACCGCATCTTTTTGCTAACCAGAAAAATGGGTTAGCAAAATGATATGGTTTTACCTCCATCTCCCATGGGAGCAGAATGGCAGAACACTTGGAAGAACAACTATCTCATGTGGTAAGGTAGCATGGAAGACAGAACCTTCCAGCCATGGCCGGTTTAAGGGTGCTGCAGCACCTGCAGCTGTAGGGGCCCCTGTCATTGTGGGGGGCCCGTTGTAACCCTCCTCCTGCAAAAGCATTATTAGTAATACTCTGAATATCCTGTACTGTGAATAGGTTAGTTAGGTTACATTGACCTGAGATAAACATATGGGGCCCCCCAAATAAAATGCTGCAGCCCCCCCCCAAATTCCTTAAATTGGTCCTGCTTCCCATTGCCCTGACACTTTAATTTGGCATATGATAAGCCTCCATGTCTGAGCAGATGTGATTTCCCCAAGGTCACCCAGTGGGTTTCCATGACTGAGTGGAAATTCAAACCCTGGTCTCCAGAGTCATAGTCAAATGCTCAAACCACTACACCACTCTGGCCCTCAATATGGACAATAACTAGACCAATTAACTATAATGCATAAGCATTACAAGCATTCCACCACAGCATTTTTAAAGTAGCAGTCATGGAGAGAGCATATCTATGAGAGAAAGCAGCATTTAAGTTTAGATCCCAGGTGTCCAGTCATAGGAAGACAACAATGTATACTATTTGTTTAAATATGCCCTAAATATTTGTTAAAGTTTTAGGACTGCTTATGTTGGAGCAACTGGATCCAAAAGAGAAATAGGAGTTTGCATCCAATACTTCTCAGTTAAAGTTCCATAACCAAACAAGGTATTCCATTTCAGCTACCTCTCTAGTGAATAATCTAGTATTTGCTGAAAAGCAACTTTGAAATAGTTTGTGAATCAAGACTGAGACTGTATGATTATTATAATGTGAGGGAGACAGGATAAAGGCTTTCAGTAAAGCCAAAAGAGCTTAACAGTTCATTCCTAATCATGTTTACTCAAAAGAAGGTCCCTCAGAATTCACTGGGGCTGACTCCCAGTTAAAATATGGATTACAGGTAGAACTAATCATCAAGCATATATCTGAAAAGATAATACATGTGGATCTCGAAGAAGCAAGAAATAAAATTGCAATTTTTTTCACATAAATAGCTTCATTTCTTAAGCTATTAAGCTCTTATTTTTCACATAAATAGCTTAATAGGCTAAAGAGGGGGAAATGACCTCTGTTAATCTGATGGGGTATGATTTTGATCACTTGTTATATTTACTTATTTATTTTGCCTTAGAGAAAGGGAACCATGCAGTACTATAGAATCAAATTCACCACCATATGTTCCTTGAGTAACTCCATGTACATACAGTTACATATACTTCCATTTATTTCCACACCTAATTATCTGAATGTTTTGGAAACCTTCCAGGCCAATTGGACAAATGGGTTTGTACTGTGTTATCATCATGATAAATATATTTTTATTTTATTTTTAATTTTTTGTATGTTGCTCTGTCAGCATTCTCAAAAGGACAGCAACTCCCCAAACTATTTAATGCTTCAGTTTGCCTTGATAGTCACCTTGGTGCCAGCAATAATACTATGCACCTTGGAGATTCAAGAGGAAGAAGTGAAACAGTATGAACTTCCCATTTAAAACGTGCTAGTTAGTTGTGTCTACTTCCTTTTAGATCAATAGACAATGCATTTCATTCTTCCCCTTGAACAACTGGCATCCTATGCTGTCTGGCCTTTGCATCCTGTGAAATCCTGGGATTTGTGGCTTAGGGAGGCCCATTTTGAATTCTCAGCCAGAGAGCTCTCATGCCTCACCAGAATACAAACCCTAGGATTCCATAGGATGCAGCCATGGCATTTAGAGTGGAATCACAGTGTTATAATTATGTGAGGGAATGTAAGGGGCCCTGGTTTTCAATCTTTCTTCCATCTATCAACCTTCCATGACCAATGAGCATGCTCAGTATTCATTGGGCTCTGAAGTGGGAGTCTGTTACCCAAAGAGGTGGGGGATCTGTGGGAGCTCACCTGTAATCTCAGAGCTGTATTAATATTTTGGGGAATTATGATTAGCTCAAATGGAAGGCTGAGAAAGGCAGGTCACTTCAAGACCTTCGGACCTGTGTATACCAGTATTAACTGCAGAGAACTCCTGGTTAAAGTAAAATAAATGGTGTTTATTGGAAAATAACCCAGAAAGCACTCAAACATGCAGCACATGCTCACAAGAACCACACAAGGCTAATGAAGAGTCCAAGGCAGAAATGTTGGATAGAGGAATAGATTCAGGAGATGGGACTATAGTTACCAGTCTTGAAGAGAAAAGAAGAACTCAGATGCAAATCTGAGGGTGACACTGGAGTCTGATCTGGGGACACACCGATAGAGAGAGTGGAAGGGTGTAGTCCACAGTGGCACACATTGCTATTGTTTGGGACTAATATGTATACTGTATTTCATGTCTTGAAGGGGTATTTGGGCTTAGCACAAAGCTTAGATGGGTTTCTCACCAAATAAAGGAAACTGAAACTCTGATTATTGCTGTTTATGACTGAGAGATAGGAATTGATGGGTTTATGACAACCTCACATTGTAGGACAGGAAGAGGTGTGAGGGATATTTCCTGGGAATAGGAGTTGTTTCAGTCACTTGTTTGTTTGTGATGTGTGACTCATGCCGAGAGTGCTGAAGAGGGGATTAGCACATACCTCTGTAATGGTGTAGTTTACTGGGGCTTCACTTAATCCTGTCTTGGGTGTGTCTGCTGGTATTTTTCCATGAGACCTTCCCAGGTCCTTGTGACTTCCATTTGACCTCACCTTTCAATCTACCCCAGTCTACTAGACTCCTTGAATCATCTAATATTGCCAATTATGAGGTATCATGGGGGAGGGGTGTAGGGGATGGTAACAAGTCCCTAATAGTATTTTTTTCCTTTTAAAAATAGTAAAACTACAGAACATTGTAACTGATGATATAAGGGAGAGTGTTGCTCTGATACCCAGTGATATGCCCCTTATGAAATCTAAAAAATGGTACATGCCCACTGTGACCTGGTCAACTTGAAATACCTGTAATGACTTTGTTTCTTCATTAGTGAGCCATTTTGATGTATAAAACTACTACTCGCTGACCTCTACTACTTCTTTTTAGCAGTGCTTCTCCATTTGTACATCTGAGAAAGAACTTCTGAACAAGCCATTTTTTAAAAAGATTTTTTTTAAAAAAATCACACACTATTAAATGTTTGTCTTTATAGGAATTATTTGAACAAGTCAGCATTCTTGTCTTGTGTTTTCCTTAGAAACTTAGGTAATTCAAGCTTTGCTCACTATTATATTAACACAAGAAAGGGTGGATTAAAAAGCAATGACATAGCACATAAAGCAGGTAGATAGAAGGAATATATTAAATAGAAAAAATTCTGCTAGCTATCATGCTCCATGCTGTTGTGCATAATTATCAGCTGCAAAATAGCACAGCTTGAACCTTATTATTGCACATTAAAAAAAAAACTTCCACTAATAATTATGAAACAAATACAGAAACTCTTACAAGTTGTCTGCCAAGAACTGACTTTGCATATATAATAATCTATAGCATTCATCTTTCCTTAACTATTTATAAATGCACAGCTTCCTTTCCAAAGTTTTCCTGCAACTTCTTTTTCTTATTTCATACTGAAAACATATGTATACTATAGCCCAATGGAGAGAAGGGCTAAAACTCATTTCACGATCAGGAATTACTATTAAGTATTAAGTAATAGAGAGAAGAGGACTCTCTTACACATTGAAAGGTCACAGGTCTCCTCAAAGGGTTTTGTAAAATGTTAAATATTTCTCTTAAATTGTGCTAAGACTTTATTAATTTTACTTCTTTATTTATTGCATTAGCATGTTACTAAAGGCTTGGGTATGCAGGGAGCTAAATGAGAATTTTATTAGGGAAGAGTTGCGAATTATATTGTGTTTGTTTCTAATCCCACATGAAAACGCAGGGGTTTACATGTAGAGACCTAGGGCTATCTACACGGGCAGAATTCTGTACTCTAGCTCTCCGCCAGTGTATTTTGCACATGGATCTGGTCTGTTGCTCTCCTATTACTTGTATGGAATGGGATGACATTCAGACTGGCATGCTGGCCAGTCTCTGCAGCTACCGTCACCACCACCCACATCCCATGCTCTGCAGCCAGGAAGCTGGCCTGCAGCATGTGAGCAAGCCCCCCTGCATGTGACCAGCTTTAGTCACATGCTACAGGACTCCTTCCTGGTTACAGAAGAGTGAGGCAGCTGGAGCTGCAGCGATGGGCCAGCGTGCTAGAAGGGGCTCCTGTTTTCTGGTGGAAGCTGCTTAATGCAGTGTAGATGTGTAAATTGCTATTGCTTAAAACAATTTGTAAGCCGCTCTGATAGCCTTGAGGCTGAAGAGCGGGGTATAAAAAAATAAAAAAATAAATAAAATAAAATAAAATTTAAACAGTTTTTTTTTAAATGGTGTAACTGGTCTTACCCCATCTTCCCCCATCTGTGTCCCAAGGGTTGTGAGGACTGCCCAGGCACAAAACAGGCAAAATCCCTCTGTCATGAGGAGGCAAGCTGGAGTAAAGTTAGCATGGGACCTAAATGTAGGATGGCCACATGAAACAAACAATAGGGCTCCCGTAACTTTAACAGTTGTGTAGAAGAGGGAATTCAGGCTGGTTTAGCTTGCCAAGGCAGGGAACACACATAGTGTCAGTGTACCCATGTGGCTTCCTTAACTTAGGGTTGCCAGATTGGATACAGGATGGGACTTCTGTAACTTTAATCCTCAACAGATCTTAGAGCAGAACAAGGCTCTGTGAAGCTCCATCAAGTGGGATGAAGGCATCTGTTCTCACTCATTTTCCAAAACCCAACTTTTAGCTGTAGCTGTCACCTCCTAAAATGGCTATCACCTGACCGGAGGAGAAAGCGGCGTGGTGGTGGTTGCTGACGATTGTCCAATGAGAACAACAGTGCTAGGGTTCCTCTGCACACCTGCCCCCACCCTCCACCAGCAATGCAATGCCTGTGTTTGGAGAGGATAGCTGTGGTTGAAAGTTGAGCTTTGAAAGGTGAGGGGGGACAGGTAACCTTTATCCCACTTGATGGAGCTTAACAGTGCTTTGTCCTACTCAAAGATCTGTTAAGCACTGAAGTTACAAGAGCCCTGTCCTGGGATTCAGTCTGGCAACCCTACCCTAGCTGTTACTCCTTGGTTGCTGTGGCCCAGCTGGCAGACCAGGGAGATGGAACTTACTGGCTGACAGGTGGGTTGCAGGTCAATCACCCGTATCGATGGATTTGGTATCCATGGTTTCACTTATCCACATCTGAAAATATATGCTCTCTTGAGGCATTCCTCAGTCCTCCAGTTTAATTCTATGATCAACTTCCAGCATTTGTATCACTGAAAATAATAGGGTTCCCTATTATCCACAATTTCAGGTATTCACGGTGGTGTGTGTGTCTTGGAATGTATCCCCCACGGATATGGAGGTCGACCTGTATTTGATTCCTGTATCTATGGCTCATGCCATTCCAACACAATTTCAGCTGTACATAATTTAGTTATGTCTTTTTTGTTCTCCAGCTTAAGGCTGTGTGTTCTTGGCTCCCTCCACCCTCTTGCCACTAAACCCTCAAGCCACGAGGCCCTCAAGCTCTTTATTTGCCTGGGAAGTTTAGTTGTATATTTGACTTTTCATTAGTTATTGTTGCACTCTTCTCAGTTTTATGGATTAATGTCTTATTGTATTTGATTTCTAATATGAAATTTTATTTATTCTATAAATTTTTAACTGAATAAGTGCATCTATTGATAATATGGATTGATTATCCCTTCAAGAGTCTATTGAGATTACTAGGGCTTTGGACTGTAAAAAACACCAGCAAACCCCAAAGGGTTTGAAATGTATCAGTTGCTAAGCCCATGACTTCATTCAGTAAGCCCAGTAATCTTACTGCAGATTTTCACACTCAGTGTTTCATTGGATCATGTATCCACCTGGTAGACTGCTGCAAACCCCTGACCTGGTACAAACCAGCTGCAGATCATTTCAGGACCAATTCTGCAGGTGCCAGTAAAGTTATGTTTTAACAAACAAGAAATACTGAACAAGCTCTTTGTGGCACACAGACTGTTTTCCAAACTGATTTGCTGGCAAACAGCTAAGTTCATTTTTTAAAAAACCTGTAAACCTGCTAATGTTTGTAGGAAAATGAGCAGGACTAAGAAAGCAATCATGTTGGTGAAGCAGAGCCAAGGCCACCTGATTAAGGCCATTTATGTTAGATTTGATCTCCAAACCACTTGGCTTCAGTTCATGTTTAGGATTTTAAAAATGCCCCCAAGAACAGAGCCATGCATACTAAGCTTATCCCACCTGGCTTATATTTTGGTGGAGCTCTTGCCTTTCCAATAAAATTAAATTTATTGTGTATATGATGCTAACACAAGGTATGGAAGAAGCCTGAACTTTACCTGCATGATCAGTTATGTATAGCAGTGCCAGGGAACTTGTGGCTCTTCATATGTTGCTGGACAATAACTCCCATCATCCCTCAGATTGGCTCTGCTGGCTATGGGTTATGTGAGTTGTGTTCAGCAATATAAGCTGCACACCTTGATCGAATTTCAGATTTCCTTGTTTGAAATCCCATAAGACTTTGTCATACGGGAAATTCAAAAAGAAAAAAAACAAAACTAACACATAAAAAGTTGCATCAAGTACCTAGATACACATAAAAAGTCCCAAGTAACCTGGGGAGGGCGATAAAAAGACTGAAACTTACCTGAATGTCCCAATCTCACCCAGAAGTCTTCATGCTGGATCAGTCATTCTTGCTGCAGTAACGAAATTTAAATGGCCTGTGGTTTCACATGTCGGCAATGTCGGCACCAAAATGGCAGGGGGGAATCAATTGATGGTTTCAGCTGTCAATTAAAAATGACGGGTTTGGGAGGGGACATAGCTGCAAAAAGGTGACATCATCTGATGTGCATGCCCTTACACGGTTATGTGGCGTTGTTATGATGCCGTATTTTATGCGTCTGACAAAGTCCAAAATCTAATGTCCAAGTTTTCAGAGTGTTTTTTTTTAAAGTGTTTCTGAAAGAGATGAGAACCCATTCATATTCACTCAGAAGTGAGCACTATTAAGAGGTACTTACAATAAAGTATTGCACATAGGATTTCACCAGAAATTTAATCTGGTAGCAAACTTCAGCTAGAATTCATGTAAGTGACATACAGTGAGGTAATGAGGTTAAACCAGTACATGTCATTTGGGTGTGGGTATTCCTTGAGTCCCTAAGGTAGTCTACCCTGCCTTAGTCTGTTGTCCTCGGGTGTAGTGTCATTAAACAGCATCAAAGTAAGATTCAACTGCCACTTCAATCAGGTTCTGTACACGAAGTGGAGAATGATGCCATTTTTTCTTTCAGTTCAGCCCACCACAAAGTATCTTCAGCTGGTCTGATCATCAGACCAATGAGAATAATTGCTTTCCTATTAACTTGGGGAATCTGAAAGCAGCCTTCTCCAATGTGGAGAGCTGACTAAATCTGTTGAAGTACACCTCCCCTGTCAACATGCTCCAACATATCTGGAGGACCCTGGGATAGAGAAGGCAGCTTAAAGAGTTTTTTAAAAGGTACCGGTAGTTTATGGTAAGAACTTGCTTATTGCAATATATTTCTACAGCCTTATTGCACGAGGCTTCTCTCTCTCTACAATCACCTTGTCTGTGAAAATGCTGTTTAAATGGGATTGCTCTCTTTCTTTGTGCACCTTCAGAACTGTTCCAGGAGTACAGCATCTGTCTATTGGGACTACCCATCCACTACCTACTCCAAGACATTATCCCTGCCCCTTTTCATTATTTGACACACACCCAAAATATAAGACACCATAACATCATAACACTGCTTCCCTGGCTTGGCTGCAGGCTTTGTCTTTCCTAACACTGCCCTCCCCCTGAACTTTAGTCCTTAATAACTTTAATTCAATCCTAGCAAAGGAGTGAGGGTTGCCTGGGACATGCAGCCTGCAGCACCTTTTGGGCCTCAGACTCTCTCATCTGCCCCAAACCTTGGTTGCCAGAGCTTCCCCTGAGACTCAGAGGAAATTTCTAGAACATAGCCCTGCCTCTTCAACATCCCGTCTCTTCTTCCATTTGCTCTCCATGGGTGGACAACAATGGGTCTGTGTGCATTCAGCCAAGGAAGGAAAGGGCTGGCTTTTGGAGCTGAGTGCTGCCATCTGAGAGATCACTGCTGGGAGATCACTTTGAAGATGCCACTGCCACCATTCATACAAACAATGAGATGAATTTAATACTGAATAAAGAGAATCTTTCTCCCCCGATCAGAACGATGTTTCCCCACCCAAAGCATGCCCACTAGACTGCCTCCTGACCACCCAAAATTGGTATAAAACTGCAATTATACTTTTGCACAGCATATCATAGCACAACAGAAACAGGAAAGGAGGTCATTAACAGATTTGTGTGTTAATAAAAAGAAACACATCTAAAATGGTCTCCCATGGGATAACAACAGAATAGAGACGAGCTCATGTGATAAGCGCCAACCAAAGGTGCTATTATCCTGATGCAGTTCCTATTTATCTGCCTCATACAATAAGGCTTCTATTAGTTTGCAATGAGACTTTTGCATCATTTCAATATTGTGACCAAACTATGATGTTGAAGCTTCCAAAGCCATCATGTGCAGTATCAAATGAGAATATTTATGAAACCATGTTCTCCTTCATACTGCTTACATTACATCCTGTGTCCACTTTGAACAGAGACTTAGGAGATTTTCAGACAGGCAAAAATCGCCCCTTGCCGCGCGAGCAGCCTCCCGAAACTGCTGCGCGGCAAGGGTCTTTTTTGGACGACGCTGTGCCTCTAGCGAAGCCGTCCGTGTCACTTCCGTGAAGCTTCGGACGGCTCCGCGCCATATTTCAAGCACGGAAGCTGCCCGTGATTGAAATATGGCGCGGAGCCATCCCAAGCTTCACGGAAGTGACACGGACGGCTTCGCTAGAGGCACAGCGTCGTCCGAAAAAGACCCTTGCCGCGCAGCAGTTTCGGGAGGCTGCTCGCGCGGCAAGGGGCGATTTTTGCCTGTCTGAAAATCTCCTCACTTCTGAGTGACCATGTAGGATTGTACTGCACCCATCAAGGATAGAGAAGATATTTGTTAGCTGGAATTAAGCACAAATTTGGAACGTTTCTGAATAATAAACCAAATGCCTATTTTGATTTTTGTCTGAAAACTGGTTAGGAAGCTTTGCGATGGAATGTCTACTCTGTGTTCTGCAGCAAAAACAGATGTTCATTAATAAACAGACTGGCCATAAAACGTTGGAACTGCCATCTGGATGGGATGTTGCAAAGGAGATGTTTTGTCTCTAATATTTCCTTTGGTAAACTTCTGGTGGGAATCAAGTGATTTTGTTCTAATGAATAGATAGAAATATGATTTCCACCATTGCTACCTCCTCTAAATATATTTATACCGTTCTAACACAATTGTATGAAAAAACATTGCATTTGCTTACATCTGTTTAAACTGGCCATGTAGCTAAATAGCAGCTTTTGGTTTTAGAATAATTTTGTTAAGTCTTCCCTACAGTCATTACAGAATCCAGGATTAAATATTCTGTGACCATATCAGACTGTGCTTTAGGCAGTATCTTGTTAGAAGAATTGTGGAAACCACTACCATTTCAGCTTTTTCTTGATTTGCTTGTGTGTGCTCTTCTGGAAAATCCAAAGTATCTTCTACTGGTTAGTTTCTTTAAGGGAGCAAATACGGAGGGGTTGGGAAATCTATTTGCAAATGCACTTACTATGCTGGCATATGGGTGCAGCAGTTAGCACAGATTCAGGACTGGTTTACACATAATTTATACATAGTTGGGGAACTCAGTGTAAATTGTTAAGTTGAAAGCTTTCATGGCCGGCATCCATAGATTTTCCTTGGTTTTCCGGGCTGTGAGGCCGTGTTCTGGAATAGTTTCTTTCTGACGTTTCGCCCGCATCTGTGGCTGGCATCCTTAGATAAATTGTCTGAGGATGCCAGCCATAGATGCAGGTGAAACATCAGAAACTATTCTAGAACATGGCCTCACAGCCCGGAAAAAAAAAAAACACAAGGAAAATCTATCTGCGTAATTGTTCCAAGTATGTTGGTGAGCCTCCGTGCCCATTCAAGCATCCAGATGTCCAGGAGTCACCACTTCATTGATCCAGGAGCTGATACTTCTAACGTTCTCCATACATTGCTCTTTATAAGAAAGTTAGTATTAGAACCAGTGGTCATTCATTTGTGAGATCCCCACTTCCACACCTGGCCCATCAAAATCCCTTAATGATTACATTCCTCTCTATCTAGTCCTCTTTCCACTATTCTCCCACTTCTTTTATGCTCTTTGAGAACCTCTTACCTGTCAATTAATCTGTACACCAACCAAAATATGCTTGACATCCAAATCTCCTTCCCCAGTGATCAAAAGTTCACCACCAATCATTGCACACATCTAGTTGTAAAACCTGGCAAACTGCAAAGTCTACCTTTTCCACTGTCCATGAGATCTGCATAATTAATTTAAATAGAACAGTGAGGAAGTTGATGCCAAGGAAGACTGTTTTTTTATTTATTTTATTTGAGTATTTATACCCTGCTCTTCAGCCACAAATTGTTTAGCAATAGCTAGGCACTCTCTAAGCAGTTTACAATATGTGTTAGCTATCAAAGGATGGAAGGCTGAGTGAACCTTGGAGCCCATGGGATTGAACTCACAACATTGTGGCTGCAGTACTGGCATTTAACCACTGCACCACCAGGGCTCCCTTGTTTTCACAAGGCTATCACAATTATCCTAGAAAAAAAAATCTGATGATGTCGCATAGTGGAAAAACCATGTGATTCAACATATATGGTGTGTTGTAGCAGCTGCCACAAGTGACTGAACTGTTTGCAGGTCTAGGAGGTGAAGCTCCATGTCTCAATGTGGAGCTTCACTTTCCTACTAGGGTGGTTAGGCTGGCAAGATGCAATGGGAGTTTTTTCCCAGGAGTCTGGATAGCATATGATAAAGAGCATCCAGGAAGTATGGACCTGTGAGTTCAAAAAGTGCTCAGGCTTGAGAGGTGTGAAGCTGGGTATTGGAAAAAGATGATTATTTTCATTAAGGGATTTGGGACCAACTAAGTGTGGAAAATCAATTTAAAACATCCTCAAAATGGTGGTGATAATGTAATAATACAGCATCCAGGAACACACATTCTCCTTCATTTCCTGGTTCCATTTTCTCCCTTCTTTTCATTTATCTACAGTCAGCTTGTTAACAGTAGTGCAGTGGAAAGGTTTGTTTCATCCTTCACAGTTGTTTGAAAACTTCCCCTGTTCCCAAAGCCAAGAAAGGAATAGCTTTCCCTTTCTCTTCCTTGGTCTTTTCTGTTTCAACCGCTTTCTCCTAGCCTTGTAGAAACCTTTTACCCTAAACACCTTACCCAAACACCTGACTGCACTGCAGCAGACTTTTTGAGCCTTGGTTCTTTGCATCAGATCATATAGTTTACTCAGAGTATGGAAAAAGTAGGATTTGGATGATAACTCCTAGAATACTTTCCCAGACTCTGGTTTTACTTTACTTTTTTGCTAGCTTTACATACTGCATGGAGACACACTAGCCACAATGCTGCAGCCTTATTTGAGAACTCACGCTGAACAAGTCTTGAAGAGAAACGACAACGCAAAAAGAATCACAACCCGGAAACATCACCCAAGGAGACCTTCTGCTGTGCTTTCTGCAACCGGACTGGTTTATCTCGGATTGGCCTTTTTAGTCATCAGCGCTCTTGCAGAAAGCACGGGATGAGTCCTTCCTGAATCTTCATTTGTGAAGAAAAGCCAGAGAGAGAGAGAGAGAGAGATATCTTTAAGTTTCCCATGGTTTTCTTCTGGGCTGTGAGGCTGTGTTCTGGAAGAGTTTATTTCTGATGTTTCACCTGCATCTGTGGCTGGCATCTTCAGAGAATGGTTGGGTAGGAGAGTGTGTGTGTGTGTGTGTGTGTGTGGGTTGTATACTGTGAGTCCTTGTCGGGGAGGATATGTACATTTGTGTATTTGAATGGCTAGTTTCTGGGTGGAGATATGCAAGGAGGATTAGTGTCTGTTTGGCTAATGGTCCATTATCTGCTGGAAATCCCCCTGTCCCTGGGTGTTGAGTTTTGATTTTAGTGTTTTTCAAGACTGGTAGCCAGATTTAGTTTCCTTTTAGGGTTTCTTCTTTCCTGTTGAAGTTGCCCAGGCGTTTGTGGATTTCAATACCTTCTCTGTGCATTCTGACATGATAGTTGTTGGCATGGTCCAGAATTTCAGTGTTCTTAAATAACATTTTGTGTCCGGGTTGGGTTATAACATGTTCTGCTACTGCTGATTTTTCTGGTTAGCCCAGTCTGCAGTGTCTCTCATGTTCCTTGATTCGTGTTTGCACACAGCATTTAGTGGTCCCTATGGAAAAAGGAAAGGAACGAATGTTGCCATTCTTGGATGTCCTAGTTATCCGCAAACCAAATAAATGGTTAGGCCACAAATAGTCTCTCTTGATGTGATCTTGCTAAGTACAGGGAAACCTGCCTGTATTGCTTTCTTGTGTATACATTTTAAACAGGTTATCTTTCTTCTTTCTGTACTGTTTATGATGACATTTATGAAATTGTAAAGAACTTATTTAAATATTAAACCAAGATATGTCTGGAAAGACATAATTGGAATGGCAACTGGTAACTGATTATTGCCGGAGAAGGTGGAATATTGATGGAGACATTGAGATATAACTTAGAATTACGGGAACATAGAAATACAAATGAGTTATAAAAGGAACTGGAAGTAGATCCGGGAAACGAGAAAGGAAGGGAAGAGGAATATGGAGCAAGAAGAGAGTTACAGTAAGAGATGAGAGGAGGTTAGCGTAAATTAAAGGAAAGGAAAGTACAAATGAACGACATTTGATTAGGTTATAGGAAGGAAGTTAATATGTAACAAAATATAACAAATCCTTTGTAATAACTTGTACGAGGGAAGTCACTTTGTTTTTATACTTTTTTTATTGCTGAAACAATCAATGTAAAATAAAATGTAAGATATGGGGGGGAAGTGGAACTTGATTGTAAATTTCTATTGTATATGTATGAGCAACATTGTAATAATAAAAATAATTAAAAAAAAATAAAAAAAGAACAAAACAAAATTCTCAGCCATCTGTGTGGGCCAGATTTCATAGGGAAAGCTATTCTCTGTATCTCCTATGAGGGTGTTAAATATGTGGAGCTTTTCTTACAACAGAGATGAAAACTGTAACCGAGCACTACGTAGTGCTGTAACCGAGCACTACGGCTGTGGCCAAGGCTGCTGACATTGCAGAAATAATGGCTCAACGCTATGGAATTCTGGGATTTGTAGTTTTGTAAGATATTTAGCCTTCTCTCTCAGAGAGCTCTGGTGCCACAGCAAACTACAAATCCCAGGATTCCATAGGATGGAGTTATGATAGTTAAAGTGGTGTCAAACTGCAGTATTTCTGCAGTGTGTCAGCATCCTGAGTGCACAGGAATTCAAACCCAGGCTTTTAAGAGGGAAGCTGCGTGTCTGAGTAGACAAATTTGGCCAGCTTTGCTTTTCCTGGACTCACTTTTTTTATTAAAAAATAAACCTTTGCTTTTTTCTATCCCATTTACAATTTTTTTAATAAGTTGTAATGTAAAAGATATGAACTGAATTAAATCCTTACTCATCCCTAGGACCAGTGTCTGCTTTTGAACCGTCTGTTCTGAACGGTTTCCTCTGTTAGATAGATGAATGACGGACTGTCCTATCAGGCCTGAGGTTACATTGCAAAAAAAAAAGTACCTCCATGGTGGCACACATGCCACCAGGAACCCCTTACTTAGCACAGAAAACAAGAAATGACTTTATTAAGCTTAGCACTTCAACAGCCACCACTGGCTGTCAGTAATTCACTGTGAAACTGCTTATTAATTTGTTCCCACACTACACTGTTTATTGATATTGCTTTTATTGTGGTGGCTTACCTCAGCTGTGAAGAGAAAGGATGCGCACTTCCATCTAAAGCTAATGGTATTGCTGCCGATGCTGCAAAGAGGCTGAAGAGCAATGTGACTAATAAAACATAACCAATAAAATAAGAAGTGTGTGTGGGGGGAACAAACGTTGATTCTACTAAGAAATGCAGATTGCAAGTACTTGACAGAGCCTGGAGCTATTCCTCATCACTCCATGCCCCTTTTCCCCATCCCAAACAACTGTTAGCAATGGATTATATGGCTCTCTAGAAGACTCAGTTGGGTGATATTTGTTTGACTGGCAGGTTGCCATTCATAGACAGCACAGCCTGACTAGCTGCAGTGGCTGCCTGAGATGGGCGGATGAAAGATTTTATTCATGTAACATGGCTGGAAATCTCTTTCGTCTTTAACAAAGAGAATGGAATTGACTGGTGAATCTAAGAGGGATGGGCTAATTATAGTCACAAGCCAGGCAGGACCAGAGAGGGAGGAAGAAGAGAGGGATTGCTAATGCAATAAGGAATCTGCAGCTGAGAAAACTCACTGCTCTGTTTCAGAAGGCATGAAACTTGGATAGAGTGAACCTTTCTGAACCCATGTCAGAAGCCAAAGCAAGAAATCCCAATCCTGGCTACAAAATCTACAAATACACACCACATGGATCAAGTGCTACAACAGTGGGATTTCATGATCACAATCTCCCTTCTGGACAGCCACTGGGGAAATGCAGAGATTCACACAGTGATGATATTGATCCATACAGAGAGTCTACAATCAAGTAATTTAGGGTCAAAATACACCATACACTTAGCATATATTTCTAAATGGTGCTCCCTCAAGTGGTAACAAAATCTGTTTGTCATAACACATGTTTTTCATCACCTGTATTTAGAGTAATCTGGTCATTGGGAGGGAAACATACACATGATTTATAAATCAGATTATTGAGACATGTATCTCCCACTGCTGCAAGGAAAATGTATTCACTGCAGAGAATACACATTCTCTCCCTTACCCTCAGTGGGTTACAAACTTTGTGATCCATGCTTGACTGTCTTTTATGGTCTATCCCAGTAGCAATAATCTGTCCTAAAGGTGTGGATGTTCTCATGCACCAATCCATGCTGCATTCAAGGATCTTTGGATTGAGATTGTAACACTGACTTTAAAAGAGGATTCTGTGATATCCTGCTAAAGCCATGTGTGGAAAGTATAATAAGCACAAAGCAGATGCACATCCTGAGTTTCCTATTACATCTTTGAATAATGGGACAGTGGCTATGCATTTACCTCCACAAATCCAGTGTGGATCAGTCAAGATCTCAGGAAAATATTTTCCCCACAAGATCTGTGGAAGTCTTCCTTCTGGCTCAAGATCTTGTCCTTTTCTGGAACTTGATCCATCTCACACTCTGAGAATCACTGGTGTAACTTGGAAGGGTTTCCTGCCATCCCTTTGCACCATCTCAAAAACAGCTCAGGAGGGTTCACTGGCTCTCTGGAGCAGGTTTTAGGGGATGAACACACCCCTCCTGATTCCACTGATGGCAGTGGTTCTGTCCATGAAAATCAGCTATTGGGTTTCAACCAAAATGTCTGAGTTTGGCATGGTGAGGATATTTCTATGGTACCCGAATGGTATATTTGTATTCTGGATTTAAGTAAGGAAGACAATTGCTTTGAGTTTTCCTAGTTTTGTCAACTAGGCAAAACAGCTGAAGTTTTTTTGTATTTTTTTCAGAATTATATAGAACACTTGGCACTTTTTCGTATGATCCCATAATGACTCACTATAGTGATTATAGTAGTACAGTTGGCCCTCTGTATCCATGGATTTGGCATCCACAGATTCTACCATCCATAGCTTGAAAACATTTTTTAAAAAATTGATTCCAAGAAACAAACTTTGATTTTATATAAGGGACAATATTTTTACTATGGCATTGTATATAATGGGACTTGAGCATCCACAGATTTTGGTATCCTTGGGGTGGTCCTGGAACCCAACCCCAGCAGATACCAAGGGCCCGCTGTAGTAAGAAATCTTTCTCTAGAAAACCCCTCTTGTTTCTTCAGGAAGCATAATGACACACTTGAAGAACTTGAGGGCTCAGTCGCTTAGTAGGTAATATGACTGTGAATGGGAGCTGTTTTGAGCAATGAAGGAATTGTAGAAATACTAAGTACATATGGTATGTTGATGATGATTTGTTGCTTTCATTCTGACTTGCTTCCCCCCCCTCCAATTCCATGGTAGTAGATGTTTTGCAAGAGCCAGCACTGTCCCATTTAATGATTGGTCACCTTCTTTTAACCATTGAACAATTTATGATCAAAGTTGCTTCTAACTATAATTTCCCTCTACAAATAACTTGCTATCGACATTGCTGTTGCTATCATGGGGGCATGTGGCAACTTGGGGTGGCATCATTCATTAGCTAATACAAAATGGCATTGTGAGCTGGGAGCTTGTGTTTCCAGGTGCTACATCTCTTTGCTTACCTAGAAATGGGGAAAAACAACAGTTGGGTCTGTTGTCAGTTGTGACTTTTACATGACTGTACAAAGCTCTCCCTGCGAGGTACTGATTTAGTTACTATGCAATTCATTTTTTTCCACAAATGTTTTGAAAACTTTCATATAATCATCATCAGTCATTCATTATCAGCCTCTTCCAGTCCACTGCTGGGCATGGGATTTGTATATTGCTCTGGCCCCATGTGTGGGTGCGTGTTTTTGCCAAAACCGTGTGAGACCCTGTAACTAGTGCCAGTTGGTGCAGCTTTGGAAGAGTTTGCCAGTTTCTCCTCCCTGGTGACTTCAGTACAATGGCAGAGCCTCCCAAAGACTGATATCCCTTATGAAGTGAGATGAACATGCATTTGCTCTTGGGACCAGCTTAGAGAAACAATGAACAAACACAGGAAAACCTAGTCTACCACTATGTCCAAGGAATGAATATTGATTAAAGGCATCCTTACAGAGGGAGAAATATGGTGACATTACAACATGTATTCTCCTCCCTCCCTCCCTCCCTCTTTCTCCAGTTCTCTATAAGAAGCTAATGGAATAGAAAAGAACAGAGAGGTCTTTTCACTATTCACCTTATACTGCAGGTGACAGTTTGTGATACTGAGAACACTTTCTAAATTTGCCTATATGCCATAGTTTAACAACATAGGATAAGCAGAGTGAGATGGCGTAGTCACTGAGGCAGAACTGAGATGCTGAAGCAGAGCTTATCTGAGCTACTAATACTGTTTTGTCTCATATCACATCCAAAATGTTGATATTGTTAAAGCTGCATGTAATGTAGGAAACAGCTGCTTCTAAATTTAATGGACAGGCTTTAAGAATAGAATGGAAATATATCTGTTCTGAATAGTATATACATGGATATGTATATTCTCTGCCTTCTGTGATTGACCCTTCACCATGTGATGTGGATGCAGCCCCACCTGTTTAGGTTGCAACCATGCCATTTGTATGGTACTGTATTTGGCAGTCAATCTTTGAGAGGAACCATCACACCTCTGTGGGCATTGCATGGAGGCCTAGAGGAAGTTCCAGGAATTAGGATGCCCTGTAGCAACTGTCTTGGCATAAGCCAACTATAGCTCTAAATCCAAATACTTCCTGTATTTATTCTCTCTAAATCCAAATTCTCTCTAAACCCAAATGCTTCCTGTATTTATAACTTGCAAAACTTTCCAGAGTGCTCTTTTAATAGTGAGGCCACCTTTATTTATTTATTTATTTATTGAAGCTCCATTCTCTAGTTAGACAAATTGCTTCCAAGAGAGCTGCAAATGAAATCCTAGTTTTGTAATGGATGGTGACTTTTTGAGAACAGTATTTATTCTTCTCTTTCTTTCTTTTTCTCCCTTTTGCCATTGCTGGCCTTCAGAAGTCAACTTCTCCATTCCCCCTATATGAAAGGATCTCCCATGACACCTATAGACCTTTCATAATGGATAGATTCTTTCAATGATACAGACAAAATGAGTTTTCCTAGATGGCACTGCCCCACTCTGAGTTGATAACTTAAGACTCCAGAACTATGGGTATTGCTGTGATTACGACTTTTGCACTCTGTGGTGTTTCAGGAACTTGTGCATCTCCTGCTTTATGAGATATACTTGGCCTAGGGGACCAAAGTGGAAGGATGAGGGAGAAAAGGAAATGCATAATGGTATGGCCTCTAGCACTATTATTTATGACAGTATCCTTCCAGCAATCGGTGCTTGCATAGGATGAAAGCATGGTTTCAATTCTGCCCTTGAAACATGGATTAAGCAATGTTGCTAATACATATTTGTCCCTGCGGCTGTCAAACATTTCACTGATACTAGACTCTGTAGACAGCTTAATAGCTAGGTCTTCTGTCAATGTTACTGCAGCAGTGTCTCCTTTGCTTTAAGATGCCGTTCAGATTTATTCAAGCAATAGGTATAGCCTGATACTTGGTAAATAGGAGCACCTGCCTGTATACAGTTGCCAACACTCACCGGCTTTCAAGAAAGAAAGAAATGGACGGTGGAAATCTGAGTTCCAATAGAAACAAGCAAGTAAATTGTGAAGATGATCTATCCATTTCTTGCTTCATGCATCTTGCCCAATCAAGTATGCTATAAAGGTCTACATAAAGGTCTACAGCTCTCTCTAAGTAATACTCTAGGAATCTGCAAGGTTGACATATGGGCAGCAGCTTAGACAGTGGTTTTGTAATTCCAAGACAAAGATGGACAACCATTTTATAAATAGTTCTAGGTTTTACATAATGCATTTGTTTTGCTAGATATTGTTCTCTCTCTACCTCCCTCTAGGAGTATAAGATATGGAAGTAGAACTAGATGGGAACAATAAAAAGTTTATTGGGCTGCAACCAACTAAAACTCAATATGAAGTTTCCAGTTTTTGTTGTTGTTTATTGTCAAGTCAGCTTTGACTTATGGTGACCCTATAAATTAGAGACCTCCTGAGCCCTGCTTAGGTCTCCCAAATTCAGTGTTTTGGCTTCCTTTGTTGACTCAATCCACCTGTAATGTGATCTTCCTCTTTTCATACTGCCTCCCACTTTGCCAAACATTATTTCCTTTCTCAATAAGTCATGCTGTCTCATGATGTGTCCAAAGTATGACAGCCAATATGTCAATGCAACAAGGATCAGATACTGGGCAGCAGCAGAAGCAGTGGGGGGTGGCACTGTTGGAGGATCTCTCAGAGACAGCTGTAGTGACATTTTAGAAGGAGATATCAGTAAGATACTTTTGAATATTTTTTACCCAGAAAACCCTATGATGAGACAATCCAAAATGAATCTTCCCATTTACATGCCAGAATATGTCATTTGCAATGCCAGACTTGTTACCCAAATTGCGTGGAGTCTGCAAGGATCCTACTAGTGTCTGAAATTATTATGGGGAGTATCAATTAGCTTAAATATAGCAGCAAGAGATTGGGTAACAGCGGGATCTTTTAACTTATGTATATTGGTAGTAACGGAGGAGACTCTAAGCTAAAACATACAATTAAATGATCTTTATTGGAAATTAATGTCAACAGCAATCACGCACACACTCAGGCTTCAGACATTCACACAAGGCTATCGATAGTTGGAAGTATTTGAACAGAGTAAGGGGATTGTGGATTATACTGTACCAATCCTGCAGACTTGAGACTGCGAAGTAAACCAACAGCGATGAGGTCTGGACATAGACTGGTGACATGAACTGACGTGAAGTCAGAAAGCAGGGGATTTCTGCACTTTTTGGTGGTGTTTTAGGGTGATATTTATATGTGATAATTCCACTGAAGGGATAGGATTTTGAGTGGAATACAATGTTTCTCAGAGGTTCTCAGGACTAGACAAAGGGTGCTCTGGAAGAATTAATTATTGTTAATGGTCGATGTGTTTAGAATTGAATAGGAGCAGGCAAGGTCTATTGTTGGAAAGGGATGAAGGAAGGAAGGACCCATTTTACAAGCATCAAAGACTCTGCTATCATTGAGTGGATTAGTGAATAACTCACCTCCAGGTGTTAAGTTCTGACCTGAGTATTTGGTTTGGGGGGAATTTCCAAAGGCCCCTCCCTTGGTTACACATGACTCCAGCCTTGGCATTAGGGAGTCCCTGGTTTACCTGCTAACCACATGCATGGCCACATTTAGCCAAATTATTAAATATCACCAATTATTTGATATTTCAAGATATATGAAATCAGGGGGTATCAGGATAGGTAACAAACTCTGAGTGGGGAACAGCATTTTCTGTACTGAAAATATTTCTGCACAGATATATTATTTTAAGTGCATAAAATACTATTTTTTAAAAAAATATGCGGATTTTGTGCAGGATATGTCTTGAACTGGAAAAGGTGGGATATATGAATTACTATATGAATGGTTCCACTTCTTTCCAGAAAGATGTTCATTCTGTATTCCCTGCTTTATCAATAACACACACTCATTAGCATAGAAAAGCTGTGTGACATTGGTTAATATACATTGACATAGGTTTGACATTTGATTTTGGCACTGGGTACTTGTCCAATATGTAACTCAAATTAATCTAGTACTCCCTGTCCTGTTAACAAGAATACTTTTGGATCTAGAGTCCAGACTCACACTTTATTCCAAAATAACATTAGGAGCGTTAAAGATTTGTCTCCCCAAAACTGGCTTGAGCACACAGAACTACCAACAATAGATACTAGTGATGGCCGGCCCTCTGGAAATTGCAGCAATCAACAGTGTGTCTGTTGTATATGTGATAGTTCCACATTTGATTATGTGGCAGAGAGAGTTGGCATATACTGGTTTGATTGGCAATCCTGTCATTATATAAGCAACTATGGTCAAGGAGAATGCTGAACCCCAAGGACTACCATGAAAGGCTAAATAATTGTTTTTTGAGAAGAGAGAGCCTGTGTGTCATTGTGGGTGACGATTGATTTTTGAGAGGGAAGGTGGGAAGATAGCAGTATGTTATAATGCAATAATAGAGGAGAAGTTTGTTGTTCACATGTATCTCTGTAGCTGTTAATCTTGTGGACAACATTTGAAGGGACCCTCAGATGGCCAACAAAAATAATTGAGAAACAGAGCAGACACAAAATTTAGTGCTATGGAGGATATAAAGTATCACCCAAACAACTTGAGAAAGGTTCTGCACACAGCTTATCAAGCACTACAGAGAAGATTGTAAGGCAAAACAGAAATGGGAGCCCTTGTTCATGCAAGACTAGAAGCTTGCTCTTTTGATGGACGAAATCAATATGATGGCTGTTGCTCCCACTTTAAAACAATCAAGCTATGTCCTCATAGCAAACTCCTGAATTTTGATGTGCTGCGTTAATTCATTACTTTTTCTTCTCTGGTGCATGGAAACTTCACCAGAACTTCTATATCTGCTTTATTTTTCATTATGAAAAGTTGCCTAACTGTGCCTTCTTTAGGATATACTGCCTACTCTTTCCTTTGATTCTCACTATAATCTTTGATGAGAATGCTGGAATGATGGAAACTAGGGAATACAAATGTGCATTCCAGCCAGCAGTCCAAATGATTTTTTGTATTTTGCTCTATCCTGCTATTAACAATGGCAGATCATAGAATCATAGAGTTGGAAGAGACTGCAAGGGCTATCCAGTCCAACCCCCTACTTTTAAGTCTATCCTTTTAAGTATTTCATAGAATCATAGAGTTGGAAGAGACTACAAGGGCCATCCAGTCCAACCCCCTGCCATGCAGGAATACACAATCAAAGCATTCCTGACAGATGGCCATCCAGCGTGTTTAAAAACTTCCAAAGAAGGAGATTCCATCATACTATGAGGCAGTGTATTCCACTTCCGAACAGCTCTTACTGTCAGGAAGTTCTTCCTAATGTTTAGGTGGAATCTCTTTTCCTGTAATTTGAACCCATTGCTTCGTGTCCTAGTCTCTGGAGCAGCAGAAAACAAGCTTGCCCCATCCTCAGTATGACATCCCTTCAAATATTTAAACATGCCTATCATGTCCCCTCTCAACCTTCTCTTCTCCAGACTAAACATGCCCAGCTCCCTAAACTGTTCCTCATAGGGTATGGTTTCTAGACCTTTTACCATTTTAGTCACCTTCCTTTGGATATGTCCCAGCTTGTCAATATCCTTCTTGAATTATGGTGCCCAGAACTAGACACAATATTCCAAGTGAGGTCTGACCAAAGCAGAATAGAGTGGTACTATTACTTCTCTTGATCTAGACACAATACTCCTATTGGTGCAGCCTAAACTCACATTGGCATAGTCTAGATAAGAGTATATAATGTCCATTCCTGCACATTATTGCAAATTTGCAGCAGTGTCCTTTTGTCTCCACAGTCTTTCAGCAAAAACAATACACTGAGAAGCTATCTCTGTTTGTAGTTCACATGCCCGTGAATCAAGATGACGCCATAAATTAGTGTGTTATATGCTGCCGCTGCTGCACATCATCATCATTATTATTATTATTATTATTACATTAAAGCAAAGGTGTGCAAGTACGACCTTCTGCTTAAAAAAATATTTGGGTGCCTTGGTGGAGGAAAAAAGCACTTGATCATTAATCCAACATTGATCATTAAACCAACAAAGCAAAAATCCAGCAGAGTGCTTTCGGGCACTGTCTTGACAGCAAGCCCACCCCTTCACAAGTCCGACCAATCCAATCTTTAGTTCCGCTTTCTCCAAGAATATGCAGCAAATCGAATTGGTTATCCTAATGAGCGCTAATGTGCATTTCCTCACATTGTTTTAAAACTTCCAGGAGGAGCTGCAAAGGCTTTTCCTGTGCAGTAAATGGAATTTTTCACCTCCCTCCTTTAAGGCAAGTGCTGCAGGATCCCGTTGGGACTAAAGGTATTCTCCTTGATTTCTATGAGGAGCATTTTCATTGTACAGACCAGCCCATTGGTTGTTTTGTTTAACTGCTGGATGTGGAAAAATATGCTAACAATACAGTGAAGACCAGCTTTCTCCTACAGAAATTTGGTTCCTTTTTGGACCAAAGAAGTGCACATGGAACATAATTTTGTTGTACAGTTGGCAGGAATTCCATGACGTTTTCTAGATTTGTTTCTCTAAGTTTTCAATGTAGACTAGGTCAGTGTTGATTCATATAAGTTGTCAGTGGAGATGATGCAGAGCAGGGGTGTGTTACAGTGCAGATGGGGCAGGTACATATTACAGATGCTAGACACCCTTAGTTGAGAAAATGTTATCACATGAATTTTCACAGTATTTAGCTCTGAGAATTCAAAGTTTATTTTTGCTCAGCTGTTGCCCACTTGTAATGATTTAGCAAGTCATGGGAAAGCAATTTTTGAATATCAGTCTAAATCCAGATTTTTATATAACAAGCCTCCCTGAGACATCTCCTCATTATTTATCAAGATTTATTCCTCCTGGGCGTCAGTATATTCTGTTAGCTAGGTGGCTTCTTTCACACCCATACAAAATGCAGCATGATAGCAGAAGTAGTATGAAAATGCCTACATTCTTAAGGCAGCTTACTTTATAATTCACAGCTACTCAGGTGCTTCTGTTGTTAAAAAGAGGGCTTTCTTTTTGTTACTGTTTGAATGTTGAAGACATATATATTTTCAAACATTTCACCTTTCTGCCACTGTATATTGTAAAATTAGAATTCATACCGAGTTAGCAGCTTGCCTTGTGCATTCTTATTGCTTTCAGGGATAGACAATTATGGTCCTTCAAGATGTTGTTGGACTGCAACTCTCAACATCCGTCAGCATTGGCTATGCTTTCAAGGGCTAATAGTAGTTATAGTTAAACAACATCTGGTGGGTTGTACTTGCCCACTGGTAGTCTTTCTCATCCTTTTTACCCTGGAGGAACCCTTGAAATTATTTTCAGGACTCAGAGAACCCCTGCATAAAAATTATATCTACAGTTCAACAAATGTTAGTGTGTTTTCAATCACATTCTCTTGTCGATTTCCTAGCAATCTCTCATGGAATCCTAGGGTTCCAGAGAACTGAGAAACCCTGCTCTATAGAAATATAAAAGTATAAAGAACAAAACAGTTTGAGCTAAATAAAAAGGTTCCTCCAACTATTATTTCCTTGTATGTCTGGCATATACCCTCTATTATAATATTTTTCCCCCTGGACTTTTTATTTCTTTTCTTTTTTCTTGACAGCAGAATTCAGTATTTTCTGGTTAATCTATTTCTCTTCTGTGGTGGCATGTTTTATTTTTTTTCAAGCCCAGACCTTCAGATCGTTGGGCTTATTTCTATTCTGTGAATTAGGTCTGTTACTAGTGGGTGAGAGAAGGCCTTGAACCCCAGCCCTGTTTGTCAGTTTCTCTCCTTTGTCCCCAATCCTGTCACAAATATTTTCCCCAGTCTGTGTTCTAGAAAGGTGTTTTCATCATAAAATGAGCTCTAAAACCTGGCCTGGGGAAAAAGTAACTGGTGGTGGAGTTGTGGGGAAACCAGCAAGAGAAGAAAATGTTCAGGGCTCCCTTTACCCTAATACCAACAGCGGTGTAGCTACAGGGAGGGGGCAAAAGGAGGGCATTGCCCCCCCCAATAAGATGTTTGCCCTCCTGCTCATGAAATTTTCCTTCAGTCTACAAATTTCTAGTTAACTTAACTTCATTTGAACATTTAGAAATGTAATTTAGGCATCCAGAGAAAAGCAACAGGTGAAGTTACCAAAGGAATGCAACCACAACAAACAAAGAAAGTGTTTTTAGATGTGAACAATTTTCAGTGTGTCAAATTAAAATGCCAGAAATTTGAGGACTGAAAGAAAAATTTATTTTGGGCTGCCAAATTCTTTCCCTTAATTCTTAATTCCCTCAATTCTTGTTCATTCTTATTCTTATTCTTATTCCCTGCACTCCCGGTCATTACATCCCCACACTGCTCTAACATAAACCTAACCACCTTGGTCCTCATATTCAGTAGAATAAGCAGGTCTTGAGAACAAGAAGGTGAGGCCTAAGTTAGTTTACCTCCTCTCTCTCCTTTTTGTAGCTTGATACATTATCTGAGGAGATTATCAGACAACCTTCATATCCCACCAGAGGGATGACAGGAGATTGAGAAAGGACTTTCCTTTCAGATGACATTGTCCCTGTGGCATTATGCTCCCATGCCCTTTCCACCCCCCCACTCCTTTCTATTCACAGGCTAAGCCATGAATTGACCCATCATTCCGATTCTGTAATGGAATGACGGGTGAGTGAAAAGGTGCCCTGTTATGCTGGGAGGTCCCTGCCAAAAACTTCCGGTCAATATCGGGACATTGAGGTAAATGACACACATTTTTCACCTCACCAGGTTACTTGGGGGTTTTAAAGTGTGTTTTGGGGCTTGGTTTTTTTCTTCTTCTTTTTGACATGTATTTCTACTTTAAAATTTCCTGCATGATCATTCTTTCATGAGAATGGCTGGGATTTCCTTTCTAGGAAGTGAATGGGGCTCT
Source organism: Gambelia wislizenii (assembly GCA_030847615.1). Taxonomy (NCBI): domain Eukaryota; kingdom Metazoa; phylum Chordata; class Lepidosauria; order Squamata; family Crotaphytidae; genus Gambelia; species Gambelia wislizenii. The sequence goes on from JAUMIR010000004.1 coordinate 236,696,750, forward strand.
GTGAGAGCTCCATTCACTCCTGGACTGCCGGAGGGGAGGGGAGCTGTTTTTGCCACACAAAAAATGTAGGTCTGAATTTTTTTAACATGTTACAGGGAAGGGAGGGGTGGGATATAATATAGCGAGGCGGGGACACTTTTTTGGGTCCCCATCTGATAATTTCCTGAGAGAGGAGGCAAGCTTCATTAAGTCTCACCTTCTCTCCTTTTTAAAGCTTGATTTCTGAAGAAAGCCAGCATAGTGTAGTGGTTTGAGTGTTGGGCTACAGCTCTGGAGACCAGGGTTCTAATCCCCAATTGGTCATGGAAACCCCCTGGTTAACCTTGGGCAAGTCACACAGTCAGCCTCAGAGGAAGGCAAACGCAAATCTCACCTGAATAAATCTTGCCAAGAAAAACCTGCAATAGGTTTGCCTTAGGTATGCTGTGAGTCAGAAATGACTAGTAGGCACACAACATCAAACATTACCTGAAGATGTTCAGAAATGAGCACTGTTATTTGATCTGTCACTCAGACTTTGAATCTCTAGTGTAAGGGAGAAAGATCAGGATGGAGAGGGCGGGTAGAATGGGGGTAAGTGTGATCGGGACAGGGGAGGTGGGGGGGGAAGAGAGAGATCATGGGGAGGGTGGGGAAAAAGCAAGATCAGGCCAGGGGAGGGGGGAGTGAAAGAGAGATTAGGGCAGGGAGGGTGGAGGAAGTGAGATCAGGCCAGCAGATCAGAGCAATAAATAAATAAATAAGGAAAGAAAGAAGGAAGATATGGCTGGCCTGCTTAAGAACAGCATGAGGGAGGGGAAGAGAAGGGAAGAAGAGGAGAATCCCACCCCCTTGTGCCTTGTGACAGCTGTCTCTTCCATTTCTGAAGCAGAAGAGATTACTGCATGAGGGGGACTACCTGGATAGCAATGTTATTGGGAGTCATTGATGGGTTTCCCCTGTTAATGATAAGGTGCACTTCAGAGACAACTGAAGCATACAGTAGCAATGGAATGACGATGACTTTGTGCAGTAAGTACTCCCCAATAAAGCTACGATCCTGCTTTAGTCCCACATAAGAAGCTGTGTGTGATAAAGTCCTAAGAGAAAACAATTTACTATCACCAGGAATTTTAGATGTTGATTGACTTGCGTCAACTATTGATACTATTCATACAAAGAATAGCTGCTTTTCACATAGTGACTGTCCAAATTAACCTTTCTTGATCTTTCAGGGTCTATATCAGATTTCTGTTTTCTGGAAAATGTTTCATGAAAATACTATAAAGAGTGGCTAGCATCTTATCAGGCAGTTATGATGGTGATAATTCCAGACCCTCCTACCAGTGAGTGGTGGTCTGACAAACAGAAGCAAGGGAACTGTGGGATCCTGTCACAACTCTTCTTTGTACAGTTGTCCCTCCGTATCCACCGATTTGGTATCCACAGATGTAAATATTCACGGCTTGAAAATCTTCTTTATAAAATAATAATCCAAAAAGCAAACCTTGATTTTGCCATCTTATATAAAGGACACCATTTTGCTATGCCATTGCATATAATGGGACTTGAGTATTCACGGATTTTGGTATTCACAGAGGGTCCTGGAACCAAACCCCAGCGAATATGGAGGGACAGCTGTACTGCTGCTTGGTGGCAGGAGGGGCTAGATGTATCATCTTTAAGCACACAGCTTGCCAGCATGACAGCTCCATCCCTCAGCACAGCTGAGCACAGCACAGTTTTGGGGGTCAGGGGATGGAACATAGCTATTGTAGCTATGCATCCGGTACAGGATCTTGGTCCATAGCAAGACTTGATGCTGCTATTGCTAGAGAAAAAAGTATGTGCTGTCTTGCCTCTGAATGAATAATACTGTGATATGCATTGAGGAACTGCTGTTGAATGTACTGATACTGGTACTTTTTTTTTTTTTTAAATAGTTCTCAGCTTGTAGAGAGGCAGACCAATCCCATGGCAAAACCTGAGTCCTCATTTCCTAACTGAGAAAGGCAGAAGGGAAGGAGGATCAGCTTTCACCACTGATTTCCTCCATTTTTTTCTTAAAAATTATAATCCTTTCCACTAAAAGGATGCAAAGCAATGCAATACAAAGGGTGACATCCAATTGTCAGTATATCAAGTGAATCAATGGAGCTTATGCAAGTGTTGACTTACCAAGTTTGATTTAATGGGCCTACTTTAGCTGGAGCTGACAACTGGATTTAGCCCAGCGTATCCCAAATTTCCCCTGTTCTGACCACTTCACCACTAATGTGGCAGGTAAAGGCTGCAGAAATATTGTGGGGGCCAGGAAGAGAGATTTGAGATCAGATTTTTCCCTTCCAACACCGGAACTCTCTCTTGACCTTGGGTGGAGTAGATCTAATTTATCCAGTAGCTCCTGGGAGACTGTTCTACAGGTGATATGATTGTACTGTAATTGAAAGAGCCACCCTCAGACAATAAAAATAGGATTAGTGCAAACAACATTTCTCCTGAAAACTATGGTAAGCTTGTTTCTGAAAAAATGACCTTTCCTTAATTAATCCCATTGTTAAGTCATTTCCATGGTAGTCATAGTCTGTTTGAGATTTCATTTTAATTTTGCTCTTGAAGGAAGATATTTTGGTAGATTTCTCTGGTGAGATCTTTGTGGCCCACATGGCCATTCCATTTGTCCTTATTGTTATCTTGAGTTTATTATACAGAACAATTGTCAGTACTGACTGTTGCAGAGATGAGAGTTTTATTGTTAGTGAGGTAACATATATAGTCTGTTGAAATATGGTCTCAAGCTCTTGAAAAAAATATTTCCAAATAGTTTAAAATAAAATAAAAAGGCATTTCTTCCATGGGTCTGCAGACAAACAAAGATTTCTCAGAATTGAATGTTCTTGCTGTATGCATTACAGGAGAAAATGTTGTTCCCAGCTTGTAACTTAAAAATATGTTTATCTGAAGTACAATGGTGTAGCTCTGATATGAGATTTATTGTCATATATTAAGCCATCTGTTCCCAAGGACTGTGCTTCAAAATCCAGGCCTAGCCAATATCTGACTCTGCAGACTGTGCTTCTGAATCACTGAACTATTTTAGCATGTCTGCTTAAAAAGAGGAGAAATCCCAGTTCACGTTTCTTCATTTGAAAAGCACACTTGGAACAGTTTCTGTTCTCCATGGGTAGTAATAAGTAATGTAGAATTACAGAATTTAGTTTTGACATGTGGAATAATATGGATGGTTAAGCAAAGCTTATTGACTCTACTGAACTTTGTCTGTTGATTTCTTCAGTCAGCTCTGTGTTTCTATGTACCATATATATTTTATTCCTTTCAATTTTTATTCCTTTCCATTCAACAAGAAAGAGTTGGATGCTGTTCTTGAATTCCAACTTGGCCAAAATTTTTATTTAACACTTGCAATCAATAATTCTGCTGAGGTCCATAAATATGTGAGATGGGATCAGAGCTTGGAAACCACATGTTAGATTTAATGTGTTATCTCTAATACACCTTATATTTTGCTAATGATCACTCAACAATGTTAACTTTAGTGTCTAACTTACATAGGACTGACAATGTTGAGGGCAAAGGCATAATATCCATGTGTTTTGATTCACAAAATGGTGGAAGAGGGCTGATGGAAGGAGGAAGACATCACACAGACAGTTCAGTATCGCTGTGGAGTTGCATGTGGTTCTGCCCCGTGCTTTCTTTGTATTGTAGGAGGGCAGCATGCGACAGAGTAGAGACCATGAATACAGAGGTGAACTGCTTTAGAGTTCTAGGAGGATGAGACAGCTCTAGATGATCAATACCAGAGGAGGCTCAAGGAGACATATAGCAGGTAAGATGTGAGGTCTGGAAAAGTGGGAGGGAGGAAGAGGATGTGATAAGGTTTTTCTTGGGATGCTAAATAAGCATGGAGAGACCCACCACGTACAGTCAGGGTAGTCTTAACCCCCTTTCATCAAAGTTTTTTTTTTTTTTTTTTTTTTACAAAATGGCTCATTTTCATGCCCTCTACATATGTGGTTTAAAAACAAAGACAAAAAGGCAAATGAAAGGAGGAAGAAGATTAGGAGTAAGAATCATAGATCCAGGCAAATAAGAAGAAATGTAAAATAAGTTTAGAATTTTGTTGAAAAAGACAGCAAAGAAGCAATTGATATCTATATGCTCAAGAAAGTAATTGGATCAGATTGTAAGATTTGAAGTCCAATGCTTCTGGAAATGCAAATGAAATGACAAAAGTATATTTTTGAGGAAATCAATAACAGACCATACTATTAGAGGATAATGGTATAAATGTGTTATAGGAAAATTGTGACTTGTGGGGTCAAGGGGTATTATAACCCCTATTTTGTGGTCCACCAGGAGACATCCCAGAGTCCTGTAACTGCCTCATTAAAAATGATTGGAAAATGGCCAAAAACTGACCAAACTACCACAAAACATTTAGGGGAGACCTGTGCCCACTAATTCCCATCACATACAACCCTTCAAAAATGCAAAAATCCAAATGATTTTCATCTGAAACAAAAAGTGATGTCATGTCATGATGTCATTCCTGTGGCTTCCCAGAAAGTGAGGGGGATGAAAAATGACCCATCCTGGTGTAAATTGAAGTAACACAAACCATCTTCTCTGTTAATCCTATGGTTTCTTTCTTTCTTTCTTTTTTTTTTTAAAAAAATCAGTAATAATGATTAATGAAATGACTTATAAATTCCCCCCTACTAACATCAGTGACAATGAATTAATTTCTGAGCCCTCTAATATAACAAATTAAGATTTTTGTACCAGCATTCTCCATCTTCTGTCCTAACATATTCTGTCCTCCATATTCTGTCCTCTTGCCCTAAGTACAGGTTACACATAAGGAAAATCAAATGTTGTGGCACATGCATTTCTTTAAGAGCGATCCATAGCTTTTCATGATCTATACAATCAAAGGATTTTCTATAATCTATAAAGCACAGGGTGATTTTTGTTTGAAATTAATTGGTATGCTCCATTAGCCAGCATATGTATGTAATATAATCCCTAGTGCTTCTTCCTTTTCTGAACCCAGCTTGGGCATCTAGCATTCCTCACTCCATATATAATAAAAGTCTTTGTTGCCGAATTTTGAGCATTGCTTTGCTTACATGGGAAATTAATTATCAACTAGCTGGACCCGGCGTACAATACACCATTTAAAAACTTCCCCTAAAATGCCTGGTAGATCTCACAACAACCCTGTAAGTTAGGCCGATGGATTTTAATTCTTCCTCCTCCTTCTCAGCATTCCACACTTTCCCCGGAATAGCTGAGGGTGACTTGCTCTGTTGCCCTGCTGCCGCCATCACTGCCACTGCAAGTTGACTGCCTGGGTCTCATTGCAGCCTTTGACTAGTGACTGGTGAGAGAAGGGAGGGGCCTTGTGAGGCTGTGGGTGTAGATGCAGATTGAGTGGATTGTGAGGTGGAGAGGGAATTTGCATGTGGGTGGTGATTGTCTGAGGGAGTGACAGGAGCAGTCAATCAGCACACTGAAAGAGGCAACATACCTAAACTCATCATACATAGCCAAGAGGCAACATACCTACATACCTAAGGTCATTGTGCATACCCAAGATATGTGTGTGTGTGTGTGTGTGTGATTACTGAAATTCCTGGTGTCCCCTTTCTTGGGAAATGTAATATATATCAAGCATTTCCAATCTGTGGGCCATTGTTTGGTTTTCCATATTTGTTGACAGGTTTTAGTTAGAGTAAATTCTATCTGTGTTGCTTGGAACAGCCCTATTGGTATGCCATCTGTTCCTGGTTACTTATTTCTCTCAAGTGCCTGAATGCAGCTTTGCCTTCACCTTTTACCATTGGAGGGTCGTCTTCATATAGTTCTTCTTCAAATAATGACCACAGACAACTTACGTGACTTTAAAGTAGTTGATGAAGACATTGAAATAGTTCAGGATTTTCCATATATTGTCGCAGTCATTTATCAAAATGGGGACTTCAGTCAAGAAATTAGAAGACTAGGACTTGGAAGGGCAGCTATGAAGGAACTAGACAAGATCCTGAAGTGTCAAGATATATCTATCACTGAATACTAAAGTTAGGATGATCTATGCTATTGTATTCCCTACTTCTATGTATGGTTGTGAAAGCTGGACAATGAAGGAAACTGATTGGAAGAAAATCAACTCATTTGAGATGTGGTGCTTGGAGAAGAGTTCTGCAGATACTTGGACTGCAAAAAAGATAAATGAATGGATGCTAGAGCAAACCAGGCCTGAACTCTCCCTAGAAGCCAAGATGGCTAAACTGAGGATTGTACCTGGGCCATATCATGAGAAGACATGACTCACTAGAAAATGCAATAATGCTTGGTAAAGTGGAGGACATTAGCAAAAGAGGAAGACTGCATTTTGGATGGATAGACTCAATGGGGGAGCCATGGTCCTGAGTCTGCAAGACCTGAGCAGGGCTATGGAGGATAGGGTGACTTGGAAGTCTCTCATTCATGAGGTTAGCATAAGACAAAGTCAACTTGAGGGCAGTTAATAACAACAACCAACATTCAAAGCTTTGGATAGGTTAGAGCACAAGATTCCCTTTCTTTCAATTCTCTTCTTCTCATGGAACTGGTTCACCATTCACAACACTCTTATTTAGTTGCTCTGCTCAGACGCAGGTTAAGTGCTCATGGCTGAGCCTTCTGCCTATAGAGAAACCCAACTGGAATATAATTAGCTGTGTCCCTCTTATTTCACAACTTGACGATTGGCATCTTCACATTAATTGATTCTTTTGCGCTCTCTCCCTCCCACTCTCTGGAGATTTTCAGACGGGGAAATTATTCCCCGGGGAGATTGGGACAGAATTATTTCTGTCCCGGAAGCAGTGCCGTGGTTCACACGCCCACTTCCCTCTCCCGATATTCCATCGTCCTCATGCTGTCCTTTTTCTAGTCTCTTCCGTCATATTTTATTAATGACGAACTCTCGTTAATAAAATATGACGGAAGAGACTAGAAAAAGGACAGCGTGAGGATGACAAAATATTGGGAGAGGGAAGTGGGCATGTGAACCACGGCGCTGCTTCCGGGACAGAAATAATTCTGTCCCGATCCCCCAGGAAACAATTTCCCCATCTGAAAATCTCCTTTCTCACTCACACACAGCTAATACAGCATTTTCTGTGTCTGGTATCTGGAGGAACAGAAAATGCCCAATGTTCTTGCAACATTGAATGAGTCCAGAAAGAAAATTGTCAAAATATTTTGGTGAGTGGCTCCTTCCCCACTTGTTTCTTATTCTTCTTTGGTTAAACCAGATTTTTGTGAGGGGCATGATTTTATTTCCATATTTGACACCCAAGCTGTTTAGAAGATGGGGAAACAAATTCCCCATTTTACTGCCTCCTTTCCCTTCCCTACACCAGCATGTAGAACAGACAAAAAACAGGAGGCAAAACATAAAAGAAAACTCGCAGATATAGGAAATTTGGCCAACAAATAGCTGGGGCCTTTTGTAAGCATAAACAAACAAACAAACAAACAAACACAAAAAACCCCCGAAGGCACTTCAGCAGAAGAAAATACAAGTTGGGAGCACTGGCCTCTTTGCCCTCAGTCATGTTCTGTCTCTGTTTCCTCCTCTCCACCATGGGACACTGAAGAATTCTGCAGCTCCCACAGGCAACTTTACTGAGGAATTTATAGTACAACCCCCTTATCTGCAGGGGATATATTTCTGGATTTACCATGGATACTGGAAACCGTGGATAATAGTGAACCCTATTAAAATTAATGACTTTCTGTCCAAGCATACCATAGACTTGTGCTGGAGGACCTAGAAGATGCCTAGAAAGAACACCTCTCTAGGCATTTTCTAGGTCTTCTAGCACAATTCTGTGGTCAACGTCCAGTGGAAATATATAATAGAGTCACACTGGTGGACCTAGAAGATGCCTAGAGAGACCATTTTTTTCAGACACAGGTAAGTGAATCAATGGGTACTGGTTCCATGAATATGGGGGTCATACTATATTTAAGGTTTTGGACAATTTGGGATATTTTTGAATAGGTAAGATGGTGAGCGTCCCTATGTCAGGAATGTGAATGGACAAAACAAATTCTCATGGAAGATGCTCAACTTACGGTCCATTTTTAAAAAAAAGCTTTCAAAAAGAACATATTATATTTTGTATATTAATGAAATTATATTTTTACCTATTTCACTACAAATAAGATAAAGAAAAAGCTAAATTTTGATGCCTTAATTTGATTTATTGCAATCTGATATACATTTGCAGTATGCCTGGCATTGCTACCAACAAGCTCTCAAGACAATTTACACAGTAAGATGAGGAAGTTTATTGAAATATTAGTTAGTATCCAAATATACTTATATAGCCAGAACATTTGCTTTAAGATATCCCCAAACACTGCCTTCTTGCATAAACTCTATTCAGGCACTATCGATGTGAAAATAGTAAATATGTGAAAAAAAGGAAGTGCACTAGCTTTACTGCCTCCATTCCCAGTGCTTTCACCGTGTATGCATGTAAGGTGGTGTTCTTAAGAGGAAAACTACCTTTATCCAAGGGAGATATCCACATGATTTGGATCCCAGTGTCCCATGCATAGACAGTGACAAAAGAAGTGAAAGAGGAGTTGAGATAGGAGATTATCAGAGGTGGCAAAAAGCACATCAAAAGATCACTAGAAGAACAGGAAGAGGTGAGATTATCAGATGACGACATCCTCCAGTGTTCTGGGACATAGTGCAGGCATCAGTAAGACGCCCGTTTTGACTTGTGGTTTCTCTGGTCAATACAAAAGGGAAGCCTTGTCCACGGCAGTGCTATGCCCCTGGAATGGCAGAAGGACGTGGGCATCTGGTAAGGTCACCCTTTCTGGGTTTTTTTAGTGATCTTGTGGCATGGTTGGGAATGCAATTTTTTGGCATGTTCCCCTGCATCCGATAATCTCCGTAGTGTGCTCCCTCTACTTGCATGTTTACAGTTTCTACACAAATAATGTCTGAATAAATCTAATTAGGGCATAGGTGATGGGAATAACATTTCTTATGACATGAGGATACCAAATAGTTTAGTGCTAACTTTAAGAGCTTAGTCAGCCCAGGTTACCAGATTAAGCAATTACTGAATTTACATTTACATTCCTAGGATTTGGACAGGATCTTAGCAAAAGTATGAGTGTTTTCCATTCTCAGTGGATACTATGTACGTTTATATGCTTTCAAGTCACCTGCTGACTTATGGTGATCTCATGAATTTCACAGGGTTTGCTTAGGCAAGTAAGACTCAGAGGTGGTTGACAGTTCTTTCCTCTGAAATATAGCTAACAGTACTTGGCATTCATTGGTTGTCTCCCATACAAGTACTAACCAGGGCTGATCCTGCTTAGCTTCCAAGATCAGCTGGGATCTGGTGCCTTTAAGATATTTAGGCCTCTCACTAATTAGCACTGTGCTACTCAGGTGCAATGCTTCAAGAATTTATTCTTTGTGAATTTAGGTTAAAACCTGAAGACACCTGGGTAAATATGGAGATTGGATTGCAAAATGCAAAATGCAACCCCCCCCCCAAAAAAACCCTTCACATTTCATACACCTCCACTTTTCATGATGTAGTTCTCAGCTTTAAAAAAAGGCTACAAAATATGTATTGAAACATGTATTTTAAGATAAAGTAGCTTAGAAAAGTTGCATTTTATGGAAAATGCATTTAAAGTGTAGATTTAAATATGAACTTTAATACATTTTTTCATTTAGATTAAAGGCATTCACAAATTAATGTGGAAATTGGAAGGACTGGGTTTATGAATGGGTGTACCCATTCCTTTGACATTGTTACATATGCATCAGACAGCAGATTGTTTTTTCATTTGTTATACTTTGGATTGAAGACCAAAACGTGATCAGCAAAATATGTGATTGACCCATTGTTGCTAGATGTTTTCAAAGGCAATATGAGCAGGGCTATTTTTTTAAAAAATGGTTTCAGGTGGGATACAGGGTAATAAATAGAGTGGATTTCTGTTACAGGAAACCCCTGCCTTTCAACGGCTTGTTATCTGATGACTTGCTCTTTTGACACTTGCAAATTAAGGACAAGGTCCATTCATTCGATGAGGAAGTCATTCTTTCAACAGTTCTTGTCTACAGAGGCTTGCTTGCAGGCACAGGCAGTCCCAAGTGAGCCACCATAATTCCCCCATTCCTATATGGGTTCTGCTTTTTGACCAATTGCAGTTTCTGACACTGCTGCAGTCCCTAACTTGTCAGATAAGCAAGGGCTTCCTTTATTATTATTCATAAAAACATAAATGGACTTAGAGAAAGCACCAAAATTTTAAATTATTCATGCCATTAGGTTTCACTATAAACTCACAAAGTTTCATGACAGCCTATATTCACTGTAGGTTGCTACACAAGATAAGACATAGTTGTTTTTCATCACATCCCCCCCACCATCTTTAATAATTACAGGGACAGAGGAGCAAACAGTGTTGTCTTCAAAATAATAAAGAGGTCTGTAGAGCATATCCAAGATTTTGCAGGATAACATTTTTACAACTATATTTCTGTTCAGGTGAATTGGGTCCAGTTGTACTGTTTAAGACATAATGTCTTCTCCTATAATCTCTGTTATTCAAAGCCGATTGAATGCTTTATGTATTACCATGACTACTAGCTTTAGCTCTAGACAAAATAGCTTGTTTATTTTTATTTTCGCCTCTTAGCATGCAAAACAAATATTATACATGCAATTATTAGATAATTTATGGAAAGTGGACTTCAAACATGCAATCAGTGCAAAAACAGAGCTATTCATAAACAGATGTTCAATACAACTTTCACTTGTGTTGTTTCCTTTAATGTTGCTTTGGCTCTGGTAGCTGTTTAATCTTTTTTTCCATTCACTTTATCATTATTATTATAAGGTACCATAGTTAAGAGAGGATTGATATTTCTCATTTAGCCTAAGTTAAAAATAATCATTTTCAATAATACTAGAGAATATTATCAATCAGAGATTCATATTATATAAACGGGGGATGGGTTTTGCCATGTAGAGGGTTTCATTTACATGTTCCATTTTAAATGGTAGCATTCTAGAATGATGGAAATGATGTTGTATGTTGTGGTTGTTAATTGTCATCAAGCTGGCTTCAAATTATGGTGATCCTATGAATGAGAGCCCCCCAAGCCACCCTGTCATCAACAGCCCTGCTCAGGTACTGTAAACTCAGAGCTATGGCATCCTGGATTGAGTCTATTAATCTGTCATGTGGTCTTCCTCTTTTCCTAATGTCTTTCACTTTACCAAGCATTATTGATTTTTCTAATGTCTTGTGATATGACCAAAGTATAACAACCCCCGTTTGGTCATTCAAGTTTCTAGGGAGAGTTCGGAGTTCATTAGTTCCATTTTATTTGTCTTTTTGGCAGTCATTGGTATCTGTAAAAGTCTCTTCCAGCACCACATTTCAAATGTGTGTATTCTCTTTCTGTTAGTTTTCTTCAACATTTAGCTTTCACAGATATGCATAGAGATTGGAAATAAAATGGCATGTATGATCCTGACTTCAGTATTCAATATTATATCTTTATACTTCAGGATCATCTAGTTCCTTGATAGCTGCCTTTCCAAGTTCTAATCTTCTTCTGATTTCTTGACTATAGTCTCCATTTTGATTTAACTGACCCAAGGTATAGAAAGTCTTTGACTATTCTGATGTCTTCATCATCCACTTTAAAACTGTGTAAATAATTTGTGGTCATTATTTTTGTGTTTTCTTAATATTCAACTGTAACCCTGCTTCTGTACTTTTCTCGTTGACTTTCCTAAATAATTGATCCAAGTCTTTGCTGTTTCTGCTAGTAGTATGATATAATCTCTATATCTTAAATTGTTGATGTTCCTTCCTCCTGTTTTCATATCTCCTTCTTCTGAGTCTAATGCAGCTTTCCATATGATGTGTTCTGTGTATAAATTAAACAGATAGGGTGATAAAATGGAGCTTTGTTCTGACCCTCTTGCCAATTGGGAACCATTCTTTTTCTCCTTACTTCTGTCCTTACAGTGACCTCTTGTCTGGAGCATAGGTTACACATCTGAAAAAGTAAATGGTTTTCCATACCATAGTTTTTAATGATTTACACAGTCAAAGAGTTTGCTATAATCTATTCAGAATTCAGAGGAGCGTGGCGCGGCAGAGGCCGCTGGAACGGGGAGACGCTGGGGCCGTGGCAGAGGCGGCAAGAGAGGGCAGGCGCTGGGGGACCCGGCCGGGGGGTGAGGCGAGGCCTGGCCTAGAGGAGGCCTAGCGAGAGGCCTGAGTGGGGCGGCACTGAGAGGCCTGAGCAGGGAGGCCACGCGGCGATAGACCTGGCCGGGGGGGTTGGAGGCGGCGTGGCCGGGTGGAGCACCAGGCAGCGAGAGGCCTTACTGGGAGGAGCGGCGAGAGGCCAGGCCGAAGGGGAGGGGGTAGGAGGCGATAAGAGGCGCTGTGAGCAAAAAGACCAGGCAAGCAAAAGCAGCGCCTGGGCCTGGCGCCCAACGGGAGCACCAGGAGAGGTGCTGGAGGCTCTGGCGCATGGCAGGGAGCAGGCGCAGGCAGCCCCGAAAAAGCCGTGGTGGTGGTGGTGGGGGCACACTGAAAGCAATCACAAAGGAACCCCCTTGTCCCCAGTTGAAGCACAATCAATAAAATTCAATTAAAGCAACAATCAATCAATTAAAGCAAGCAATCAACTAAAACAACAATCAATAAAATCAGAACAAAGGAAGGAAGGGGGGGGGACCAGGTGGTTCTAATAAACCAGAGAGAACAAAGAACAGAGAACAAACAAAACTACCAAACAAAAAAGGAAACAAAGGAAAGCAACCAGAGCAACAAAGCCTATTAATCAAATTAATCAAACTCAATCAGGGTTGACCAAAACACTGCTGGGCTGGTGCCTGATCATCAAACCCCAAAAGCACAGCCCAGTAGACTTAGCTCTCCCTCCAGATGTTCTCCCTGTTTTTGGATCCAGTGGAAAAGAGGAGGAAGCCAGGGGTGGCAAAGGGTAAAATAGGCCCTGCCTCAGCCCTGCCCCTGTCTCCCCCTGACCAGGGTGTATCTATGCCCTGGCCAACCCCTGTGCTCGTCTCCATGCCCATCATTAAAACACCTCCCCCGGATCTACAATTCTTCAAGATCCGGGGTGTGTGTGTCTGTTCTCCTTACTTCTGTCCTTACAGTGGCCTCTTGTCTAGAGCATAGGTTACACATCTGAACAAGTAAATGGTTTTCCATACCGTAGTTTTTAATGATTTACACAATCAAAGAGTTTGCTATAATCTATTCAGAATTTTCTTCTGAAATTCTTTGGTGATCTTCATTTTTTACAATATGATCTTGTATGTTTGCAAAATCTTCTTTAGTGTCTCTTCCTTTTCAGAACCCAGTTTTGACATCTTGAATTTCTCACTTCCTACTTGGCAAAAGTATTTACTGAAAAATGTTGAGCACTACCATTACAGAAAACTTTTAACAAAATAATAGAAAATGAGATACCAGACTCATAGTTTCACGCTAACATAACATTAATCCCAAAGGAAGGGAAAGATAAAAAAGAAATACAGAATTACCAACTGATATAACTGTTAAATTTAGACTATAAAAATTACACTTCCATTCTAGCAGACAGACTTAAACAAATTCTGACAGAACAATACACAAAGACCAGAGTGGCTTCTTACTAGGAAGACAGATCCGACATAACATAAAAACCGTTCTAGACTTAATTGAATATTTTGAATGTCACAATGAAAAAAAGATGGCAATGATATTTCTTGATGCTGAATTTGATAATGTTAGTCAGAACTTTCTTATGGAAACACTGAAGAAGATGGAATTGCGATCCAATTTTACAAAAGGAATAGAACAAATTTATACAAACCAATATGCACAAATATTAATCAATGGAGAAAAATCAGAACCCTTCCCAGTAAAAAAAGGAACAAGACAAGGGTGTCCACTATCACTGCTGCTTTTCATATTAGTTCTAGAAGTTCTGAACAGAAACATCAGGTTGAACAAGAATATACTAGGAGTAAAAATTAAAGATCAGTCATACATATTAAAGGCTTTTGCAGACAATATGGTGCTATTTATGGAAAATCCCAACAACTATATTGAAGACTTAATGAAGACATTGAAAGAATTTGGTGAGATATCAGGTATTAAGATAAATAGAGAAAAAAAATCAATTTTATCAAAGAATATGTCAAATTCAGAAGAAATAGATCTCATGACCAAATCAAGCTGCAAGATTGAAAAGAAAATTAAATACTTAGGACTTTGGATCATCAAAAGAAACACAGACCTATGTAAAAATAATTATAACAAGACATGGAAAGAAATTAAACTAGATCTGGAAAGATGGTCAAAATTGAATCTTACATTACTTGGCAAAATTTCTGTAGTAAAAATGATTATATTTCCAAAACTCCTTTTTATTTTTCAAAATCTACTGATAATTGTCAACAATAAACCTTTCCTAAATGAGCAAAAAGTCCTCAAAGCCTTTATTTGAGGTGGAAGAAAACCCAGAATAAAATGGTCAATTCTATTGGACTCCAAAATAAGAGGGGGTGAAGACCTTCCAGAACCAAGAACTTATTTCTATGTCTCTGCATTGATTTGGATCCAAGATTGGATTAATCTATACAATGAAAGACTTCTTAATCTTGAAGGTCACAACCTCCATTTTGGTTGGCATGCTATATTTGGTATGGGAAAGTACAAGCGAATAAGGACTTTAACAAGCATTTTATTAGAAAACCATTGTTAAAAGTATGGCTGGCCCTTATAATCAAATTTTACAGGGAAATTTCTATCTGGTTGTCTCCCCAAGAAGCCTTTATGGGAAGGTGGAGAAACACAGGCAACTGGGTAAGATATAAAGACCTCTTGAAGAAAGATCAGCCAGGAATCTTTACTCTAAAACCGAGAGAATCACTTGAAGAAAATCATAAGATAAATTGGTTTACTTTCTTCAGCTTTCTTCAGATTCAATATAGACCAAAAAAAGAAGGTTTTGAAGAAAAAGAAAATGAACTGGACAAAATGTTCTGGAGTAGAAATAAACATAACATAGCAAATTTTTACAAATTATTATTAATGAGAGACATAGAAAAAGTTTTGATCAAAGATTCCATGATAAAATGGGCTAATGACTTGGCTATCATCTAAATCTGGAAGCCTGGAAAAATGTTCACCAAAAGACCAACAAATTTACTGCTATCCAAAATGTAAAAGAAAATTACCTGAAAATTGCTCACAGAAGGTATTACACACCATCAAGAATCAGTAAAATAACAAAATCAGAATCCAACAAATGTTGGAAATGCCAAAATGCCATAGGCTTACTATACCATATGTGGTGGAGCGTCAATTTGATTAAAAGATTCTGGGGGGAAATTCACATGATCATCAAGAAGATTCTCCAGATCCAATTTCCTATAAAACCAGCTCTCTACTTTTTCTATATGACTAGTATACTAGAAAGAAAAGATGAAAATCAGCATTGGAGAATTTTGCTTTATATGACAACAGCGGCAAGATTAATAATAGCACAAAAATGGAAATCCAAAGAAATTCCCACAATTACTGAATGGCTGGTGAAGTTAATTAACATGATTGACATGGATAAATTAACATTTAAATTATGTGCCGTACCTTCAAATCAGTTTTTAAAAGATTGGCTGCCAGTGATTAAGTATTGGAAAGAGAAATGGAAGACTGATGACAGTACATTTTAAATCTTTTGAAGAATTAGTTTATGACCATAGCTAGTAATGATTGAGTAGATGGAGCACCTTACTGTAGAATGTGGATTTAAACAGAAGTCAATTAGAAATGTAAGTTTAGAAATTATGCTATTCAGGATATACGAAAGGAAGTCAATAAGGAAGATTCATTTAAACAAATTAGAGACATAGAAAATACTGTTTTTCTTTTTATTATTTTGTGTAAACAGAGACTGTATTATGATCATGAAACAATTTGTTTCTCTTTTATTTATGTGAAGATAACTTCTCTCTCTCTCTCTCTCGATAGGTATAGATATAGATATAGATATAGATATAGATATAGATATAAATAATATATGGGCCACATTAAAACAGGGTTGAAGACAGAGGAAGAGTGAGAGGCAGAAAATATTTGGATATAGATATGTTGAGCATCACTTTCTTTGCATGTGAGATTAATGCAATGGTCTAATGGTTACTGCAATCCCATCTGTCCACTTTCTTAGATATTGGAAATTTTTTAGCGTTTCCAATCCATGGGCTATTGTTTATTTTCCACATTTTTTGGCAGTTTTTAGTTAGAATTTGAATGTATTCAAAAACTTGGAGAAAGGTGCCTTCCATGAAATGTTTACATTCTTGGCTGCTCCAACTATTTTCTGCCTCTCACTCTTCCTCTGTCTTCAGCCCAGTTTTAATGTGGCCCATATATTATATCTTGAATTATTGCTTACTCAATGTGATAGTGTGGTTTTAGGGGAATTGTGGATGTACAAGCTGTCTTGGCATGCCTGTTTTAACATATAGAACAGCTGTCATCAAAACCTGTGACTGTTATTTCTTCCAGGAAAGCAAATATAAGGAATTATCATAAAGGTAAATTACAGAACCTGAGAGGACCGAATAGACACACAGTGCAGCTGGTCATGTGACAATTATTGTTCTGTTGTTTGCCTAGTTGGCCATTCAGTATGTGGTGAATGAGTACATTTCACTCCTCTTGTTTCATTTATGCACTGAATAGAGTTTCAATAATTGTTGGGCTGTACTGCATTCCCATTAGATGGTTATACTGGCAAACACTGAAAGGTATGTGAATAAGTATCCTTAAAATTACAGCCACTTTGAGTATTTGAATAAAATGGAAAGCAATGCTGGCTGTGATAAAATATTCAGATAAGAGTGGACCGACCAGTAAAGATGGGAACTGATGCAGATTCACAAAACCACTTTTGAAGAAAGTAATCACACAAAGGTAATACTGGTAGTTTCTTTTATCTCCCCAATTAATCCATGGATGTCTTGTTATAGATAACTAGTGCTGGGAATCATTACCCTCTGACAAAAGATGTGTTTCTTATTTCAAGTAAGTACACTAATGAACTAGAAAGCAAAAGTTCACCAGTTTGAAGCTTATTGTGTGTACAGATTATTCAGTTTGAAGCTTATTGTGTGTACAGATTATTCAGTCCAAAATGGCTGTATCATAAGCAACTTTTGTGACTAAGGAGATTTTCAGACACCGTTTAACAGTACCTACTGCGGGAGGAGGTCCCAGGAGAGGAATGGTGCTCTTGCGCTGCAGGGGGTCATTTTCAGACGCCGCCGTCCCTCTTCCGGGATCCTTCGTTGCACATTCATGAAGCTTTGGAAGCGGCCGCGCCATATTTTAAGCACGGAAGTTGCAAAAGGACAATGTCATCTGATATGTTCGCCCTTTCGCGTTAATTAGGTGTTGTTATGACACCATATTTTCCCGCACCTGATAAAGTCCTTAATGAAAGTGCTACTTCTACAAGCATATTTAGCAGGAAAACAACTGTACAATTTCAAATTGCCATGCAATGAAGAGGAAAACTGCTGCTACTTGCAACATCAAACCCTTCCTTGAGATTCCCTTTTGCTTAGGGTTGGGAACAGGCAGGCAAAGTCCTGCCACTTTGTTTCTGAAAGTTCTGGCTCCACAATGCCACTGGGTATGCTACAGGTTGGCTGGGAGGAGTGGGGGTGGTGGTAACAGGTTGCATAGGTCTGCTTTATGAGCATCACAGGTACTAAGGATGCTGTTTTGAACATAACCATCTGACTGACAGTAGATGAACATGGGCTTGCTCTTTTTTTTCTTTTTTTAATGTCATTTGAATCACTAAGATTCCAGATGCAGTGTCTAATTTCAGTGCCTAACAAACAGGCAGCTATAGCCAGAAATGTTTTTTGGGTCATGGATCAAATCCATGTTCAAGTGCAGGAAACATGGGAAGGTATCCGCTGTGATTTACTCTGGGAATGAAGCTGGGTAGATCTTTAATGGAAGACTCATTCATTGACAGACCACGTTAGGCTCCTCTGTTTTGCTCATTATGTCTGTTGCTACAACTGTTTGTTAAATTAATTTGCTATATAATCATATCCAGCCTTCAGTTTGGTATAAATTTCAAGTAAGCTCTTTTAGACAAGTGAAATGATTTTGCAGGCTATGTTATCAAAATTTTCCCTTGCAAGGATAGTGTTTTATGTGTCCCTTGAGTGTCCTATAAACTTCCATTATTAATGGTGTGTTAGTGGTTATATTGATGCGTGATAGCATGGATATGGCATGCACAGTTATGGTCTTATGGTGCTATAAACTATTTTAAGCAATGTGCTTTTCTGAGCTAAGTCCAGATAGCATAGTGTAGCACTGCTAATTATATTGATCTAATTAATCTAATTAAATGGCTGCTAGATATGTTGTACATGCCATTTATCTATACCAACACTGTAAACCTATTTTGCTTGCCCATGCATTTTATATATGGTTCAACGTTTCTCTTGAAATCATCTTTAACATTTGGCCAGTATGTTACTATGATATGTAAGGTGTTAGGAGAACATAACTGAGAATTTACCTGAAACAAAACAAAAGTAAATAATTCCTTGCTAAGTTTGTATTTTAAAATTAATATCCTTTCCCCTGAATTTAATTTTTATTACATCACATACCTTCTATTTTCTTTATTTTAATGTAGCATCTTGTTAAATGTTAACAATATGATGCATACATTTCTATATGGCCCTGAAGTAAACACACGCATGGTTGTGAAAGCTGGACAGTGAAGAAAGCTGATAGGAACAGGATAAACTCATTTGAAATGTGATGATGAAGCAGAGTTCTATGGGCACCATGTATAGCCATAAAGACAAATGAATGGGTCTAAGAGCAAATCAAGCCTGAAATCATTGTATTGACTCACACAAAAAGACAACAATGCTTGGTAAGGTAGAAGGCAGTAGGAAAAGAGGAGGACCATGTTAAAGGTAGATAAACTCAATCAAGGAAGCCAAGGCCCTGAGTTAGGAAGGCCTGAATGGGACAGTTGATAATAGGGTGACTTGGAGGTCTCTCATACACAGGGTCACCATAAAATGAAGTTGACTTGACAGCAATTAACAACAACAAACTAAAGACAAACATAATTGCAGTAGTCCAAAAAGCCACTGGAGCTGATGTAACTATACTTGCAGCCTGTGAGAGGCAGATGCGTAAGTACTATACTGTGTATTCTACTACTTTACTAATATATTAAGCATATTCATTTGAAATATTGTTTTCATCTATAAGGAGGGATGAATCTTTCACCTTTGCTTTGCTTAAAAAAAAAATGAAATACTGTCCATCTAATTTATGAAATCATTAATAAACTTTGGTGAGCCTGCATCAAAAATTGCACAGAGTGAAATGTTAACCAATCAAGAATCACATTGAATAAGAACAGTGCTTTCCTACATGGAGAGAACCATGTTCTACCTGCCTGCCATTTAGGTGTTATTGATGTTAAGAAGAACCCTAACTCAACACTACAGACACAGGGATCCAAACCCAGACTTTGCAAAGCTAAGCACTCAAAGTCTTTCGCCCCTGTGGATGACTCAGTGAATGTCAGCTTCTCCCACATTACTGAATTATTTTATTCAAGTTTTCCCACATCCTGGCTGCCATGACTGCACCTGTATGGTGTCTTTGATTGTGATGTTATACAAGCATGATGGTCATATTAACAAGCATGGTGGTCATATTCCCAAATTTTCCCAACCCTTCATTTTTTCCAGGTCTTTTAATTGTTTTCTGGTTAGACTCAAAGCTGCTGTCCCTTTTAAATTTCAGCACTTCCAAGGCATGCAAGGAGTGACATCATCTGCTGCTGTTATGTCCTATTTTATTTCAAAAGAACTAGAGCAGCATACAAAAAGCACTACACTTGCAACACAACCATAAAGGAGGATGGAAAGCTGCATGCATCTTTGAAGCCAATTGTTGTTGTTTGTCATTAAGCTGACTTCAGTTTATGGAGACCCTATGAATGAGTGACCTCCAAGAATACCTGACTTGCTCAGTTATTGCAAACTCAGGTCCATAGCTTCCTTGATTGATTCAATTCACCTGTCATTTTGGATTGTTTCACCATAGGATTTTCAAGGTAAAAGGCGTCAGGTGTCATAACTCACCCTCTGGGTGATTCAGATGATGATGAGGAAGCAGATGGCTAGGAATCTGTAGCTTTTGATAACACAGGTCTCTTTGAGTCTGGGGAGCTGGAGACTGAAGCAGTGGGAGCTGGCAGATGCTGAAGATATGAAAGACACCCCCTTCCTTTGCTGAACCCAAAGAGAGAAACACTGATCCCAGAAACTATTAAGTATAAGATGCTGACCTAATTAGACCCCTGTGTACAGCTTATAAATTTCACAGCCACACCTGGGCAGCTTTGTTGCTTTGAACTCTCTTACTTGGCGATTAGCAGCACTTCTTGGTGTTCCTATTTCCTTGACCCTTGGAGTGGCACAATTTACAACTCTGATTTACTACTGACTGGCATTGCTTATATGCTGCACAATGTCTGGACTGGTGCACAACTACTTTTTTGCTTCTCCATTCAATCTTCTGGATATCCCAAGACTGATGTGGACTGGACCAACTACTCAGCAGCATGTACATTCAAAGCACTTGTTTCCTGAGGCACTTACTGACTGGAACACTGGACATCAGGAGCAGTTTACCATTGCCTTCTGTGCTGTCCTAGTTCCTTTAGAGTTAACCATGGTTCCATTGCCATTGTCTCTGAGATATTTCAGCAGTGTCACCCTTCACTACTGCTGCTACCCAGTACCTGTTTGACACATATAGTCTGGCTTCTTAGCAAAAGCCTGTCAGATGTGGGAAACTCTACAATCGGTGGCGCTACCATCAGTACAGCTCTTGTCTCACAGGAGCTCACAATTCCACCATCACAGAAAGGTAGTACCAAGGTGGGTTGAAGCCAACACCTTCAACCAAATAAAGCAAGAATCTTTGATAGATGCCAAGCTATCTTTTCTTGTGAATCTCAAAAGAAGGAGATGAAGACTTGCATGCCTAGTTTCCACTTCATCTACATTGAAATAGCAGAGTGGTTTTGTCTTGTGCCCATTGCTGTTGAAGCTCCACTAACAGACATCATGTATTTGTAAACCAGGTCATCTCTATGGCATCTTGTTGATACCCTATGAGCTGGTTTTCAGATCTTCAACTTTTACAACTCAAAAAGCATTTCCTTTCTTTTTTTTAAAAAATAGTTGGACTAAGTACATAAAAATATGGTGCTATACAAGTGTGAAGGATGATTATTAAAAAAATAGATTGGAAAAGCCATTGGCACCCCTTTTCACAGTGTCATGGGAGTTTATTTATTTATTACATACTTTATAAAGCAGCCATCTGAACCTCCAAGTCTAGAGAAAAGTTTACTGAACCATATTTCACATGAGCCATATGCTGCTCTGAAAGCACATAATTTATAAACCTTTTAAGCAATTGTGTTTAACAACCACCACCACCCCATTCCACTTTTAGGACAAAGCCCTAGCCCATTCCATCTGATCAGCATCTTATTCTTCATGCAGGTGTCAGGAATGCGGAATTTTATCCAGCTGGCAGCTGATGTTGAATGAGAGACAGGGCAAATTAAAAACAATGATCCAAACCAACCACATACATGATAAGAAAACAGAGTTCCCACTTTCACAGGCCAACCAACATACCTGCTCTTTTTGTCACAAGCAGCAGTAGCAGTGGTGACCATTACACCATTGCTTGTCACAACCTACATGGTTAGGATGAGAGAATCAAATTATAAGGATCAGAAAATGAGTTGGCCATTATATTTCCCTTTGGATATTTGTGTGTGTCGGGGGGAACCAATATGTTGTAATTGAAGTCTCCCTTCCTCCTCCATTCTTTGGTAGCAATTAGCATGGATGGGTTTGTTCATGTTTGGAGCTGGTGCAGCAGTCATTCTTCCTAATAAACCCTTTTGATTTGTTGAAAGGTAACTTAAGAGCCTGTAACCAAGGTACTGGTGCAGAGTTCCAGTCTGTATATATAAGAAAGGATTGGTCCCATGAGCTACCTTGCAGTGCTTGTAACAACTAATAGGGCATGTTAAGGTCATTAATTAGCTCTGAGCTATTCAGAACTTCTGACAGCACCACCTTTATCTGTAAACCAGCACTTCCTCCAACAACAATGCCTTAGATAATGCAAGAGTTCACCTAGCACTATACAAATGTGAGGTAAGTTTCCTTGGGATAAGGCTATGCCTCTGGGTCATTTGTGGAATGGGATCCTTTGGTTCACCATCATTCCATGCTGAATAAGAAATTTATATCTTTATGACACAGATGGTGGTGGTGGTGGACCCTGCTATACCTTATGACTACAATGTGGCTGCTTTTCTTTTCAGGCACTATTGCAACATTATTGTAATCTGGAAGACACTTAGGACTTTATCAGACAGGCCTCTAGAATTGTTGTTTTGCCAGCATATTTTGCACCATTTTTATGCTGGCAAAAGAATCCCCTTTATCAGACCTTACCTTCAGTTACAGTAAAAGGCAGTCCCAGCATTGACAGAGAGCTCCGTTCACTTTCTCGCTCGTGATCTTTGGTGAATCTTGGGAGAAGTCATGAGCATGGCAAATTTAAAAAATAAAGAAAAAGAAACACACAAAACATTCACACAAGCACAGACACACACTTTAAAAATTACAACTATACTGGGGAGGTTAATAAAAAGAGAGTCCTTTACCTGGCCATGCTTGTGACTTCACCTGGAAGTGTTTTGCCAATTGACGCTGTATTCACTGAGCACATTGGCATGAGATTTCAAACACTGATAATGTCAGCAAAAAAGCGGAAGATCTATTGAAGGTTTTGCTCATCAATAAAAAAGTACAACTTATTGACAAGACATTAGTGCAAAAGGATGACTGATATGTGCAACCTTTTGCGTTAATTAGCCATCATTATGATGCCATATTTGCCTGGTCTGATAAAGTCCAAGCAAATTACTAGATAAATAATAGTGTTACTTTAAAGGTAGTTGTTCAAGAGATGACATGGATCTCTCCTACATCATAACTGGATTATTAAAAACCAGTCCAGGGATGAAGCCAGTTAGGCCCCCTGAGGAGCCCTCTGACAGTTCAACAGAACACTTTGAAGACAAAATCATTCACAGTAATGATGATCTGGACTCCACAAATATAGTTGGTCCTGTGGAATTCTTCACCAGGCCATCGTTTGTTGGATCAAGTACAGTTATTGAGGCATGAGAATGTCAACAAGGCACTTTACGGTAAAGCTTGAACCGTTATTCTTTTTGGTTGATAGCAGAAATGGGTTGTTTGGTGAATGCCTCATTATGACATTTGCATTTAAAGAAGCAATTATAGATCCTCTTTGGCAAGATCTACCCACTACTGCACAGTTGTGAATATATAGGCAAGATGTTTTACAGGGTGGTGCTCAACTAGCAGCATATATTTATAGATGAAACAGTTTATCTAGGCCAGCAGTTCCCAAACGTTGGTACTCCAGGTGTTTTGGACTTAAGCTCCCAGATATTGTAGCCAGCCTGGCCAATAGTAAGGGATTCTGGGAGCTGAAGTCCAAAATATCTGGTGGACCAAAGTTTGGGAACCACTAATCTAGAGCCATTTCCATCTGGCTTCAAATTTAGAAACAGCACAGAAACATCCTTGGTTGCTGTTCCATCTTGTCTCCCATTCTATTTAACATCAGTGTGAACCTACTGGGAGATGTTATCTGGGGATATGGAGCATGAACTAATCAATATGCAGATGGCACTAGTTCAGCCTCTTTGTTTCAGCTGAATCAGGAGATGCAGTACTGGACTGGTGCCCAGAGTCAGTAGTGGGTTGGATGGGGGCCAATAAACTGAATGTTAATCCTGGCAACCTGAACACTCTTTGGATAGGAGGTTCATATACCCTAGAATCAAGCAGGTGGCCTGTTTTTGATGAAGCACTCCTGACATAATTTGGGAATGCTCCTAGAACAGTCCTGACCCACCTGGGATTTAAGATCAGCTAGGAAAGCTCTGTTGGAGATGCTCCAGAGTGGTGAATTCCATATGGTTACCATGTGTAGTGGGTTTCCTCAGTGGTGGCATCCCCATTTTGGAATTTCTTTCCCTTAAGAGGTCTAATTGTCTCCCACACTTTCATCTTCCAGACATCAGTTAAAAGCATACCCACCTATTTGTAAAAGTTTTTGGAGAAGATTGCAAGTGATTAATTTGTCTTTACTGCTGTTTGCTGACTGATTGGGGGAAAGAGGAAGAGGCAGGGGGCGGCAGGGCTCTATATAGCCTCTGACCCCACCCCCTGTCTTCCAAGCACTGGGGCATGTGCACAAGTGCTATTGTCCAGGTCTTCTTTCCCCTCTTGTCCGGCAAAGGCAGCTCCCCCCAGCACGGCTGTGCCAAATGGGGGGCTAGGTGGATTCTACTGCTTTTGTAGTACTTGAGCAAAGATTTCTAATTCATGATGTTAGATATTTTTAATTTTTAGATATGTGTAATTTGTGATTTTTAGCCTTATGTTTCTGTGGTTTTTTTTCTTCTTTCAAATCTAGTTTGTGATTTTATGTAAGATTCCAAGCTGTTGTGAGCTTGTATGAGGAAGGGTGGGGTATAAATCAAATACAAAAAAGCATAACTTGACATCTAAGAAAGGGAAAACTTACAGTTGCTAAAATTCCCTCTTGCACACAACTATTAAAGGTGAAGGAAACTCTCAGCTTTTACCTATGGCCACAACTACACTTGAATTTCAACAGACCTCTTACAAGAAAATCAAAATGAGATTCTTATTCTTATCATTCACTAAATATGCAAAGATTAGGTGGGCGGAAGGAGATGGGCAGAGATTATGGTGAGGTGAGAGGGAACAATTTTGCCTTCTCTGCACTAAAAGGACAGCTGGATTAGATAAGAAGGTAAGAAGAGGGCAACAGTTACAGCAACATCACATCATTGTTGTTGTGTCCCTTCGAGTAGTTTCTGATGTATGACAATCCTAAAGTGAAATTATCATGGGATTTTCTTGGCAAGATTTGTTCAGAAGGGGTTTGCCTTTCACTTCCTCTGAGACTAACAGACTTGCCCAAGGTCACACAGTGGGTTTTCATGGCTGAGTGGGGATTCGAACCCTAGTCTCCAGAGTCATAGTCCAATACTCAAACGACTACACCACACGGGCTCTGATCACATACTTCTAACATACAGCACATGGTAGAGCCCTTTATGGTGTTCACCACTTTATCACTGGAAACATGGAAGACATATGTTTGAGTTATCACTTATGCAAAGATGTCAACCCATATGAAAATAAACTTATCAAGGAGAGGGCTAGAGTAAACTTTCAGTGTTCAGGTTTCAGGTTGTATTTTGTTAACTTTTTTGTTTTACATGTAGGGAGAGTAAAAGAGGGGCATTCAAAAAGATACTGTACATTCAAATCTGCTTTCTGAGTTGGTAAAGTGCAGGAATTTTACTGCATAACCCCACTCCTGCCAATTCATCAATAGGCATTCAGACTAGAGTAAAGAAATTTGTACTGGCACCCGGTAAATTTAGTATGCTTTTTCACTTATGTTAGTATATTGGGCAAGGTTGCCAAGAAATGTGGGTTCTGTCAAAATGCAATTTTATTTACTAATTATTAAATTCATTTATGTCTATCATACACAAGGAATTAGCTGTAGGATTTGTGACTGGCATCCTGTTAGTGAGTTATGATGGTATAAATTGCTCTTATGCCATCACAGCTGACTTTCATTATCATTGTAGAGGTTGGAATTCTGTTGTGACCACACAATGACCAATCTCTCTTCCCTCACCAAAAAAAGCCCCTCAAATTGTAAGCAGCACACTCCCCCCTCCAACACAGGCATTTCCATGTTGTTAGAGAGAGGGGGATGATCAGAAATGTTTTCAACTATTTTCCTGTAACAATCATCTGCATGGACTTCCAGAGGTTCTCAAGAGTTCTCTGCAGACCACATCCTTGCAGTGCATCCAATTTGCTGTATGCATCCCCACTCATCCCCTGCTTCTCCCACAACATGCAATGGCCATTTTGGTGGGAAGCTGCACTGTCTACAAGGTGAGTTTGGAGGGGATAGCATTGGGATACGTAGCTACATGATACACATTCATCTCCTATATGTTCTTGGGCTATATGTTTAATTGATGATTGTTTGAGCCTCATCAATGCTCTTCTGAACTAGCTTATATCGTTTCTTTCCTTTTCCCTTTGCTCCTTCTTGTTTCACATACCAATTGCTTTCTCAGTTTTGTTATATCATATATTAACAATATGACTATTCCTGATCAATTGACACTCACCTGTAATACCTCATGTTAAAATTTAATGTAAAATTCTCATGTTAATTTTGTGATAAATGGTCATGTTAGTTAGTTAAACAGTTTTTTTTTTAATCTCTGTTGCTGATTAATTATAGTAGCTCAATCCTAAGAATTTTCTGTGTTGGCCTCTATACCAGTCAAACATCCAAACTGTGACCTTAAGGCTGTTGTTGCAAGAAAATTGGGTCAGTATTACAGGCCCATGTCAGGCCCTGAAATGCTAACTTATGTGTTAGAACAATTGTAAGAACTAGGAGTCAGGATGTTGATACATGAATGAAGAAATGGTTTCAAAAGGATTGCTAGGTGAAAGCTGAGAAAAGTTCTGTGAAGATAGTTTTACTATAAGTATCCTGTGTTTAAATATTTTTGAGTGTAGATACTTCGATATAAGAAAATGAGATAACTGAAGTAGCTGGCTGTACTTTTGTTCTTTATTTATATATTCTGAGTAGAATTCTTATACCTATGCAACATGGACAATCCATTTCCTTTAGAAGATTGCCCATTCACTTCTATGGTGGTGCTTTCCATCTACCATGAACTATGTCATACCTATCCAAGTACATCAGTGTGTATTGCTGGCATTTGATAACATAACTAGTCAAAAATAGCCCTTATCTGTAGTTTCAGTGGTATACTATTGGCACCTTCATGCATATGTTGAATCAGTAGAAGGCCACATTATTTTGCTTATTATTTATTGATTCAAATTATTTATAGTCTGCCTTTAAGCATTCCACAGTGGCTTGCAAGGAAAAGTAAATTATATTCATAAAATCACAATAAAAATTATTAAAAGCATAGTAGGTAACCAGGATTTTTCCTACCAGGCAATTGATGTCAGTTGACCATGTGGGAGTGAGGTGGCAAGGGACAAGCTCAGAGCCAGCTGGCACAGGCTCTGAGGTCCGTTAATATATGATGTGGTTGAGGACATAAATAGAATCCAATAGAATATACATGACATACGAATCTATCTTGAGTGTTCCCTTCAGGAACCTATAGCAATTTGTAGTTGGGTATATTATAGCCTACTTCCTTGTCTATCAAAGCCAAGTGTTGCCAAATTGTTGAAATCTTTATAGCTACATTCATGCCTCAGATTCATGTGTTATCTAACTGTATCTCTTGGAACTAGCATTCACACATTTTTGGCATATCTGTTGGTTGCTACTGGATTAGGTGGTTCCTTTTTTATTCTCTTTTCCTGAGGGCTCTGGAAGAATTTTATAAGACCACAAATTTCAAAAGAAAGGTGATGCCCCAGGTGCATAATACGGCTTTTCTGTCCAAAATGACTGGAATGTCAAAATTGCTATAACCTTCCAAGAGAAATGCTAAATCACAATGTGATAAGAAAAGCACCCTCGACAGGTCTGCAAATGACAGGTCTATAATTTCGGCATTATTTTAATACAATGTGGAAGTGCCTTATATGTTTAAGCTTCATTTTACATCTTTTTAAAATAATAATTGATTCATACTTGTCTGTACAGGTTTCAATAGTTTCCTTTTCTTTTATTATTTCATTGTCTATCTTTCATTTTTCTTTTACTTTTTGACTCCCTCATATTTTTCCCTGTCCTATAGAAATAAATTGTATTTCCTAGCATATTTAATTTTTTCAGCCCCCTTTATCAAAAGATCTTTGCTGTTTAGAGGTAAAGCTGATCCAATCTGCATGATTTAAATGTTGCATTTTTAAAAATCTTTATCTAGATACTATTTCCACCTATCTAGACTTGAGGGAGGAAAGAGAGCAAAGACCCCTAGACCATCCTGGCTGAGACTAACTCCCAATTGACTCCAACTCTCTCAGAGCCCGTTTCCATCAACTGTCATTTACATCTTTTGGCTGTACCAAATTGGGAATTAAAAAAGGGGGGAAAAGGTCATTTTCTAAGACTTACCCCATAAGTCTAGCTAAAAGCAACTGCTGTTTGTCTCTTTCTCTCATTGAGCTGTTCTTCAGCAGAATATTGGGAAGTGTTGTTAATGTTACTGTAATTTTAAGAATTGTTAATGGAATTTGCTTCCGACCACCCAATTTTCTTTTCCTTTAATATCATTGTACGTTTGCAGGATGGGTTCATGTTTTAGCATGTCCTCTCTACAAGGCCTAGATTCAGCCCTTGCCGTGGATTTCCCATCTTGTATACTGGGGATGGGGAGTGATACCTCTCTGGCTTTTCTTCGCAAACAAAGATTCAGGAAGGACACATCCCGCGCTTTCTGCAAGCGCGCTGATGACTAAAAAGGCCAATCCGAGATAAACAAGTCCGGTTGCAAAAAGCACAGCAGAAGGTCTCCTTGTGTGATGTTTTTGGGTTGTGATTCTTTCTGCGTTGTCGTTTCTCTTCAGGACTTGTTCGGCGTGAGTTCTCAAATAAGGCTGCAGCATTGTGGATAGTGCGTACCATGCCTCCCGATGTGAGGCCAGGGCGGACCACTGTTGGTGATCAATTTGGCCGAGCCTGAGATGTTGTTTCAGGGAGTCTTTGTATCGCTTTTTTGGAGTGCCCCTCTTATGCTGACCCACGGCGAGTTCACCGTACAGTAGTATTTTTGGGAGGCAATGGTCCTCCATCCTAGAAACGTGCCCTGCCCAGCGCAGCTGCGTTCTCAATATCATGGCCTCAATACTGGTGATCCCTGCTTGCTCAAGGACAGCAAGATTCGTCACATAGTCAGTCCAGTGTATATTTAGGATTGTGCGTAGACAGCGCTGATGAAAGTGCTCGAGGAGTCGTAGGTGGTGGCGATAGGTGACCCATGTTTCAGATCCATAAAGGAGGATAGACAGTATGATGGCTCTATACACACTGATTTTTGTGCTTTCCCTCAGGTGTTTATTGCTCCAGACTCTTTTGTGAAGTCTTCCAAATGCGCTATATGCCTTTGCTAATCTGTGATCGATCTCTTTGTCAATCTTGGCATCTGAGGAGATGATGCTTCCCAGGTAGGTGAACTGCTGAATGGGGAGTGACAGTGGAGGTAATATAATCAGCATCAGCATCATGTATGCCTTGCCTTTTCTCCAAAAATTGAGAATCAAGGTGGCTTATAAGTAATAAAATGGTTACAGAGCAGTTAAAAAATTCAGGTCACATTAAAATAGAATGAAACTAATAACAATGGACTTTATCAGATGCGGGGAAAATGGCACAAAACTGCATCCCAACAGTATCAGAAGAATACTACAAGAACAGAAAGGGCAACATTACCAGACACCCACATCCTTCAGCTATTCCAGGGGCATAGCATGGGCATGAATAAAGTGTCCCTTTTTAATTGACTGGCTAGGCTGTCAATAAAAAGGGAGACATTATTCACACCCATGCTATGCCCCTGGAATGGCTGAAGGATGACATTGTCTGGTAATGTCGCCCGTTTTTGTTCTTGTAGCATTCTTCTGATGTGGTTTTTGCTGTGTCTGATAAAGTCCAGTATTGAAACAATTGATAACAGACTTTAAATGGATACAAATTGGTTAAAAATACTACAGTATAAAACAATACAACAAAAAGGTCTTAAAGCTCTTTCCTTAAAAACTGTCATTTAGAAAAGCCTGTTGGAGTACAAAAGTCTTCACCTGCCAATGGAATGAAAGAAAGGAAGGGCCATTCTAGCCTCCTTAGAAAGAAAGCACCAGAGCATAGGTGCAGTCACTGAAAAGGCCCTATCTCATGTCCCCAAAAACTGTAACTATGAAGATGGAGTGCCTGAATGAAGGGTCTCTCCTGAGGATCTCTAAGCCTTGTATGCAGATATATAGTCATGCCAGTTTTAATTCCTTGCAATCCTCCAAAGCAACACTGGATGCACAGGAGCATCATGGGAGGTTTAGAATGGTGGCTGCCCTACCGCCCGCCACTGCTGCCACATTAGCAGGTAGCCAGATGATACTGCTTACATGGGGTGGAGATCAAATGATATTTTGCTAAGCCAAACCTCACTTTCTTATTTAGACAGAAAATGCAAAAGAAAAGGGTGTATAAAGCAAAAAGAAATAACATAAAAGACTAAGAAAGATGCATTGCCTGGAGAAAGTTCATTAGTTTTGTGGTAAGAAAAACTGCTTTATGTAACTGTTAGCTTCACTGTCATAAAACCATAGTCCACACCATTTGCCAGATGACGGAGTGTGAAGCAAATAAAATCCAAACTTCATGTGTAGAAATTTGAGACCTGGTTTCTTTTGCCAGACCTTTCAAATGGCTTCAGCAGGGCTGTGCCATAGCAGGGGTGGCAAATGAGGGGTTGCAGTTGGTATATCCCTCTGTCACGGCTGATGATGTTCCTTGTGAGAGCGGCAAAGTTGGTAAGTGAAGTCAGCCAAATCCTTAGGCAGGTTGGCCACGGAAGTGTTGTACTAGGCTGAAGAATCCAGCTTTATTCTCTCTTGTGAACAAAGTTATTTCATTCCGTTCATTTGCATTTTATGAGTTTAAATATAATGTAGGGATTGTTTGTTTTAACAACAACAAATAATAATCTACTTTGTCCTTGCTTATGCATAATCAATACACAGGTTCAGCTTCTTGAAGAAAGCAAGAAGAAAGAAGAGAATCTACAAGTTAGCAGGAACAATGGAGTGTCTCATGCAGGAGACACCTCAGAACATACTCAATGAAAAATGGCCAGAGGGAGAAGAAACAACAAGCAGATGAGACCCAGAGAGAACAAAGGATGCCTACGGGTTTCAGGAAGTGAGAAGGTGTAAACAAACAAAGAGGAAATTTACCAGAAACACGTAGAGCCTAAACTCCTAGAGTGGCATCCAAATCTAAACTACAGACATTTTCAGACACGTAAAAAGTGCTGCGGAGGGCTTGGGAGACGTACACACTTGTTTCATGGCAGGGGATCAATTTCTGACAACGCCATCCCTCTTGCATTACCCTCCGTGTTCCTTCCGTGTTGCATGGAAAGAAAAGGCTCCACTTTTTATTCATGAAGAACTTCCGTGAGTAAGCCCCTGTTGTTTTCAGCCACGGAAAAAATCCAGCAAGCTGGCTGCAGCTTGCTTGGTTGCTGGGGATGAGGAATCCCCAAGTAGTGCATGTGTGTGTGAGAGAGAGAGGGAGGGAGGGAGGGAGGGAGAGAGGGAGATTGAGTAGCATTCAGGCTCCTTCAACTGTTCGCTCTCGCACTCCTCTGATAGCATTTGTGTGTGTGTGTGTGAGAGAGAGAAAGACAGGGAGAGTGGGTGAGGGGAAGGGGGGCTTGATGGTGGGGAATAGCTCCTCCATGGCTGAAAGGCTGCCTCCTTCCTTCCACCCTTCTCACTTTTGGAAAAAGAGGCATGAAAACTAGCAGGCATTCCTTAGCCTTTGCTAAGGCATGGAAACTAGCAAGCATTCCTCAGAGCAGGGAAAGATCTGAGCACTTTCTCTCTCTCTCTTCCTCTGTCTCATCTTCCCCCAGATGTGCTTGGGAGGCCACGCCCCCCACCTTTGCCTGTCTGAACCAGAAAGAGAAAAAATAAACAGAGCAACCGATTTCCCAATAAATAATGTAAACTACCTGGCACTGGTGCAAAAAAGTGCTAAAGCTCAAATTATCACAATAAAAACTGCTGTGTAACTGAGCCCCGAGTATTCCTTGATTAAGAAAACACTATGAAATTCATGGGATTTCCATAAGTCAACCGACGACTAGAAGGTACATGCATACACAGAGTGTTGTAGATGCCACTGGTTCTCCTCAACCACTTTAATAGTTCACTGAAGCCCATCTCAAAAGAAAGATGGTTTTTAAACTTCCCCAAAGTATTATCCTATTTAGCTGATACTAAAGATGGAGTTATTGTGGACTTCCCAGTGTGATGGCAATACACTATCCATTAAACTATATGAGGGAACTGTATGAGACTGTAGGGTCTATGTCTAAGGACTTTATCAGACTACCAATTTTAAAATATTCTTTTGCCAGCATAGAAAAAACAATTTCTATGCTGGCAAAAGAACACTCCCTCCACACTTAGCCTCTTTCCCAGCAAAGTCTCCCTGGCAATAAAGAGGAAGTAAACGGAGCCCCATTCACTTTCTCTCTTGAAATCTTGTGCAATTTTGCCGCATGGGAAATTCAAAAATAAAAACAAGAAAAATGCACTTAAAGTTGCACAAAGCACACACACATGTTTTAAAGGTCCCAAGTAACCCAGGGAAGGTTGAAAAAAATAAGTTCATCACTTACCTGGATGTCCTGATCTAACCCAGAAGTGTTCACACCAGAGAGGGCATTGTTGGGATAAGTACAAGATTTAAAGGGACAGAGGCATCACATACCAGAAATGCTGGCAAAAAAGTGGCAGCGGGATCTATTGATGGCTTAAGCCATCAATTAAAAATGGCAGGTTTGGGGCAGGACATAACTGAGAAAGGGTGATGTCATCCAATCTGCACTCCCTTTCACAGTTATGTGGCATCCTTATGATGCCATATTTTGTCAGTCTGATAAAGTCCTAAGTGTGGGATGGGAGCAGTCTGCTATTACAGAGCAGTGGATGGAGGGGAAACTTCACCACTTGCATGTGAATTGGGCTGCTGCAAGCCATTTCTCTTCCACGGACAATAGTAGAGTTTCGAGGCTTTAGATCCCTAAGTTTGTATAAGAGGCAGAATATTCTAAAGAGAGATGGACAAGATTTTTTCCAGAAGCATCAGATTGATTCAGAAAAACTATTTGAGATTTTCTTGGGGTAGAAATAATATTTACTGTTATTTATTTCCCAGCCAAAAAATGGACTTTCTAATACTCAGGAAATCCAGTGGAGAATAATAATGCAGAAGTGAGAATTTTATGCAGTTTTCACCTGGTATTCACATATCATGAAGGCAATTAATCTGCACAGAAATACCTATCTGTCTTTTGAATTAAAAAAAAATTTGTCCAAAAAGCCACGTTTTTCAAACCAAATAGTTTTCAACATACCCACATTGTTTTTGGTACAAAATTTGTATGCTTGTGGGGGATTTTGCACAAAAATCTTGTGGGGTTCTGGGAACAATTTTTATGAGAAAATTGTTTTTTTGTGTGTAAAAAAACAACAACATATTTTCATTTAAAAAAACACAACTCATTCTTTACAGATACTCACATGATTTCATGATGGTTGCACATAAAAAGGGTTTCCAGGAACAGTGTTTTTGGGTCCCAAAATGTATTTTGTCCAGAAAAAGCACAATTTTCACACCCAAAAAACACTGTTTCTACATATTCACTTTTTGTGCCCAATTTTATCATTTTTTTGCACAAAATATTGCACAGAACACATATGTGGGTATCTGGAAAACAGTGGGTTTTCTGAAGAAAAACAATGTAAGATTTGAAAAATTCAAGATTCTAACACAAAAAAATGCATGTGGATTTCTGGGGAGAATAATTTCTCCAAATACTTTGGGATATGTGAATACTAGGGAAGAATGCGCAGAAATATTTGTTTTCTACTGCTCCAAGGATTAAATTGCAGCAATTATTAATTGCATATTTGTATCTCTAAGATCGTCTGAATTTTTGAAGAAAGAGGTTGCATAATTCCTGGATGAATCTGAGGCAAGCTTCAGATAACTCATTTATCTCTAGCTTCAGCAATAGCTCACAAACTACAGTATTTCTAGGTTACAACATAAGGCAGCTGTAGTCAGTATGCTGATAAATCCAGCATGGTGCAGTGGTTTGAATGGTGGACTACAACTCTGGAAACCAGGGTTCAAATCCCTGCTCAGCCATGGAACCTGCTGATTGACCTTGTGCAAGTCACATTCTCTCAGCTTCAGAGGACAGCAAAGGAAAACCCTCTGAACAAATTTAGCCAAGAAAACCTTGTGATAGGTACACTTTAGGATCACCATAAGTTGGAAATGACCTGAAGGCACACAACAACACATCAAAATGGTGACTAGTCAGGGTTCTGGAAGTTGTAATCAACAATATTTGGGGCCCAATTTGTAGCCATGTTATGTAGGTATGTCCCAATCACCCACATTGTGATAGCTAGTCCAGTCATCTTGGTCTTTCCTACCTAATCATATTTCTGCATTTTTGGCGGGGTACATGCAGTGTGATTTCCCAAACAATTTGCATGGAGCCTTGAAAGTAGTTTGATTACATGCATGAATATAACACAGCATATTCAGTAATTTGATGAACAGTGAGGATCAAAGTCCTATGGATCAAAGAATCCTAAGTGGGATATTGAAAGGGGAAAAGTTGAGAAAGGAATTATAAATAAAATTCATAATTATGAAAACAAGGTTGAGTTCCAATAAACCATTTAATAGGTAAAATATTTGGGGGAGAATGTTGGGGGAAAATATTTGGGGGAGAATTGGGGTCCAATGTTGAAGTTGCTTCTATGACATTTAACAGCATCGTCTGTGTGATTAGTACAATTTTACACACATTTTATAGACTCACTACAAATTTTGTTTTCCAAATTGCACTTATTTACTAATGGATGCTATTACCTTGCTTAATTTCATAAACTATTTTAGACTTATTTATTTATTTATTCCATGATTCTGTTAAATCCAGTTTTCATTGGTAAGCTTGATATCACCACTACCCTAGCTTTCTTACACTACTGGCTTCCAATCCAGATTTATTCCAAATGTGGTGTCCAATATAATTAGAACAAAACTGGGATACCAGGGGAGTGACTTCTTGTAGTAAATCCACCAACTTGTCACAAGTTGGTCCAAGAACCTAATTCACTCACTGTCACTCTGATTAACTTGTTGGCATCATATCATGGCAGAATATCAATTCTGTTTTCTAGTGAGAAGCATCAGTGTATGATTGCAGACGGTTAAATTATGAATCTATGTAACTGTTGTTTTTCTTTGTTCACAGGGCGAGATTTGCTTATTTATATTATGTTTGCAAAATCTGTGCAAAGAAGGAGTCTCTTCCATCTGATTTATCCACTGCTGGCATTTTGCCACTGCCATACTCTTCTTGTGCTCATCTCCCCTGCTTATAAGAGACTCACCAGATGTTTGGTTGTTTGTATCCCACTGCGGACCACCACAGAAAAATTACCAGGCTGTGGACTTCTGAAAGAGCCATTATTGCAATATGTAATCAGTTCTGAGTAAAATTTAAACAGAATTTTCTTATAAATAAAAAATGAATAGCTTTGGGGGGCATTTCTTCTTCTTCTAGATCTTATAGTTTATTTTACTTTAATTCTTTAAAAATAAGTTAGGGCATGATGAAGTATTGTATCAGCCCATCTGTGTGATTAAGAGCATTAAGAAGTATATTATTGTTTCTTTGAAAGGTACATGGTAAAAAGCAGAGGAGGTGCATGTGAATGTCATAGTGGAGCAGTACTAGAAAATCCAACAGCTAATTTTCTTTCTGGTGTACATGTTTTAATGCAGATATGGAAAACATGTAGCACTTTAGATGTTGTTGAATGACACCTCCCATCATCCTTCATCATTAGAAGCTGGGTAGGCCTGATGGAAGTTGCAGTCGAGCAACATCTTTAATCCAGGAGTTGATGTCCTTATAAACCAGAGGTGGGTGGGCAAAGTGTGGACTCTTGGCAGCATACAGCCTCTCGGCCAGAATTTTATGGCCCGTGAATCCCCTCAGTGGTACACTATCTCCCCCACCCATGCTTTAAGTTCCTTTGGTGTGGTTTTCAGGAAATGTTTGTCCTAAAATAACACAGAAACCCCTCCAATCAGATGAAAACATGCAAAAGCATGCAACCACACTAGAACCCACAACCACACCAGAACCTCAAATACTTGTGTTTTCTTCTGTAGCCACTCTAAAAATGGTGACAGGAAGTGAAGAGAATCTCTTCCTGTTGCAATTTTGAGAGTGGTTGCAGAAGAAAACAGAGGTATTTGAGTTTGATGTGTGGGGGTATGGACCACAGGGGGGCGTGGGAGGGGGAAATTGGCCACTTGCCCCATGCAGTTGGCCACTAGTGTTTAACTATTTAAAAGATTAAAAGGTGATTTACATTTTATGCAAATTGGGTGAATATTCATTATTTTACATTTACAAATGTAGAAGCACAACTTAGTTGAAGTAATAATTATCCCAAAGAATGATGAAATTGTATAAACAAAAGATCAAGACCACAAGAGAATATTGTTTTTTATGTAAATAGATATAAATCCACAATCAGAAAGACAAATCCAAAAACTTTTACCCAATTGTTCACTAAACATATTTTCAAAACACAGAGTAGGTAAAATTACATCTTTAATTAAACTACCCAATTAAAAACTAACATTATTTATGAAGCAGTGTCTGATTTTCCTTTTGAAATGTATTCAAAGCAGAATAATTTTAGTTAGAAAGAAAGGAAGGGGAAAAGGAGCCTTGTGCAACTTTAGGACCAAGAAATGATCTTTTGTGGATTATAATCAACCTTACTCAAATTCATCGATGGCATGGACTAATCTAAGACATGGATTCGTGAAAGCTCATGCTAACCTAAATCAGTTATCCTGAAGTTGCCACAAATTCTTCTCCCCCTCCCCTTCCGCCTCTCCTTTTTATACTGAAACAGACTGAACATGACTATTTCATTGAAACTAAATAAATTTAGTCAAGTTTTGTTCATTAATTTTTTTAATGTAATTTGTGTTCTTCAAATATCTGTCAATACAGGCAAAATCAGAGCACAGATAGAAAAAAGAGACACTATTTATTTATTTTTTTGGCTGACCTTAAAAATTTTCCTACTACTTTTCTTGCTCTCTGCTTATGGAACACTATAATCTAAAGTAAGGATGCATTTAGCTGACATTGTGGCCATGTTCAATGATTTCTGTCTGGAGATAGACCTATGCGTTCTGAAAAAATAATCTACCTCCAAACATAGATGGGGAAGTTTCCATAAAATAACAGGAAACTGCAGATTTTAAGTTGATCCATTGTCCACAAATTATTTATTTGAATGACACCTAAACTGACATTAGGGTAAACTCTCCTCTGCTTGTGTACCATTCCTAAAGACTAGTATAAAAGAGAAAATGTTGCAGTGACTCAGCAGAAACCCCACTCCTGAGGGGAAATCAATGTCACATAAAACTTTGTTTTAACGCTTTCTTGTGCTGATGCAGGGGCTGGGTTGTGTGTCCTGTGAAATCCATCTGCTCTGATTTTAAAATGTTAAAGTTTCCTGTGCTTATTTTTATAGGCTTTAAACTGGCTCTTTCATTTACCTGTAGCATGACTGTATCTGGGGCATTACATGAATTGCAAAATAAAATGGAAACTCTGATTGCAGTGTGCCAACTCTTCATTTCCAAGAGCTGTGGGGCAGGTTTTAATTCTGGAGGGTCACACTATTCCCTGATGCTTTAACCTAGTTAGAATGGCCCAAATTAATCCTAGTACTTAATGATAGTAAACTCAGTTTAACCTTGGTTTAAACTATGTATTTATACATATCAATGAGAGAAATAAAACAGGTTATTGATTTTACATCCACTTTCATAGTGGTAATTAAAATGTACCTTTGCAGCCTGCAGATCAGCAGGCTGTATATTTCAGACCAAATAACAGTTCCTCTGTAGTTTCCTTTGGTGTTATCCCCTGAAATTGCAGTGTCTTGAGGAGTACTTTTCAACTGACAGTATTTCATAGGATGTTAGGGAGCATGAGTACCATAGTTGGAAAATATGGATTCATTCATAGGATTCAAAATGTTGGAAAGCAAACCATGGTCATCCACTCTAACAATTTCTGAATGCAAGCAAGACAATACAATTTCTTCCCAAACAAGGCCACATCCTATGTCAAGGTATACAAGGAAGGTTGTCAAGATATTTTTGCATTTAGATTTGAACTATTGTATACCTAACAACTGTCCATAGATTTATAGAAGAAATTAGGAAATCTCATAATTTCTGAAGAAATGTGTTTCATTGTTCAACTAAGCATTTCCTGAGCAGAATTTAAATCTACCTCACTGTAACTTGGACCCATAATTTATTCTTTGTGTTATTCTGGGATTGTGTTAAACAGCTTGTTGCAAACCATGCTTTTGTGTTACTCAAAGTTACCATTACTTTTGGCAAGATTAAGGCTGCTGCCACACTGCAGAAATAATGCAGTTGGACACCATTTTAACTGCCATGGTTTAATGCTATGGAATTCTGGGATCTGTAGCTTTGTGAGAGCTCTGGTACCACAACAAACTAAAAATCCCAGGATCCCATAGGATGGAGCCATGATAGATAAAGTGGCATCAACCTGCATTATTTCTGCAGTGTGGCAGCAGCCTTAGTCACCAACAGTAAATACTAATTTATGGGTCATTAAGGCAACATGTCATTAAGGTAACATTATCATTATAGCAATATTGATGGTCAGCTCACATGCAGTTTATAGCTTACATCCATCAGAAGCTGTCCGAGCAGCCTGAAGCTAAGAGAGACCGGTGATCAGAAAAATGGGCACTCCACTAGCATTGTTGAAAGGGTGCCTCCCAAAAGTTTGCTCCCATCACCCATCAATTATCACACCATCACCCATTCCTGCAGGCTGCAGTAAAGCAGAAGTAGACAAAGCATGATCCATAGACTGCATGTGGCCACTTATGGCCCCATTTCAGCCCTCCATTTCAGCCCCCCCATTCCAAAATTGCCAATTAGTAGAATTTTTTCAGGGTGTTTTGGAGGTGAGCCCTCTAAGAGCTGGGAGCAGATGAAAAGTTTCTCCCTTTTCAAAAAGAGATGAGATAAGAAGATAAACCATTACACTAGCCCTGCAGAACGACTGGGAAAGTAAATCATAGGGGTTGTCTAAACAGTGAAATAAATCCTCATGGAATTCATATGGAATGCTACTTGTCTTAATAGTAACCAGCATCAAGGCGCCTTATTGGGAAGGAGGGGCCAAAAAAATTCCCAAAAACAACTCTGGGAAAGCCTTCATGGCTTTTCCCAGAATTTTTTAAAAACAGCAAGGGGGTGTGCATTCCCCCTCTGATAATACAGGAAGCACAACCCTGATTGGCTGGATGAGTGTGGGGGTGGGGCTTGCTAACAGGGCAAACACCCACAGCCACCATTTTTTCACCTTAGTGAGCGATCATGGATCAGGGAAGGGAGGAGGGCAACTGTCTTCTTGAATGCAAAGCTTATGGGGGCTGCTGGGGGCAAAAACACCATTAAGACAAGTCACAGCTGCTGCAACTTGCTATTACTGTGGGGCACTACATTCCCCCCCCCCTCGTATAGATGGGGCCTTAAACTATTTCATCCTTATCCGCTGGGAGGAATAATTACAGTTGTTTTCTCTCCACTGCATGGCAAAATACACACACACACACACACACACACACACATTCTTCTTCAGTATTGTCTCTGTATTCAAATGTCCCAAAATGTTGCAGAGAAATCATTCTCTATAGAAAACCATGTGTGTATGTGTGTGTGTGTGTGTGTGTTTTCTTTTGTACAAAATCTTATTTTGGTTTCCAGCACAGAAAATGGGGAGTTGCACAAAGAACCTGTGTTTCTGAACAGATTCTTTTTTTGTGGGGAGGGGGCACTTTTTTACACAACATAATTCCTGTTGGGGGCATGGGAATACATGGTTAAAATTGTACAAGATTCTTGCTACTCTATTATTCTGCC
Organism: Gambelia wislizenii; assembly: GCA_030847615.1. Taxonomy (NCBI): domain Eukaryota; kingdom Metazoa; phylum Chordata; class Lepidosauria; order Squamata; family Crotaphytidae; genus Gambelia; species Gambelia wislizenii. The sequence goes on from JAUMIR010000004.1 coordinate 236,736,923, forward strand.
CAATGGGGTTTTCTGACTGCCCATTTTTCAACTTGGGATCAAATAATAAATAAATATTCCTAAGAAGGACTCTCTCTCTCTCTCTGGCTTTCCTTTGCAAACGAAGATTCAGGAAGGACTCATCCCGCACTTTCTGCAACCGCGCTGATGACTAAAAAGGCCAATCTGAGATAAACAAGTCCGGTTGCAGAAAGCACAGCAGGTCTCCTTGGATGATGTTTCCAGGTTGTGATTCTTTCTGCGTTGTCGTTTCTCTTCAAGACTTGTTCGGCGTGAGTTCTCAAATAAGGCTGCAGCATTGTGGATAGTGCATCTCCACGCCTCCCAATGTGAGGGCAGGGCGGATCATTGTTGGTGATCAGTTTGGCTAAGGGAGTCCTTGTATCGCTTTTTTGGAGCACCCCTCTTACGCTGACCCGTGGCGAGTTCACCGTAGAGTACTATTTTTGGGAGGCGATGGTCCTCCATCCTAGAAATGTGCCCTGCCAGCGCAGCTGTGTTCTCAATATCATGGCCTCAATGCTGGCGATCCCTGCTTGCTCAAGGATAGCAATATTTGTCACAGTCAGTCCAGTGTATATTTAGGATTGTGCATATACACTGCTGATGAAAGTGTTTGAGGAGTCGTAAGTGTTGGCGATAGGTGACCCATGTTTCAGACCCATAAAGGAGAATAGACAATGGCTCTATACACATTGATTTTTGTGCTTTGCATCAGGTGTTTATTACTCCAAACTCTTTTGTAAAGTCTTCCAAATGTGCTATATGCCTTTGCTAATCTGTGATCGATCTCTTTCTCAATCTTGGCATCTGAAGAGATGATGCTTCCCAGGTAGGTGAACTGCTGAATGGACTTAAGCACAGATTTGCCAATGACAATGTGGAGATGATGGTGTTTGTCCTGTGGTGCAGGCTGATAAAGAACTTCCATTTTCTTCAGGTTGACTTCCAGCCCAAACAGCTCTGCAGCTGTTGCAAAGCAGGATGTTAGGCGCAGCAGAGTTGCTTCTGTGTGGGCAACAAGGGCAGCATCATCAGCGAAGAGCAGCTCAAGGACTAGATAGAGTCTTAGTGTGAGCCCTCAGATGGCTTAAATTAAACAAGCTACCATCAGTACGGTAACGTATATAGATGTCGTCTTCTTCTTCGAGCTCTGCCGTAGCCCTTTGGAGCATCATGCTGAAGAAGATTGTAAATAAAGTTGGAGCAAGAACACAGTCTTGCTTCACTCCATTAGTTATTAGAAAGGGCTCTGAAAGTGCATTGCCATATCTGACTTGACCATGCTGGCCCTCGTGCAGCAAGATAATCATTTTAAGGAATTTGGGGGGGACATCCTAGTCTTTCCAGGATCTGCCACAGACCTTTCCTACTCACAGTGTCAAAGGCTTTGGCGAGGTCAACAAACGTTGCTTTAAAAACATATATATTTCTCTTTCTTCTCCATCCCCTTTTCCTTTTGTGTTCTTTGTTTGTTTGTTTTGGATTGTAAGCCTACAGGTAGGTTTATCTTTTGAAAAACAATTCTAAATAAACCATCCTGAGAGCCTTTCTGGCTGGGATGCTGATTTTTTTTTTTTTAAAAAAATACAAATCTATCACCTATCTATCTATCTATCTATCTATCTATCTATCTATCTATCTAACTATCTATCTAATTCTCTTGGGTTTGTTTCCAGTGTGCTGATTGGCTGCTTAGGAAACTTACCAGCTAATCAAAGCTCTCCATTGGGCATCCAATCAGCACACTGGGGGCGGAAACATGTGGAAAGCTTCAAGCCCTTTCTAAACATGGTGGTGGTGGAGCGGCTCTCACTTTGTGGCACGCATGGTGTGGGTGTGGGTGTGTAGTGTGGGGTGTGTGTGTAGCGTGGGGTGTGCGTAGCATGGGATGCGTGTATAGCATGGGTGTGTGTATAATGTGGGGGATGTAGTATGGTGTGTGTGTAGCATGGGGGTGTAGCATGGTGTGTGTGTAGTGTGGGGGTGTATGTTGCATGGGGGGTATAGCATGGTATATGTGTATGGTGTGTATACCATGGGGTGTAGTGTGGGGATGTGTGTAGCATGGGGTGTGTGTATAGCATGGGGAGTGTAGTATGTGTGGAGAATAGTGTGTGTGGGGTGTAGCGTGGGGGAGGTGTATGTGCGATTGCATGGTGGTGGCAGAGGGGCTCTCACATCCTGGCATGCGTGGTGTGTCGTATGGTGTGTATGTAGCATGGTGTTGTGTGTGTATTCGCAGTTGCATGGCCGTGTTGGAGAGGCTCTCATATCCTGCCGTGCATGGTATGCGTGTATGTGTAGTGTGGTGTGTGTGTGTAGTGTGCTGTGTGTATGTAGCATGGTGTGTGTGTGTACGTGCTGTTATGTGGCAGTGGCAGAGGGGTTCTTGCATCCTGACGCACATGGGGTGTGTGTGTGGGGGGTGTATGTGTGGTGGCAGTAGAGGGGCTCTTGGTATGAAACTAGCTGTACCTGGCATAACATACGCCATTATAGTTGATTTGAAAGGTTATATACTAATGCATCACATGATCATATTCTTGACATGTTTCCTAAGTGGCCAATCAGCAGAGTGGGAATGGAAACATACCAAACTGTTTTATATATATATATATACAGTATATATAGATAGATAACGGTTTATGTTACGCCAGGAATAGCTAGTAATATAATAATAATGCATACAGATCTGCCTAGTCTGAAGAGCAGGTTAAGATAGAAGGAAGCAGGAAAGTTTAAATAACAGGAAAAAAGCAAACAAACCCTAGATATCACTATATAAAAAAGGGGGCAGGGAAAAATTACAGGTATCCTGACTCAGGGAGGGTTTGTTAAAAATATGTCCTTGAACATGGATAAGACAATTGGAGAGCCACTTAAACTCAAAGTTATAGTTACCTTCCTGGCTTTGAGTAATATTGTGTTTCATAAGGGAATATTTGCTTTTAATAATGGACATAATAGCTCAAAGTGTTAGTTGCTTTGGCATCCACTACTAGATATTAATAATATTGCCAGTGCATAACCATTTCAGAGGATATACACCAGCTGCCACAGCTTCATGGCTGTATTTACTTATAAATTCACTCCTGGAGATTGAGTGGAGCTAAGATTTGAGAAGTGCTGCCCACTTAATTACTTATTCTCACCCCCCCTCTCTCTTTTTAATCATGAGGTAAGAACTTGATTATGCTTAGATGGAATAAGTCCCATTTGAAACCAGCATACAGTTCCATAAACACTCAATTAGAAGAGTATATCTGGAACAAACCCTATGATATATTGATTAATGCAATGTTCATATTACGTGAAGACAAATACTGACACATAGGTCATTCATAAGCACACATTCTTCTCAGGTTTTATAAATACATAAACCATGCTACTACACACTAGTAAGAAACACATTTCAAAACTATAGTTTGAAGGAGTCGGCGGGCGGGGGGGGAATACAATTGAGATTAATAGTGTTCATTACCAAGTCAGAGTTCTGACCTATCCAAATCTGAAGGTATTTATTTTTCTTGCAGGAAAAAAAATGAGGTAAAAATATGAGGGGTGTGGGTAGAGCTGGTTTATGTCCAAATTTTGCTTTAAAGCTATTATTTAGGTTACTCTAAGGTGCTTTTCTGTTGGCTTTACAGTACATGCCACTGAGCAGACATACAGTAACTGAATTGTTTCAACTTATCCAAATAACATTGAAATAGACTTAATTGTTGAGCTGGAGGAAAACCCATGTGTCTCCTGAGACTATTAGTGTCATTTAAAAAGGCTAAATGTATCATAAAACCTGTCTTTAACAGAATAAAGTTGTACAGACCAACACAATTTTAGCTAATGTTTTCCACATTTTTTGGAGGGGAAAAAAAAGTTGAAAAAGCAGCAGCTGTAAAGTAGAGTTGATACCTTTCATAAGGAGAACTTCAATCCTACAAGCAATTCCATTCCACATTTTGTACTCCAGTCTGTTACTTTGTAAGTTGCCACTTTATAGAAAGTTGGGCTTGGGGTTGCTAGGTGCTCAAAGAGAGATGGTATATATCCCATCAAAAGCTCTGACTGAGGCCCTTAGAGAGGATGTAGCACTTCCTGCAACAAGGCTTAAGTAGCCTCAAGACCTACCTTCTTTTTTTCTCCTACCATGTCATCAAAATGAAATCCTGCCAACTGCATCAGGTTAAGTGAGAAGTGAGACAAACAAAATCCAATGAGATGGGGGGAAACCACATCTACCCCTCCTTTCATTGTTTTGGAACTTTGAAAGGTACAGGTGTGTTCTCTAGGTTTAACTCTAGCAACTTGAGCTGAGATGCCTTTTAGTTACTGCCTATGATCCAGGGCTCTGTGGCTAGACTAAGGACTTTATCAGATGCAGCAAAAATCCCACAGTTATGTTATGCCACGATAGTACAAATGGGTCCTGCTATCACAAGATGTCATAGTCCTTCTGTGGTTAATGTGTTTCCAGCCACGAATAAGGCATTGCTTTCCATTAATGGGACAAGCCACCAATAGCTCCCAATATCACTATTTTCATGGTATTGAAGAGCATGTGAAAACACATCCCACTCTAATCGTGAGATTACAGTGTGAATGGGCGGTCCTCTTTCTCCCGTTCCTAGCAAGAAAACTTCTGGGTGAGAATGTGCAAACTATCCACAGGATGTTCTTTGTATGTACTGTCCCAGTTTGTTTGCATGCTTTTAGATGTTTTTAAGTGTTTGTGTGTTGATTTACTTGGTTAATAAAGGGTTTTTTGGTGTGTGCTTTTTGTGTGCTTGCGTCTTTTCATGGGAACTGCCAAAATCTCACCCATACTAAATCAAGGAAGTAAATTCCTGTTCTTAAAGTGCTAATCATGGTTGTGCGATAATTCTGTGGAGGTTCTTTCACGTGATTACAGTGATGTACGATAATAAGTAATGGCACTATGTTTCTACTTTCCTCATTCATGGAATTACAGCGTTAAACTTCTTGCCCATTAAACCTTAAGCCTGGCAGCTAAATCTCAGCCTACAGAGAAAAATCTCACAACGCATCTGAAAGACTTCATTGTTGTTGTTTTTTCTCAATTACAATGTTCTGTGTTTTATTTTTTTTAAAAAAAAAACCTCCTTCTGTTTCCTTTTTCACAGTCCATGTGATAACACTTATCCTGAATAAAAGAAATAATGGCAATGCTATTTCAAAGTGGTGGGAGAGAGAGGAAGAAGTTTAAGCATTCCTTTTATACTGTCAGAGACACAAAAGGTTGTACCTTTCTTCCAAAGAAGTTTAAAATATAGTGGAGAAATATCAAGAGTAGAGACAAACAGTGGATCAAATCTCCATAGAAGGAACAAATCTTTCTATTTATCTGTCTTGGGTATTCACTGGAATTGTATTTCGACTATCATGGAAGCTATTTCAAAGAACGTCTGCTAACATAATTGTTATTTTTACAAGTTTGGTTGCTATGGAAATACATGATGTAATCCTTTATTTCTATCACCATTGTTACTATTTCTTCCACTTAGCCAAGCTTTACTTTTGATTTTCCTTCTCTGTTAGTCCAGTTAATTTCTTGGAAACCTTCAAACTAGGATATAATTACCAATTTGAATAAGCACTACTGCCTTCCTGTAAAGACATACCTTTCCTTGGTAACTACAGTCTTTGTCAAGATTTTCCCATTACAGTCATGTGTGAATGGAAACCATTGTGATTTCCTCATGGTGGCCTATTAAAATGAAGTTGAAACCTGTAAATCTTTCAGAACTAAGCTTTGGGAGTTAAATGGGTTTTTATGTCTAGTTTGAATTTGGCATGTTTAGTTGTGACTTATTGAAAGAAATGGAGGACAATTCAGGTCTCCCCGGTGCCACGCAGTGTCACGGGGGGTGGGATGTGTATGCTGGCCTCCAATGAACAGAGGCCACAAGATAAAAAACCATGGCACATGTGCCATGACATGGAGAGCAGGGGATGGGACCAGAGCATTTATAAAGCCCTGCTTCCCCTGCTCTTCATCTTTCAGCAATATTTCATCGGCCCACCCTCCTGTCCCTGACACAGTGTAAGCTTGTTGGTCGCTTAAGGGCTGGGTAGGAATATTTTCCCGTTTCCACAGGTTTTTGTTTTTTTTGCTTGCCCTACACTGTCAAAACAGGCTTATTATTGGCTAAGCATGGAGCCTTAAGTAGGCCATCACTTGGCAGGTGGTGGGAGAAAGTAGGAGCTTGCTGAGTACCTATGGCACTGTTTTGGTGAAGGTTAAGTCTCTGGAGCTGCTCCCACATGTCCTGTGACTCAGGGGGTGGGGAAGGAGGCTGTCCTTAAGGCCTGAGGGTTGGCCTAAGGGTTTAACTTGCACTCAAGGTCATGTGACTTGAAGGTTGTATCTTCGGGTTGGCCTTCCAACATATGGCTGGCTAGGAAGCAACCCAGCTTTTGGGTTCTCCCTGGGGATCAGGTGTTTTGCCCAGGGGACCCTGGGGAAGAGGTCTGGAAGAGACCACTGCCCCAGCTGCTCCCGCACTAGGTGTACCCCCCTCCCCCATTTTGCTCTTCTCAAAGGAAAAAATCTTAAATAGATAATAGTTAAAGTGGCCCATATTTTCATCCAAGTTAAGTGTGTGGTCTCATTATTTCATGGGTTGGTCAGCAAAACATGGAGGGACATTTGAAATGAAAATAGCCCATGAAGGATTGTCCCTGTACCTAGGTTTTAACTCCGGTTTTGTGATATGGATGACTCTTTCATGTTTCCAAACTTAAGTACCACTTGAGCCTTTTGGCTCTAGAAGTTAACCAAGCAAGAAGAACATATAAGTTGTCACATGTGTTGCTGTGTGTAGTTTTCCAAGTATGTTTTGCCACAGCCCTTCAGTTGGGAGGAACATCCCCCATTCATGCAGTAGATATTTTGAACACTTATATTTCTGTGGAATCTCTGATCCCCAACAATGAGGTGAACATCTCTCAGGGTTCATAAAAAGAATCAGGTCTTGCACAACAGAGACTAGTTTACTATATTTGAGCATGACTTTCATAGCAGAAGCCTGCTTCATTGGCTGTGTATAGGCTGTTCATCTACAGTTTCTAAACTTTAATTTCTACCCAATCTTCTCTAACAAAATAGACAATGTGGCCGATTAGAAAATTACAACAATAATACAAGTGATTATAATAAAATATACAGTGCAGCATTTATAACAGTGATGCCCACTGTAGAAAACGTCCCTCCCCATTTTTATACTGGTATCATAAGAGCTATAAAATATGTTAAATACTATTACAATGCAGTATTTTCATGACTGCAAAGAGTCCACAGTGGTCTCCAACAAATTATGATATTAGAGATTATACAGCTCTTACTTAGATAATAATATACTTTTTCCTTGGTGGAATCTGTAAATCTCTCTCCCTCTGTGTCCCATTTAACAATTTTATTGATAAAATAGCCCAAATTCTCAAATTATCAGTTTGGAATTTAAAAACTAGTATTTTGCCTCTGGTGTTCATTTTTATCCAGAAGAATTGGCAGAAGGAGCACCTCAGTTACAGTGTATTTGTAAATACATAAATGACATATATATATATATATATATATATATATATATCTCATACCCTGAGCATTCCTTTATAATAGAGGAACAGAAAGAAAACTCTTAGGGATAAAAATGAACCATCGAATTCTCTCACTTCTACTGTCCCTATTTGTTTACAATTTTAAAATGAATATTTATACTATAAATGATAAGATCTAAATTTATGAAATATACCCTTTTATATTGTCATCTTAAACATTTAATAGTTTTAAATATGCATTTAAGTATTTAACATCATTATTGGTGTCATTCCTTTGCAGGTGATTTCAGGTCACTAATAACATTCTTCTATGGGAAAGGCATGGATGTAATTAGAAATACAGTAGTTAATATTTGAGTAAAGATGATATAAAGCAGCATATAAATTTGATCTTTTAACTTAAAAGAGATTGCTAACAAAGACCTAAATACAGTTGATAGTGGTAGACACATGGAATCAATGGAATTTGTGTGTTGTTTTGCCAAGTTCCTATTGATTTAGTGGATCTAGTTTAGTTGGGATTAACAATTGTGTTTAGGCCTATTGACTTGTATGGAAACATACAGCATTTTGTAATTGAATTTAAAATAATGAAAGATCCATTGTCCAACTATAGTTTCCAAATAAACTAGGACAAGGGAATGTTGAACAAAACAATAACGGGGGCTGAATGGAAACAAATTTTTGTATGGAGTGTCACCTTTCCCATCGGTTTCAATCTATAGCATACCCTCCAGCTGTCCCGATTTGTCAGGAACAGTCCCAATTAAACCTCTGCCATTCCATTTATATCAGTTGCTTTTAAAATGAGTCCCCAGGCTTGTGCAGCCCTGGACTCCTGCAGCCAAAGGGACTCACGTACCCTCTGTGCAGTGTGAGTCTAGTTGGTTGCTTCAGGGCTGGGTAGGAATCCCCCCCACTTTGCTGGGGTTCCTCCCCTGCTTCACACTCTATCTGTGGGTTGGCTTCAGTTTGGTCCTTAAATAGGTTGTCCCATGTCAAGTAATGGGGAGAAATTTATACTCTAGTGTATACCTTGGCACAGTTTTGGTGAAAGGTTGGGCTCTGGAACTGCCTCCACAGGTTCTACAACCTAGGAGGTGCAGAAGGAATTTGCCCTTGGGGATGATCTGGGTGTTTGCTCTTTCTTATAAAGACTTGTGTCTTGGGAGGGAGCAACCTGGGTTTTGCCTTCCAGTGTTTGACCAGCCAGGGAGCAGGCCCACAACTTGGGACTGCCCTCAGCATCAGGTGTTTTCACCCAAGGGAAGGCTGAGGAGGTCATCGCTAGGTTGACACCTGGCCTCAGCTGGACCCACACCAGGTTGCTCCCCTTCTTTTGCTTGTTCGCAGATTGCTATATTTAAATTAGATCAAATTAAGTGGCCCTTATTTAATCCAACTTTCTGTGTTTGGTCTCTTTATTTTGGGGTTGGTCATCAATGTCTCAGTTTCTCACACCTCCTCCCATCCCCTCCCCCCTTATTTCAGTTACTGCAAACTGAATTCAAAGTACAAAAATAGTTTGCACTCAATTAACATATGTGGGAGAAGAAGAGAGGAGGGGATAGAATCTTGTCCTTCCTAGTAGGTTCAGACAAAACCAGCCTCTCTTGGGTGCCAGTTACACGACAGAAATTGTCACGGTGCCTACCGTGACATAGTGATCATGAATCCGTCCCTCACTGTTTATATGATTTATGTCTCTGATCTGGATATCCTGGGTGGTCCCGTGACTGATATTTACACATCCATAGTTCTGGTTTTGTTTAGGTTTTAAAAAAAAATTTTTTTTGGCTGTCAATCAAAGATGCGATTACTCGTGTTTTCAGAACCTCGGTGACGCACTTCCTTTAGAGTTCCGTGCCACGAGCGATGCTATTGGCTGGCTGGGAGGGGGGAGAGAGAGGGAGGCAGAGGTTTGTTATTCCCCCTTGCTTCTTGAACATTTTAACCCTTTCAGAAGAGGCAGAAAGCATTTTGAAAGATCCAGACAGATCTTTCGCTCAGACGCAGGACTTTCCTTTTGAAATCAAGCTGAGTGCTTTGAAAGCAAGCTGAGTGCTTTCCTTTTGAAATCAAGCCACTTGGGTTTCCTCTTGCCTCTTTAAAATATTAACCCCTACGGCTGCAGAGATTTCAAGCAGCTATAGGCAGGCGTTTTGAAAGACACAAACACAGAGAGGGGGAATTAAAGGGTGCTAATCCGCTCAGAGGCTTGAATATATTTTAATGTGCCAGGCAGGTGACCAAGGCAGGGGATGAATGGGCTACCACGATCTCTCTGTAACATGCAGTTGAGGAAAAGATAAAGCTGAAGGGTTTGCAGTGTAGAAATCCATTTAAAAAGGTGAGTGAGTACAAGCTCGCACGCGCACACACACATCAACCTTTGTGCAGCTGGAAGGGATGCCTTTGTTTTCGGCTGGTGAGGCTGGATCTGTTGAACGGGTGACTGACCCCTCCTTTTCTGGTCCCTGAGCTCTAAGCCCGCCCCCAGTCACCATTTCCGGTCATCCAGGTACCGAGACTTTTTGTCCCACGCTGTTTACATTTCCGATTTTCCGAATCCTCCTGTGACTTTTTAAAAAACAGGCACAAACCACGGGACTGGAAGTCCCGCAGGTTGAGGGATAAAAGGTGGGCCCCCTTCCGAAAATCATGTACCCGACCCGATGTACGTGTAAACTGCCAGGGATCGACACGAATTCTTCCCAGGACATTTTCATCATGTAAACAGCCCCTTGGTTTGTGAGTTCTTCCTCAGTAACTTTTGCCATCTTGACCATACTCTGAAGTTGCTTGTTACAATTTCTATCTGCAAAATGTTGGAGACTATGCTATTGTCAGAGTCCAACGACGTACTGCCACTGATGAAAGAAGTTCCCTCAGCATATTCAGGAAAAGATTATTCCTCCCCACACAACCCCCATGCGGACTGTAATCCAGTGCAAGCAGACAGGCCTGGCATAATGCATTTAAAGTACCTGTTAAAAGTGAGCTCTACCGCTTAAAACCATACACCACAATAAATGTATATACTGTAGAACTTGAAAGTTTTCATGGTATTATGGTGTTATATGGCATGTTGGCTGGCCTAGTAAAAGTTATTGCCCTAATAAGCATGTTGGAGTTTTTCAAATCCCAAATGGCCAGCTTTGCTTTTATCCAATAAATGCATTAGTCCTTAAAGTATCATAATGTTCTGTTATACTTATCTCAAAGTAAGTGTCACTGAATCTAATGTGACTTCTGTGAAGACATGAACAGGATTTCACTGAAAAGTGCTATGGCAAATTAGTAAATAAATGTGTGTGTGTGAACTTATAGCAGCATCTGTAAAGCTCACAAAAAATTGACATGTCTGTATTAATTGAAACTATCAAATCCAAACAACAGAACCTACTGTAAATGCAATTGTTCCAGTTGATGGGAACTGGATAAGTAAATGGTTATGTAATTTATGTTGATTCAGTGGCTCTGCTCTAAATGGGAAAACTATTGGATTTAGGGCAGTGGTGGAAAACATTTGGCCCTCCATAGATGTTGCTGGATGGCAACTTCCAGCATTCGTCACCACTGACAATGTCGGATAGGACTGCTGGGACTTATGGTCCAACAACGCCTTGAGGATCACATAGTTTCTACACTTGATTTAGGCCATGGTATGGAGGAAGCAATATTTTTATAATATAAATATTGAAAAACAACTCTATAACACTGTATAATTTTTAAATATTAGAAGCAATGTCATATTGATGATGGAATAATATTGGATGTCATATTGAGGATGGACTGTTTTCTGCTACTCCAGAGACTAGGACATGGAGCAATGGATTCAAACTACAGGAAAAGAGATTCCACCTAAACATTAGGATGAATGTCTTGACAGTAAGAGCTGTTTGGCAGTGGAATGTGTTGCCTCAAAATATCATGGAGTCTCCTTCTTTGGATGTTTTCAAACAGGCTGGATGGCCATCTGTTGGGAATGATTTGGTTGTGTATTCCTGCATGGCAGGAGGGTGGACTGGATGGCCAACTCTATGATTCTACAATATATATAATACCATATAATGCTGCCTTGGGTCCTACTTTGGGAGAAAGGTGGCATATAAATGAAATAAAGAAATCTGTGTAGCATGTAAAAAAAGGCATTTAACATATATATTTTCAGAGAGTATAGTTTTAGTGAAAGCATTTTGTTGGAATATTATTTTACTTTAGCACTGTACATATACATAATATATGCCTATTTTAAATGCTAATAATGAAATGATTTTTTTAAAAAAATTGTATCGACAAAGGAACTATAATACAGAAATCTAAATGAAACAGCCAGAAGTGTTATAATACCAGGGTATGCAACCCTTGACTTTTCTCATTATTCATAAGACAGTTGCTAGGTGATATGGGCCTTAAATATGCCCTGCCATTTTGATCTCTTATTGTGAGAGGTTTCAGATTAAATGTGCATGCTGCATCTGAAAGCTACCACTTCACCACTGACAGCCTTTAAAGAATATGCAAGAAAATTAATAAGTTTTTTTTCCAGTGTTAAAAGAAGCTGGATGTCTTTCTTTCTTTCTTTCTTTCTTTCTTTCTTTCTTTCTTTCTTTCTTGGGAGACTTTGGACATTATAAGTCATGGCAAAAATCACAGGATTATAATGTCAGGGTAGCACAAATGGGCTCCTCCATTCTCCCGCTGCAAAAAAGATGTCAGTTTTATTTAACAGGAGAAGTCATCAACAGATCATCATTAGTGCTTTCTTCATACTATTGACTGCAAGCGAAAACACATCCTGTTGTAATTGTGAGATTACAGCATGAATGGGTGGTCTTCGGCAAGAAAACATCCGGGTGAGAATGTGAAAATAAAGCACAGGAAGCTCTGTTTATGAACTGTCCCATTTAGTTTGTATGTTTTTAGGTTTCTTTCAGTGCTTGTGTGTTCATTTACTTTGTTAATTAAGGTTTTTTTTTTTAAGTTTTAAGCAATTAGCGTCTTCTCACAAGAACTGCAAAAATATCGTCCTTGCCAAATTGTGGAAGTAAACTCCTGTTCTTAGAGTGATAATGGTTGTCTTGTGATATTTCTGTGACATTTCTTTCGCATGATTACAGAGACATGTGGTAATAAGCGTAATAATGCCACAATGTTTCTGCTATCTTCATTTGCGGAATTACAGTGTTTTTAGACTCTTGTCTGATAAAGTCCATTATCCCAATTGACTATATGGCAGTCCCTGATCCCTCTACTCATGACACATTGTCCAAGTGCTAACAATGCAATCATGTAAGTGTCTACACAGCCCACAGGAGTATGCTTGAATTCCACGGGAAAGAATCCTAGCTAAGTTTGCCTCAGATTAGTGCCTTAATGATCATTTTAGTCATATGGCCTAAATTGGTTTGTACAAATTTGTAGTCAACAAAATGATGATAAAGCAGATGGTTGTTACAAGAAAAGAAAAAATGGCCACTGATTTTGTTTATTTGAAGTCAATAACTGCTTGACTCACTGATAGGTATTCAAAAGATATCTTTATCTAGAGCCAGGTAAATGTTAAGGTTCCTGGTGCTGAAAGTTCAGATCTATATATCAGATTACCTTCTTGTCAGTGCCACTGCTAAAATTAGCTAAAAGTCAGTGCTAAAACTCATACAATAGGCAAGACTGAAGTTCTACGTAAAATAACAAGACCAATATCCTTTAAATGGGACAACAGATTTCATTTACTTAACATGAATTATGGATGCAGAAAGTGAACAATTATAAGATAATAATCTATTTAATTCATACCTATGAAGCAGATTGCATAAATGTGTCAACCATATTATAGTATCAACCCAGCAATGTAGCGTTCTTCTTGAGGAGATATATGGCTGCTTATTCCTATCCCATTTTCTTCTAATTCTCTGTGATCTTAATCCTTGTCCCTATTCTGCTACCCTGGCTTTTTGACATTACAGTCTTTTTTGGACTTTAAAAAAACAGTGCAAGCAGCCTTGCCATGTTGCATGGCTGCAGCGCTGCAGGGCGTCCCTTTCGGATGACGCCCGTCCCTGCCGGTACTGTTGCGGTACCGCAGGGATGGTATGAGTTGAAAGTTTTACTCAACTTTCATGAGTAAAAATTGGTGAAATATAACGCTGGAATGTCCCTACAGTACCGCAACAGTACCGGCAGGGACGGGTGTCATCCGAAAGGGACGCCCTGCAGCGCTGCAGCCTCGCAACATGGCGAGGCTGCTTGCGCTGTTTTTTTAATGTCTGAAAAAGTCCTAAGTGGTTGGTGTCTAGATTTAAGCCTAGTAGTGATGTCCAGTTGTGGAACTCTATTCTGGGGCCACTTCTCTACCATGTTTGCTCAATAAAAGCAATCCTATTCTTCCAAGCCACTAAAGGACAATATTTTATGTAATTGTTTTGCTGTCTGATGCTTTTATGGCTGCTCTTTGCTCTCTCTTGCTCGCGTGCTTTGTGCTTTGTTTATTTCTGTTTTATTGCAGCTAAACTTTTAGTGCTTTTATATTTTGATTGTTTAATTTCTTGATTGTTTAACTTTTGATTTGCTCTGAAACCATTTTAGGTTTAAAGGAAGGATAAAAAATCTTAAAGATGAGCAGAAAATCTTACCAAAAAAAAAGCAAGCATAAAAAAGAGCGTGAAAAGAGCACTAAATATTTTGCAAGTAAAACAGCCTTTTGACTTTCCTAGAATTTAGAGGTTTTCTTTCCTCTTTACTAATTTCTTATGGCACTCCTTACTACTTGAGACAATTAGTGGTTTGAAAGCTCTCATGGATGGAATGGGAGTCCATTGCCCTGACTAGTTTTTCTCTCCCCTCCCCATCTATATAGCCCCATTTTAACTTGCAAAACATCTCCTAAGTGACAGAAAGCCATTCTGAAAAGGCTGTAAGGTAGAGACCACAGTGGAAAAGGCGACCTCATGTTCAGTTCCCTCATCACATTTTGGGCAATTCTCCTTCTAGTCACTGCTTACCACACACTCCACACTATTCTGGAGGTCACCCATACCCCCAAAGAGGATTTAACAATTGAAGTACATTTGGAAGGACAGGAGAAGAAACATTGGGGACACAGTCTTCTGCTAACTTTTACATCTAACTTAATGGACATAATCTCCATGAAATATATTCTGCACAAGGCCCTTTGATGCCAAACATATATTCAAAAGAATGCATTCATTTTTATTTTTATTTTGCTACTTTCTTTCATGTCAGTGATGTACAAGTCCAGTATTTTTACAGCAGGCTACAGCACTTCAGATAAGGACTTGTAGGTTTAGAAGTAGACATGTAGAACAGAATTATTAACATGGTTCTAAAACAGGCGAAGGCATGAACAGGAAAAAAGCATCACAATAAATCATAACTTTTATAAACTGTTTTATAAAATGGAATCAGTGCTGTCTTCTTTTGTTCCTGAGGTATGGACTCCGGACTTCCAGGCTGTACTTGCCCCCTCTTTGAAGAATCTTGGTATTGTGTGTCCTTCTTACAGTGTTTTCTTTCCTTAGACCAATCTAAAATTAGCATGAACTTCAGAAAGTACCTTGGAGTTGCCTCTTGGTATCACACCGTATCCTTCAAGCAGTAATGAGCAGGTGTCCATTTTGCTATTATGGTGATACCACATTAATTGCTCACTGTGGTAGGGACAACTGCTCTCTGAATACAAAGTACTATGTAGACTACATAATTCTGGTGTTATCCCTATAAGCAGCCTTGCCATCCATGCATAATTTTTGTGGATTGCTCATTTTTCTCTGGACAGCTGTGTGGAGCTTTACCCCGACCCCATATTTTTTAAAAAGTCAAAGTTTTGTGTCAGAACAATCTTCAATAAATCTTTCTTTTCCAAGTGTGCATGTGTGAGAGAGTGTCTGTTTGTGTGAGAGAGGGAAAGAGCTCCTGGAACCAGCAATCTATCAATCAACCAATCAATCAAATAACCATGTTTTTAAAATAAAGAATACCTAGCCATGTAGAAGAATTATTGGTGAACAGGATACTATTGTTGAAAGTGCAACAGGGCTTAGCACTGAAGAGTCATGAATGCCTCAGTGTGGGCAGTAGCAATAAGGTTAGTTTGAGGGACCCAAAGTGTCCTCCCTTCTTGTCTACCTATCCTTCTCTGCGATGTAACCTGATACTCATAGGGATTTTTCCATCTCTTCTTCTTCCTCTTCCCAGAGTTCTCTCTCAGTTCTCCCTAGAATGCAGCTAGTTTAGTTTAGCACCCTGAGTAACTTTCCTATCTTAGAATGAAGTTCCTTTAATAAAGCCTTTAAATTGTTTCTCTTAGTCAATGGTGTCTTTGCTCCTAAAGCAGAATCTTGAACTGCTGCACATACTCGGTCAAATATAACGTGTGAAAGGGGTAGAGAGCCACCCACACCCCAGACATCCCAGTTTCTACTCCCTATTCTGTAAAGATTATCAGACGGGAACAGAAAAAGTGTCCCAATCCAGCAATCTCCTCTCCTGCCCCTCTCCCATCCCTGTCACCGAACAAGAACTAAAAGTTTCAGACCTACCTTTAGCGGCATCGCAGGGCTCTAATGGAGCTCCTTTCATTTTCCTGGATTGAAATCCCGGCTTTTTTCACAAGAAGACTAGAGTACGGGAAATTCAAAAATAAAAAGGAAAATGCAACACTAAAAGTTACACCAAGCACAAAACCAAACTTTAAACATTACAAGTAACCCAAGGAAGGTACAGAAAAGTGTGTCACTTAGCTCACCAGGAAGTGTTCTGGCATGGACTTCCCATCGACAATGGGATCGCGCCAGCATATCGGGGCACCTTTTCACTCGCAGGAAATTCTGTGACAGAAACAGACTTAGCCCATCAATAAAAAGCAGCACTGGCATAACAACAGCCAAACAGAAGCATTATGAGAGAGGAACAACATCACGTGAAAGTGAAGCCCTTTAGCAATCTCCTGGTGTCATGGTAACACCATATTTAGAGCATCTGATAATCTCCAGTATCTAAGTAAGCAGGAGGAGGCTTCTTCATCCATAGGATTTGGAAGGGGCTTCTCCATCCATTCACTGAAACATGAGTTCTTGATCACATGGAGACATCTATTTGCATGAAAGTGACTTTGCGTAGAAGCCACTTTCCCCTAGTACTTTCCTTCCAGCTCAATGCAGGAAAGGTCAAGAACTGAAAGGGAAGGACCATCATTTAAAGGGCTCTCTGGGGATGGGGTCAGCATGCATAGCCTTATCCTCTTACACATTTTGCACTACTATGTTCAGCCCTTGTAGAGATATAAGACATTGTTTTCATCTGTTCGTTGCACCTACTTTTTTCCAATGGTATTGCTCTGCAGACTAATACATTTTTTAAAAAATTCTATTAGGCATGATTGACCTGTTTTCTAATTCCATATTGAATAATTAAAATTTGGAAACTCTAAAGCTTGGATCATATTGGTAGTCTCATTGAGAGCAGACCCATTGAACCAATTGTTAAATGGTGATTCAACACTCATTTAAATTCCATTAATTCAGTGGGTTGACTATAATTATAAGTACAGGTCACCCCCTGTTTCTGTGGGTACCCACATTTCACTTACCCATGGTCAAAGGAATATGTCTTTCTAGGCATCTGAAGGACCATAGAGTTGCCCTGGAAGTGATCTCTCTAGGCATCCAGAGGTCCTCCAGTGCAATTTATGGTCAACTTTCACCAGAAGTTGACCACAGAGTAATATCAGAATCCTAGAGAGGCATCCTCTTTATGCATTTTCTTGGTCTTCCACATGATTCTATACTATTCTATGGTAGTTTGCTTTTATATGCAGTTTCACATATCTGCAATAAGTCCAGGAATGTATCAGCTGCAGATAATGGTGGTGGTGGGGGACCTGTACTAATAAGAGTCAGGCCTGTGTTGTTTATACAACAATCTCATTGAAGCTTTTGATGTCCTGTTTCTTTTGTCTTCATTGAATTACTGAATGACTTAATTGTGAACAATTTTCCAGACTTGATAACTCTACCTTCAGGACGGTTATCCGTGGCAGGAAACTAAATGAGATTGAACTGAACTATGAAAGGCTAGTTTGCACTTTAGTTGCTTTAAAAAAAACAAACCCTATGGACTTTTTCAGATATCCCTTACTGTGCAAGAGGCCTCCGTAACAGCAATGAAGCTGCTGCACAGCAGGGGGGTTGTTTTGGACATCGCTGTCCCTCTCTCGGTGTCGTCTGTGATTGTTCCAATTAGGATTGAGGGCGGCCACGCCATTTTTTAATTCACGGACAACTTCCGTGAGTAAAAAATGGCACGGCTGCCCTCAACCCTACACGGAACAGTCATGGACAATGCCAAGAGAGGGATGGCATTGTCCGAAATGGATCCCTTGCTGCGCAGCAGCTTCGTTGCTGTTATGGAGGCTTCTTGCATGGTAAGGAGCATCTGGCTGCCTATTGGTTTCCGGGCCCAGTATAAGGTGTTGGTTATCACCTTTAAAGCCCTAAATGGCTCGGGTCCAAGCTATCTCAGGGACCGTCTCCTCCCTTATAATCCCCCCCGCGCACTCCAATCCTCTGGGAGGAATTTGCTGCAGCCTCAAAAGTCGAGGCTTTCAGCTACCTCCCAGAGGGCTTTTTCTGTTGTCGCCCCCAAACTATGGAACGGCCTGCCGGATGAGATCCATCAATTGACATCTTTGGACAGCTTCAAAAAGGCTGTCAAGACGGATCTCTTCTGGCAGGCCTTTTCAGAATAGATCATCCTGGCCTCGGGAACCCCCCCTCCTTCAGGAGAGTCCCCAGAGCCTCCTTTGTTAACAGAACTGAATATCGCTGGGGACCTACTGTTATTGCCAAATGTAGGTATGTGTTTTTATCAAATGTTTTAATTGTTGTTTTAATTTGTAATTGATTTAATAACTTTTTAAGGGGGAAGGGAGTATATTGTTTTGCTGTATGGTTTTTTAATGTTCTGAACCGCCCTGATTGGATTACCAAAGGGTAGTATATAAATAATAATAATAATAATAATAATAATCTCTCTCTCTCTCTCTCTCTCTGGCTTTTCTTCGCAAACTAAGATTCAGGAAGGACTCATCCCGTGCTTTCTGCAAGCGCGCTGATGACTAAAAAGGCCAATCTGAGATAAACAAGTCCGGTTGCAAAAAGCACAGCAGAAGGTCTCCTTGGGTGATGTTTTTGGGTTGTGATTCTTTCTGCGTTGTCGTTTCTCTTCAAGACTTGTTCGTCGTGAGTTCTCAAATAAGGCTGCATCATTGTGGATAGTGCGTCTCCATGCCTCCCGATGTGAGGCCAGGGCGGACCACTGTTGGTGATCAATTTGGCCAAGCCTGAGATGTTGTTTCAGGGAGTCTTTGTATCGCTTTTTTGGAGCGCCCCTCTTACGCTGACCCGTGGCGAGTTCACCGTAGAGTAGTATTTTTGGGAGGCGATGGTCCTCCATCCTAGAAACGTGCCCTGCCCAGCGCAGCTGTGTTCTCAATATCATGGCCTCAATGCTGGTGATCCCTGCTTGCTCAAGGACAGCAACATTCATCACAAAGTCAGTCCAGTGTATATTTAGGATTGTGCGTAGACAGCGCTGATGAAAGCGCTCGAGGAGTCGTAGGTGGTGGCGATAGGTGACCCATGTTTCAGATCCATAAAGGAGGATAGACAGTACGATGGCTCTATACACACTGATTTTTGTGCTTTGCCTCAGGTGTTTATTGCTCCAGACTCTTTTGTGAAGTCTTCCAAATGCACTATATGCCTTTGCTAATCTGTGATCGATCTCTTTGTCAATCTTGGCATCTGAGGAGATGATGCTTCCCAGGTAGGTGAACTGCTGAACGGACTTAAGCACAGATTTGCTGACAGCAATGTGGGGATGGTGGTGTTCGTCCTGTGGTGCAGGCTGGTAAAGAACTTCTGTTTTCTTCAGGTTGACTTCTAGCCCAAACAGCTCTGCAGCTGTTGCAAAGCAGGATGTTAGGCGCTGCAGAGCTGCTTCTGTGTGGGCAACAAGGGCAGCATCATCGGCGAAGAGCAGCTCACGGACTAGATAGTTTAGAGTCTTAGTGTGAGCCCTCAGATGGCTTAAGTTAAACAAGCTACCATCAGTACGGTAGCGTATATAGATGCCGTCGTCTTCTTCAAGCTCTGCCATAGCCCTTTGGAGCATCGTGCTAAAGAAGATTGTAAATAAAGTTGGTGCAAGAACACAACCTTGCTTCACTCCATTAGTTATTAGAAAGGGCTCTGAAAGAGCATCGCCATATCTGACTTGACCACGCTGTCCCTCGTGTAGCAAGATAATCATTTTAAGGAATTTGGGGGGACATCCTAGTCTTTCCAGGATCTGCCACAGACCTTTTCTACTTACAGTGTCAAAGGCTTTGGTGAGGTCGACAAATGTTACATAATAATTATCTGAAAAAGTCCTATAAGTCCCATGATAGCTTAGGAGTTTAGAGAGTTATACTTAAAAAAATGTTTATACATTCTGGTTAGTTTTCATCATTATGTCAGTGTTATTGTCCTGAATGCTAGCAGGTCACATGCAATGAAACCAATGCTTGAGAAAACTTTAAAGCAGAAACAAAATGCAGGAAGCAGGCTAAAGACAGACCAACCTATGAACTACTCAGATCGAAAAGGCAGCCCAGGATACACAGCTTTATGGGGCCTAACAGGATACTATTGATTCATTATGTCACCTGATATCTGCTGGCTCCAGGCATCTGAAATGGTAGATTTGTGGAATATGAACTACAGTAGTGTATCTTACAAGTAAATTAGTATTCACAAGCAGAAGGTGATCAGTTGCAAGTCCGGCATCACCACAACCCACAGACGGGGTCTAGCAGAAAAAACTATAAACTAGGTTTATTTAGAAATAATACTGGTTTCATGGTTTGAGACTCTGTAACATGTACTCTTCAAATATGGAAAAGAGAGCAAACTGGAGCCTACAAAGTGGAAAATAAAGAAACTCAGACTCATTGCAGACTAATGCAAGAAAAGAGAGGGTATGACTAAAACCAACAAATGGGGAATGACATGAATACATGTGGTGTCTAAGCTCTTAGAAAGATGTGCAAACTAGCAACTATTGAGTATAGGCAAGCTAAAATTACTGCCTCTAACACACAGTGCTTTAGGAAAGTGTCAGGAGTTAGAGACTGAACTCCATTATAAAATGGCCAAACAACTGCTGAGTCATGCTGAGTCATAATGGCTGACTCCATGAACTGTCTAGTCATGCCACAGCTACAGAAGGAGGGTTCTTATTGGTGTGTAAGATTATGTGACTGAGTAAGCCAATGCCCTTTAACTGTTAATATGGGAGGGCTCAGAGCAGAGCTCACTTCTCTTCTTCTTGTGAATGCTGATGCCTGGTGAAGAGTTTGTCTTTCAATTATAAATATTTGTACATATTGTAGCTGCTTGGCTTTGAAGATAAAAGTGCCTACTGCTTATTTGGACATCAAACACTCTGTGTGAGAGTATTCTTGGGAACGGGTTGCTACTGAGTCTGCTGAGATAGTTTTTTGGCTTCTGCTGGGGAGTTAGTGTCCTATCATCCCCTGACAGTGGTTATGGGCCCATCTGATTGATCCAGATTAGATAAGGGGCATCCAGAAAAGTTCCGAGAATTTTTTTCTTGTTTTGAGTGTTTTTGGCTAGGTGGCTATGAAACAGTTAAGTTTCAGCCAGGCTGAAGATAGTGTTAGAGCTATCTTCAAGCAGCCCTGAAGAGCTGCCAGCTGCCAGCTATTTGTGTTTCATAACTGGAGATTTTTTTTTAAAATTCAGACAGCACAATGGCAGATACTAGCCACGTTCATTTTGAGAAATTGGCTGATGGAAATTATCCAGCCTGGAGTTTATATATGGGGGATTTTTAATTAAGGACAATTTGTGGCACGTTTTGGAAAATGAAAGTTTGATCCCAGAGAGTTCAGAAGATGAAATAGAAGTGTTCAGGATCACAGACCAGAGGGCTAGAGCTGCAATTCTCTTATCGCTCAGCCCCTCCCAGTTAATACACGCGGCCCCAGCAAAGACAGCCTTTCAGCTTTGGACAGCTTTGAAAACGGTTCATCAGAATTCATCCTGCCTCTCAAAGATGATATGGACTAAGAGACTTTATAACACAAAGCTGTCTACTGGAGGCTGTGTGAAAGCCCATTTAGAGGAAATCAGGCAGCTTTTTCAAGAGGTGGCCAATAATGGGGTGGACATTCCAGAAGCCCATAAGTGTTTTATTTTATTGGGCAGTTTGTCAAAGGAATGGGATTACCTAATGTACAGTCTGCAGACCACCAGGGAACATGATTTGTCTGTAGACCTGGTAGCTGGGTGTATTCTGGAAGAGGTCCAACGCGAGCAAATTGATCCCCAGACAGAGGAGAATAAACAGCCACAAATTACCAGACACAATCAGGAGAACACTGAAACATACCCAGAGGCATCTGATCTGGAGGAGGGAGCCTGCAGCTATGGACTTATTCAGATGCCTTAAAACTCATCAGGGGAGGTTGGGAGAGGTACGCGGCTATCCCGTGGCAGGGGGTTAGTTTTGGATGATGCTGTTCCCCTCCCGCCATTGTCTGTGTTGCTTCCATGTTCGATTGAAGGCAAAGACACCACTTTCTACTCACTGAAGATTTTTGTGAGTAAAACAGTTGTGCCTTTGTGTTCAATCCAACACGGAAGCAACACTGACGACAACGGGTGTTGTCCGAAAGTGACCTCCCTGCCGCGGGATAGCTGTGTACCTCTCCTGACCTCCCCTGATGGGTTTTAAGGCATCTGAAAAAGTCCTGTGTGAGACACTGTTTCAGATGCAAAAAGCCTGGACGTTTTCAGAAGAACTGTAAGATGCCTTCACCTGACAGGAAGGGTGGCACAGCTACAGGGCAAAGGAGGGGTGTATCCCCTTAGGCTGCAAGCCATGCCTTGGTAGTAAAGTACCATCCTGATGGTATGGAGGGAAGAATTTGGTTCCTTGATAGTGGAGCGACACACGATATGGCAAATGATGTAAAGCTGTTAAGCAAAGTTAAAAATGCTTCTATAACCAATATTACCCTTGCAAATGGTGCTGCCAGCAAGGTGCAGAAAAGATGCATATGTGCCATCTTTTGGTAAAGATTTTGAAAATGTGTTACGTGTAGCGAACTGGAGAATTGTATATTGAGTGTGTCCCAAATGACTACTGGTGGTTATAAAGTGATATTTGAGGGGGAACACTGTACAATAAAGAAAAGCATAACGTGAATGACTACTGATGGTTATAAAGTAATATTAGAGGGGGAACACTGTGCAGTAAAGAAAAGCATAACATGAATGACTACTGATGGTTATAAAGTGATATTTGAGGGGGAGCACTGTACAGTAAAGAAAAGCACAACATGAATAATGTATGTGCAAAAGGGATACAACATGGGTTGTATTACATGTTGCCTAATGGGAAGGTGGAAAATGTGAACCCCACAGACAATGTGCCCCTACATGATAAGTGTGTTCATTACTACCACAGGCTAATGGGCCTTGCTAGTTACAAAGGGTTAAAGGAGCTAGCAAAAGTGTACCCTGGTTTAAGCATGAAACACTGCCCAAGATCCTTAGAATGTGCTGTGTGCAGAAAATTGAAGGTGAAGGATTTCCCTATTGCCAAAAAGACCCAGTGTGTCACCAAGAGACCCTTTGAAGTTGTCCATGCTGATTTAGCAGACCCCTATAAGCCCAATGAAAGGGGTAACTGCTATTTATTTGTGATAGTGGACAGACTAGGTACACCTACATTTACTTACTGAAGGAGAAAAGTCAGGCTGCAGACAGGTTCTGTGAGTGGGTGAACACAGCGGAATGGGAATTTCCTTCTCATAAGGTTTCCAGTCTGGTGACAGATAGGAGAGGGGAATTCTTATCCAACAGTCTGCAGACCTGGATGTGTAGGAGGGGCATTAGACACAAGACCACAAATACAGTGTCTCCAGGGGAGGATGGGCTTACAGAAAGGAAAATTGGGATGTTAAAGTGCATAATGGAGTGCATGATGGAAGATGCACAAGTCCCAGCTGGGCTGTGGGGGGAGGCAGTGAAGACCGCTGCTTACCATTTAAATAGACTGTGAACGTCTAGCGTCAACCAGACCCCAGATTGTCTATTGTATGGTAGAGCACCAAACCTCAAGCATCTGAGAATTTTTGGACAGTATGCAAATGTACTGATTCACCCAAGCCTAAGGAAGCCTGGGCAGCCTAAAACCAGGAGGCTGAGTTTTCTAGGCCATGAGGGTACTAAGTATGTGTTTTCTCTCCATCCTGTAAAAGTGGTGTTCTCCAGGAGTGCAAACTTTGAAATGCACTCTGGGTGGGACAGATTGCATTGAAATCAGGAGGTGTTTGTTCCCTTGTGGAGGGATGTGTCAACAACTCCCCAAGTCCCACAAATGAAGGGGTGGTAGTGCCTGATGACAAAGGGGAGGCACTAGAAGAAATGCCTGACACTTCACATGCCACTCCAACACACACACCACCACAAACAAAGCATTGAGCCTGACACAGGGAGAGATAGCAGCAGCAGTGCAAGTGAGGATGAGTCAGGCAGAACTAGGGTGATCATCCCCAGAATGTCAATGAGGGTCAGAAAGGCTCCTGACAGGGGCTTCCGGTTGGCTATGGCGTCACGATTGGACTCTCTCTGAAGGAGTTCGAGAGAGCCCAGCCACACGAGGTTGTTAATTCAGCCGGACAATGAGGCTGAATTAGGAATTTCCCTTTCCCATAACGGGGGGAAATCTGAGGGGGCTCATGGAGACCTGATTCCTGCTGGGGTCCGAATTACTGGCGAATTGGAAGATCGAAAGCCAGGATCGGAGGCAGAGGAGGTCGGAGCCATACCACCGCCGCGTGTGAGCCGCTGATATCCTCAGCAAGCGCCGCCGCCAATTTTAGCTGTAAATACTTCTTTATTTTTTTTCTTTTTTCTTTCTTTTTTCTTTTCGTTGTTAGTGACTTTGAAAATAATTGAAGTTTGGGAGGCTAGATCCTGACTAGATCTGAATATGAGGAAGACATCATAATATATGGTTTCCGGGACTTTATACAGCTGATTAACGTGAGGTTTCTCACGGACAGTAGAAACGACAGAAAGCTGTCAGAAGAGCTGTAAATAATAAATATAAAACAACATAGTAATAAATTCCAACCCACTTCCAGTGAGGGAAAAAAAATACAATGTAAATTAGTAATACATTGTTGCTACCTTTAATTAATGGCTATTGTGTCGCAAACTGCTTCTGAAAGCTATTGAAAGGACATTGTAACAAATGGAATAAAAGCAGTTTGGCAAAAGAATTCAGTGGAATGGGCAGCTGGTGAAGGAGGTAGAAGATGGAGGCCATTGCGGATTGGAGTGGAGGATTGAGGATTGTGGATCGGAGCGGAGGACTGGAGCGGAGGATTTGTTAAAGGTGTTTAACTCCCCAACTCCCCAACGTTCCTGCATCTAACTAACAGTGCCAACACTTGGCTGGAATGGGAGGGAATGGTCTCGCTCCAGCCATGGTGAATTGAAGCTTCGGAGCCGCGTGTGGAGAGGAGAAGCCGGGAAAGCTGGAGAAACAGAGGACGAGAAGCTCTGTGTGTGTGTGAGAGTGCAGGGGTGCAGTGGGCGCGGCTGTGCGCTGGAGAGTGCTGTGAAAGTGGTGTCTCTGTCCTGTCTGTCTTTCTAGTTTGGTTGGGGTTCTTGTTTTAGTTTATTTTTTTTCCCTTCTGTCTTCCAGTTTCTTTTTGGTTTGACTACAGGGAGAAGACGGGGATTGCAGAAGGAGGTATCAGGGAGTTTTGGAGTGGAACGGAAGAGGAGGAGTAATACTGTGGAAGAGTCAGTGCAGCAGAGTGCCGAGAAGAGGAAGAAGGGAGGAAGAATAAAGGAGGAAGAATTTAAAGTAATAGTACAGCATTAGGTCGAGAACTGCGGAAAGACTTTTAATTAAAGACTTGAGAGTTTGGAGAACTGAGGACTTTATATACATAAATATATAGATATATATATAGGCAAAAAAAAAAGGAGATGAGAAAGCAACCAAACTAAATTATTTTCAACAGTAGATAATAGCCTAATTTAGCTTGTTTCACCTCTCCTCTCTTCCCTTCTCCCCCCTATGATTATTATTATTGTGTTTCTCCTATACATAGAAGCATCAATGTTAAGGCTGTGAAAATTGTGGTTAGTGGAGTATAAACTTAATATTTTTGTTAACCAACTACTAGATTACAGCAGAGATAAAACCCATAGTTGGGAGAAAATCAGTTTAAGATATTGAAGGGGTAATAGTGGATAAATATGAGGAAAACAACGCAAACTACAATCCAAACGATAAGAAGACCTTCTATTGAATCTAACCAATCAAGTCAAAACCCCATCTTGGATGAAATTAGATTACTACGTGAAGAATTACGAGAAATGAGAACAGAATTTAAGCAAGAAATGAAAAAAGAGCTGAAAAATATTAAAGATTCCATAGATAAAGTGACAATTGAATCAAAGAAATTAAAGGAAAAAGTAGACTCGTTGGAAGATAAGGTAGGAAACTTGGAGAAAAAAACTGTGACACTTGAAGAAAGTAAGGAACAGGAATTGGATGATAAAGCGCTCCAGGAAATGAGATGGAGGGAAAATTGCTTAAAAATTAGAGGTCTAAAAGAACAGTCTGAGGAAGATTTATATAAACTCCTAATACCAAAACTTGCAAGATTTATGGGTAAAACAAAGACGCAATTCGAGTGGGAGATTGATAAAATATACAGACTGTCTTCAAGAATTGCTAAGCAGAAGAATTTGCCAAGAGATGTGGTAATATATTTTGTTCGAAAAAAGACTAGAGACCAATTCCTATCAAAAAATTATGAGCAAAACTTTGAGATTGAAGGCAGTAATATCTCGGTGTTCAAGGATATTCCAATGAGGATACTTAAAAAAAGAAGAAACTACGCATCTTTAACACAACAATTAAGAGACAACCAAATTAGATACAAGTGGGAAAGACTGGAAGGGATATCTTTCAGGTATAAACAAAAAAACTTCACAATAAATTCGACGCAAAAAGCAGAAGAATTTCTAGAGAAATATAAAAAAGATCTGAAACCAACTAAAAGGGAAACACAACAGGTTAGACAACAGGAAGAAGAAACAGAGGGAATAGAAGGAGCTGAAGGAAGAACCGTAGAAGAAGGAGAAGAAGGAGAAGAAGAAATAGAAGAGGAAGAAGAAAATCAATTAGAAGAAGAGGCGGAATAAGCAGCAGACCAAATTATTAAGAATCGGAAGTTAAGATCAACAATTATAACAGAAACGATAAAATGAATTTAAAGATTCTTACTTGGAATGTTAAAGGTCTTAATGCACCAGAAAAAAGGAAAAAAATATTTCACTTAATTGGGAAGAAGAAGTGTGATATAATCTGTTTGCAAGAAACACATATTAAATCTAAGGATAAAAATTTGTTAAGATGTAGAAAATTAGGGAAAGAATATGTATCTGCTGCTGAAGATAAAAAGAAAGGAGTGGTGATCTACGCTAATCACAAACTACAGACACAAGAGATCTACAATGATCCAGAAGGAAGATATGTAATTATAGAGATCGTGACATTACACCGAACAATATTGCTCCTCGGGTTATATGCCCCTCTGGAGAAGAAGAGTGTATTTTATAAATCTCTGATGGACAAATTGCTAGACTTGGATTATGATACTATGATTTTGTGTGGAGATTGGAATGGAATAACATCTCCAGAACTGGATAGAGAAACTCAGAAGAAAACAAAGAGAAAACATGGGAAGCTTCCTAGGACATTCGAAATATTAAAAGAAAATCTATCGTTAATAGACGCATGGAGATATAAATATGACAATGCCAAAGAATTCACATACTACTCAGACAGACACCATTCCCACTCTAGGATTGATTTTTACATGACGTCTCAGAACTTGTGTAACAACATTAAGAAGATTGAGACCTTGCCAAGAATCTGGTCAGACCATAACCCAGTTTTGCTTGAGCTTTCAGATTGGAAGAAAACAGAATACAGATGGCGTTTGAACAACAGTCTGCTGCAGAGAGAAGATATAATTCAGAGGGCGAAACAAGAAATAAAATGGTTTCTCAAGGAAAATCAGACAGAAGATACCAACCCAGCAATAATATGGGACACTTTCAAGGCGGTCATAAGAGGCTTTTTTATTCAACAGGGTTCATTAATAAAAAGAAAGAAAGAGGAGAGATCTAAGAAAATTCAAGAAGAAATTAGAGACATAGAAAAAAAATTACAACAAAACCCATTGAATAAGAAGTTGTTAAGAGAAAGTAAAATATTAAAAGAACAATTAAACACAGTCATGACAGAAGAAATTCAAAAAAACTACAATATATAAAACAAAGAAATTTTGAGTATGCCAACAAACCAGGGAGGTGGTTGGCGTATCTGCTAAGAAAACAAAGAAATAGGAACATCATAACAAAAGTTAAAAAAGGGGAAAGGATATATTCCGACCAACAAAAAATAAAACAGACATTCAGGAGTTACTTTGGCGAACTGTATAGAAAGCAAGGAGGCTGTCGAGGAAATCTGCAAACATTTCTTAGAGAACATAAGATGACATCATGCACAGAGGAACAAACAATAATGTTAAACAAACCTATAGAGAAAGAGGAAATTAGTGAAGCAATAAAGAAGTTAAAAATAGGAAAAGCTCCGGGCCCGGATGGATTTACAACTAAGTTTTATAAAGTGCTGGAAAATCAGATATTACAACCTTTTGTGATGACATTGAATTCCATCTTAAAAGGATCATACCCACAATCATGGGAAGATGCATACATTACATTGTTGCACAAAGAGGACAGAGACCCACAGGATCCAAAAAACTACCGCCCGATCTCACTGCTTAACGTAGATTATAAGATATTTGCATCAATCCTTGCGAACAGACTCAAGAAAGTTTTAATGAAATTAATCCGTGATGACCAGAGAGGCTTTCTTCCCGAAAGGTATTTGAAAGATAATATCAGGCATGTTGTGAATGTAATAGAACATCATGAAAAACATAAGGATAAAAAGCTGGTCCTAATATTTTTAGACATAGAAAAAGCCTTTGACAACGTGATTTGGGAGACAATGACAAAAACCTTAACTCAAATAAATGCAGGAGAAAGTTTCACCAATTGGATCAAAGCAATTTACAATAAACAAACTGCAAGACTATTAATAAATGGGGAAAGTACGGACAGTTTTCAAATACAAAAGGGGACTCGACAAGGATGCCCCCTATCCCCGTTACTATTTTTGCTGATTATGGAACTATTGGGTATAAGATTAAATGCAGAAGAGAAAATAAAAGGAATAAAGATTGGGAAATACAATTCTAAAGTTAAAATGTATGCAGACGACTTGGTGATTTCTTTGAGTGATCCGCAGGAAGAAATACATCCATTATTAAACATACTGGAAGAATTTAGAAGAATATCAGGTTTAAAAGTAAACAAGGCGAAGACAATGATAATCACTAAAAATCTTACAGGAAAAGAAAAACAAGAGATAGAAGAGCAAACAAGTTTTAAAGTTGTAAACTCCGTGAAATACTTAGGTATTAATATAACAAACAAAAATAGAGATTTACTTCAAAATAATTATAAAAAAATGTGGAATCAAATTAAAAGAGACATGACTAACTGGAAATATCTCAATTTATCATTTCTGGGAAGAATAAATGCAGTTAAAATGAGTATATTGCCGAAAATGATGTTCCTATTTCAATCAATTCCCATAATGCAAAATAAAGAGACTTTTAAAGAATGGCAAGCAGACATTAGTAAATTCATATGGGATGGGAAAAAGCCAAGAGTTAAAATTAAAATCTTGCAAGATGATAAAGGTAGAGGCGGTCTGAATGTTCCAAATTTGGAGTTATATCATGACGCTTGTAGCCTAACATGGATAAAAGAATGGGTGTTGTTAAAGGAGGAGAGTCTACTGCGACTAGAAGGTGACGAAAACCGGTACGGATGGCATGCCTATCTTTTCTACAATAAGGAAACAATACACAAAGACTTTAGTAACCACTGTATTAGAGGTCCGTTAATCAAAGTTTGGAAAAAATATAAAAATAGACTGTTTCCTAAAATTCCGATATGGGTTTCCCCTCATGAAGCCTTCTTTAGTAAAGAAGGAATCCCCACTCAGCAATGGTTGAGATATGCTGACATATTGAAAATTGAGGGAGGAAACCTTACAATTAAAAGCCAGGAAGAGATGAAAGAAGATAAGATAGATTGCCACTGGTATTTGTATAAACAATTGAGAGAAAGATACAAGATGGATGTTAAATTGGAAGGAATAACAGTGAATAAAACAGATTGGGAAAGTATCACTAAACTAGGAAATAAAAATATGGTATCAAGATTTTACAAGCTTCTCCTGAAATGGAATACTGAAGAAGAGACAGTAAAAAACAATATGATAGTATGGGCACAAAATATTGGACATGCACTAGAAATATCAAAATGGGAAAGAGTATGGAACAAACAAATAAGGTTAACATTATCTCTAAGTATCAAGGAAAATGTGTATAAAATGCTTTATAGATGGTACCTGTCCCCCCATAAGTTATCTCTAATGTATAAAGGTACTCAAAGTAACTGTTGGAAGTGTGGTAATAGAAATGGAACTTTTTTTCATCTATGGTGGGACTGTAAAGTGGCGTCTAGATATTGGAAGCAAATTCAGAAAGCAATTGAGGAAATCCTAAATATTACACTACAATATAAACCAGAAACATATTTACTGGGTATGATTGAAGATGATGTGGAGAAAGAACATGGGAAAATTATCTTCTACATGTTAGTGACGGCGAGAATAACCTTTGCTAGAATGTGGAAAATGAAAGATTACCCTACAGTGGATCAATGGCTCGAGAAACTGTTTGAGACAATTCAATTAGATAAATTATCCATGCTCCTCAAAGGACGAACTATAGAAAACTATATAAAGGATTGGAATAGAGTGTCTGAATATTTGGTGAAAAGGTGGGGGAAAACAGCAGAAATCAATAGCTGTTAATCAGATATAGATATATACATTCTAATGGGCAATTAATGGTATAAACAGAGCGGAAACTGGTGGTAGGGTTGAGAATTAGAGTACTAAAGAACTATGCACTTTGCAGGAGAAATAAGTGGAAAAAAATAAATAAATAAAGGAAAGTACAAGAGAATTAACATAGGAATGATGTACAAAATGATGAGATTGTGGGAGGATCAGTTAGGAGAATAAGGAGGTCAAGGATAGACTGGATATAGAATACATAATATAGGAATATATGTAAAAGGTGAAGAAAATATAACTCATTTGTTTGAATATAAGTTAATATTTTTACTTTTACGGTATATGTAAAATGTAAGGGTGTATATACGTGTATATATGGAGTTATAAAAAATAAATATAAAAAAAAAAAAAAAGAAAGAAAGGCTCCTGACAGATTTGTTGTTCAGTAAGCCAGGCTGTGCAATGTCATAACAGAGGAGCCGGCAAGTTTTCAGAATATAATAAAACATCCTCAGGAAGAGCAGGAAAAGTGGAACACAGCCATGGACTCTGAGTTCGAGTCACTGGTTGAGAGGAAAGTATCCCAGATAGTAGAGAGGCCCAAAGACCAAAAGGTTGCTGGTTGCAGGTGGGTGTACAAGCTTAAGGACATTCCTTATGGGACACAAAAGTGTAAGGCACACTTAGTTGTGAAAGGGTTTTCGCAGGAGCGCTACACCAATTTTGACAAAACCTTTTCTCCCACAGCAAAGCCAGAAAGTCTTAGGTTAGTGTGAGCTGTAGCAGCCAAGAGGAAGGTGGTTGTGCAACACTTTGACTTTGAAACAGCATACCTGATCTTGAAGAGACAGTGTTCATGGAACAGGCCTCAGGGTATGACAGTGTAGGTGAGAGCAAAGTGCTCTACGTCTTAAAACAAAGTGCACGTTGCTGGAACAAGTGCATACAACAAGTTTTGGTGCCACTAGGATACCCCAGGAGCATCGCAGATGCCTGTGTGTACACCAAGTGGGCAGGTGACAATGCTGTTATGCTATTTATCTATGTGGATGACCTTTGTGTGACAGGAAAGAGTGCCAGTGATGTCAAGAAAGTGCAGGTGGAGTTGGAAAGCCAGTTTAAGTTGAAGGATGTAAGCAGCCTGAGATGTTATTTCGGCATAGAGGTAGAAAGAACCAGTCTTGGAGAATTTTTCCTAAGTCAGAAGCAGAAGATTGACAATCTTGTGGCCAAGTGTGGGTTTAGTGAGGCTAAGGTGGTCAGGACACCAATGACCACTGATTTTGTGAACTTGGAGGCAGACCAGGAATTTGAAAGGCCAGACCTGTACCACTCAGTGGTAGGCATTCTGTTGTTTATTGCAAACAACACAAGGCCTGACATCAGTTTTGTAATTGGAGTGCTCAGCAGAAGAGTCTCCAAGCCAAGGAGGACAGATTGGGAACCCTGAAGAGAGTAGTTAGGTTTCTCAAGGGGACCAGGTACATACGTTTGAAGCTGACAGGAAGTCAAGTGACCCTTGAGTGCTATGTGGACAGCCCTTTTGCTGCCAAGATTTCAGACCAGAAGTCAGTGACCGGGTTGGTGGTCAGATATGCAGAGAGCTCCATAGTGTGGAGATCAAGGAAGCAGAACTGTGTGGCCATTAGTACAACTGAAGCTGAATTCACGCCTTGTCTGAGATGGCAAGTGAGGTACAACGGATAAGGCAGATGCTTGGAGATCTTGGGGAGCCATGCCAAATGCCTGTTGAGTTGCACGAGGACTCACAAGCCTGCATAGCTATGGCAGAAGCAGAAAACCTGAAATGTAGGACCATATACCTTGTGGTACGCTACCAAAATGTGAGGCAGTTGATACAAGAAGGTGTCATGTGTCTGAGGTACTGTCCATCTGAGGACAATGTTGCAGACCTGCTCACAAAAGCCCTTCCAGCAGGAAGCCATGAGGAGATGGCAAAGAGGCTGGACCTTTTCACTAGTGTGTAAAGTGAAAGGTGTCAAAAGGGAAAAGTCAACCGACAGACGAATGATGTCTAACAATGTATGGTGATAATGTTATGTTTTAATGATACTCCTGCGCAGTAGTTTGACCATTTTGGAGTGGATTGTCAGGAGTTAGAGACTGAACTCCATTATAAAATGGCCAAACAACTGCAGAGTCATGCTGAATCATAATAGCTGACTCCATGAACTGCCTAGTCATACCACAACTACAGAAAAAGAGTTCTTATTGGTGTGTAAGATCATGTGATTGAGTAAGCCGATGCCCTCTAACTGTGAATATGGTTGGCTCAGAGCAGAACTTGCTTCTCTTCTTCTTGTGAATGCTGATGCCTGGTGAAGCAGTTTGTTCTTCAATTGTAAATATTTGTACATAGTGCAACTGCTTAACTTTGAAGATAAAACTGCCTCCTGCTTATTTGGATGTCAAACACTCTGTGTGTGAGAATTCTTGGGAACAGGTTGCTACTAAGTCTGCTGAGATAGGATTTTTTTGGCTTCTGCCAGGGATTGAGTGTCCTATCATCCCCTGACAGAGAGCTGAGAGTAGACCAACATTTTCCTCTGTGACATACCTTGGATTCTACTGCCAGTGTTCCTTATTTGAGAAGATCCCTTGGAATGGTATTGTGTATGTACACAGTGATCAGAATCCTCTTGGTTAGCCTTAACTAGATAGTTTCATTGACTCAGTTGTTGAATAAGTCAAGATATAAATAAACTTGATAGATCTAATAGGTCTCCTCTTGTTGAGACTAACAGTAGGATTAGTTCCTGTTACTGGTGCTGACTACACTGCTGGCACAGATCTGTTCATTGCTAGTTGCCATTTCTCAAAGAAAAATTGAAAATAAGATTTTCAGATATCATATTTATTCATCCTTGGGTAACCCCTTGTGGGTTTACCATACTTTCCCTTTTCAGTAATTCCACTGAACGTGTTACTATTCTTTCTTGTTGTTAAAAAAATTCTCATTCTTTCATGTTTGACCTTTGCCTTATCATGACAAACAATCCATGTGTCATTTTTTTGAGGCAATATTGAAACCTATCACAATAGCTTGTCTGTCTATTATTTACTTTTAGGAAGTTCCTAGTATTCTTTATGCATCTTAAAACTGCAACTCAATCACATATAAAAATTCCCTGCTTCCTTTTGCCCTAATTGTATTTCGCCTTGCAATAGCATAAGTGTAAATGATGCATGGTGATGCCCCCTTTTGTAATTGCTTTAAATTAAAAATCAATTAGAAGCTTGCTAATTACAGGCTAGCAACTTTGGGTCAGGATTGAGATCACTGGTTGAACAGATAGAGGGCATGCATTACGCATCTTCAGTTTCACTGAGGCCACATTTATCCTGGAGGTGGGTCACTAATTACTACTACTGCTGACAGGTTTCTTTTAAAAAAAAAAATCTGCCATGGGATAAACAGAATATTTGTTTTTCTTTATACAGTCCTAATGAGAACTTGAAAAAGTTGCTTTTTGGGATTACAACTTCCACTATCCTTCATCCAGCATGACTAGTGGCCATTCTGGTTGTGGATTTCTAGGCATTACTGTCCAGCCCCCTGCCATGCAGGAATAAACAACCAAATCATTCCCAACAGATGGCCCTCTAGCCTCTGTTTAAAAACCTCCAAAGAGTCCACCACACTCCGAGGCAGTGCATTCCACTGCCAAACAGCTCTTACTGTCAGGAAGTTCTTCCTAATGTTTGGGTAGAATCTCTTTTCTTGTAGTTTGAGTCCACTGATACATGTCCTAATCTCTGGAGCCACAGAAAACAAGCTTGCTCCATCCTCAGTATGACATCCCTTCAAATAGTTTAACATGGCTATCATTTTATTTATTTATTTATTTATTTAAGGTATTTATACCCCACTCTTCAGCTACAAAGGCTCTCAGAGCAGCTTACAAATTGTTAAGCAATAGCAATTTACACATCAACACTGTATTAAGCGGCTTTCAGTGTGTGTTGACTAATTGTCTCCACAAGCCGGGTACTCATTTTACTGACCTATGAAAGGATGAAAGGCTGAGTGAACCTTGGGGCCCTCTGGCATTGAACTTGCAATGTTGTGACTGAAGTACCGGCATTTAACCACTTTGCCAACAGGGCTCCCACTGTGCCATCCAGGGCTCATGTCCTCTGTTAACTTTCTCTTCCTTTTTTCTGCTCAAGTCTATGCAGGTTAGAAAAGGCAACAATGCTTGGTAAATTGGAAGACAGAAGGAAGGAGGAAGGCTGCTTTACAGGTGAATTGACTGAGGAAAGGAAGCCACAGTGCTATGTTTGCAAGACCTGATCAGGACTGATTAGGACTGCGTCTCTTGGAGGTCTCTCATTCATAGGGCCACCATAAGTCAAGGTCAACTTGAAGGCAATTAACAACAAAACAGGGAGTTATCTAAATAATCAGGCTGAGGGTATCAAAGTTGGCTGGACATTGTGCTAACACAAAAGCCTATTCCCTTTGCATCAAAGCAGCTAATGCACATTACTCCCTTGGGCTCCTTTGGGCCCCCCCTTGGCTCTGCTTCTCATCGGGAGAAAGGCTTACTTTGCAAATGCTGTACCGAATGGGCTACCGTCTGCTGAAAAAATCCTCCAGCTGATAGGAGGAGCCAAAGGGCAGGGGAATAGACTGGAGCAAAGTGGGCTCTCATTGGCCAACAACCTCCCCCAATGGGAAATCCAGCATGCTGCCCTCGAAAGGCAGCTGGTGTCAGAGAGGAAGGCTGAAGCTCCGCAGTCTGTGGGTGGGGCAAAGGCAAGCCCAAGACACACAAAAAAGTTAGAGGTGATCATTCCATCCCTTGCTCCCTTTTCTATTCATTTCTATTTTAACAAGTGGTAGAGAAGGGTCGTTGGACCCCCTCTTCTCTAAACGAGGCAGAGCTTTTGCATGCTACTTTCACCAAGTATCTAGACCAGTGGTTCTTAACCTGGGGTCTGGGGACCCCCGTGGGTCCTTGATGTCCTCACAGAGGGTCCGGGAAGGCTTGAGTGCTGCTCAGAGTGCCACCTTCTGCCTGCAGTGGAGTGGCCATGTGACAAGAGCCAAGGCAAAAGCTGGCTTGGCCTGTGCATTGCCGTTCAATCCACTCCAGCCGCAAACCTGCAGGAAGAAGCAGGAGAAAAGTCTTCCACTCCAGTACCTCTGTGGGAAGATTTCATGGATGATATAATTGTGTTGTTGTTGATGATGTTGTTGCTGAGTATTGTTATGATTATGATTATTATGATTTTAAATCTAAAGTCTTGGGGGTCTATGGCAACAAAAGATATTTAAAGGGGGTCCCTGGAAAGAAAAGGTTAAGAGCCACTGGTATACTTGTATTAGTATTAGTATAGGTGTGCCCGGTGTAACATAAACCGTTATGTGCCTTGCTGGTGTTTCAAGTGGTAGTTGCAGTGTGGAGTTTGGAGTGACAGTGTTGCTTTCACAAGTTTCAGCTACATGGTATTATTTTAGGGAAAAAATATTGCATTTTTTACATGTGGGTAGTGATTGGCTGAGGGAGTGAAAGGAGGGAGGGGCCCTTGTGAGGCTGGGGGTGTAAATGCAGATTGAGTGAGAGGAGTGGATTGTGAGGTGGAGCGGGAATTTACATGTGGATGGTGATTGGCTGAGGGAGTGAGGGGATTGGTTGGGTATGTTTCCTAAGCCACCAGTCAGCACACTGGGAAAGGAAACGCACCCAAAGCACACACAAAAGCACAGTTTATTTTGTAAGAATTGAGTCAGTGAAGATGGACCTCCCAACTAATTACCGTAATTGGATTTTTGGAATAGTAGATACTATTTACTCTGCTTATAGAATTCGACCAACTTTTGATATGGGTTTTGATATTGCCTGGGTACCCATGGGGTCACATCATTGCCCCTGCTGCCACTGAGACAGAACCCAGGCAGTCAACTGGCAGCAGCGGGGACAGGGCAACAGAGTGACTCACCCTTAACGCACCTCTGGTGTATGTTACATCAGGTACAGCTAGTTTATCGATATTATGGCATCTTTCTAAGGTCTCAATACTCATGAAGCAGTCTCACAAATAAGTCTCATCTTTTTTCACTACATCACCATCAACAACTTGTGTTTGCCTTGTTTGGGCCTTTGTTGCTTTGTGTAACAACTTGTTTTTTCTTGGCATGGATTCTGGCATTTATTATTTTTCACAGCTATGAAGACTTTTCCTAAAATGTCCCTCTTCTGCCTTCTGGCTGAAATGTGTGATAGATGCTTTCCTTTCCCCAGTGAAATTGTACATCTGTGGAGTAGACAGAGAGATTGGGCAAAAGGCTGTCATATCAGGTTTCCTCAACATTTTTGCATGTCATTTCACTTGTTGGTTTGCATCAGAGCAGAATTGCTACTACCAGCTTAGTTGCATATCACAGCCAGAAATTTCATTTCATTACAGGAAAAAAATGTTCTTGTGAAGTCAAAATCCATCTACTTTTGCATCTTTTATTGCTTCTCTCCAGCCCCTCCTGAACCATCTCCACCCAGTCCAGACAGGTTGATGGGAATACTTTCTCCTCCTCCATGCTCTCCTTTCTCTCTACAGCAAATATATTAAATTCTATATTCTTTAATTTAAAGGCTTTTGTTCCATTGGGAGAGAAAATTCATTTTGTGGATAATGAACATCTCTAAGGGTGACTCTTTCACAGTCATAAAATTATACCCAGAGAAGGAAATGTGCAGCCCCCCAAATGTTGTTGGATTGCATCTCTTACCAGACCTAGCCAGCATGGTCAGTGGTAAAGAATGCTGGGAGTCACAGTTCAGAAGCATGTGGAAGGCCAAATGATTCCCACCCTTGTTTTACACCTATTACAGGTTGAGTATCCCTTATCTGAAATGCTTGGGACCAGAAGTATTCCATATGTTGGATTCCTTCCTGCCCCAGATTTTGGAATACTTGCATATACATAATGAGATATCCTGGAAATGGGATCAAAGTCTAAACTTGAAATTCATGTATTTTTCATATGCACCTTATATACATAGCCTGAAGGTAATTTTATACACAATAATTTTTAATAATTTTGTGCATGAAACAAAGTTTGTGTACATTGAACCATCAGAAAGCAAAGGTGTCACTATCTCAACCACCCATGTGGACAATTTTGGAGTATTTTGGATTTCAGAATTCTGGATAAAGGATATTCAGTATTTACTGTAGTAAATATTTAGGCTACTTTCTCAATAAATTATAATACTGGAACAAACAAGAATATCTGGTTTTGCATATGCTTGCATCGTTTCAGACCAGGAACGGGAAATTGTCAGGGACTTCAGTTTCCATGTTCCCTTACCATTGGTTATGTTGACAAGGGATGCTGCAATTTCCAGTTCAAAATGAATCTTGAGGGGCACAGTTCCCCATTCCTGCTTTAAACCCTAGTGAGTTTTTCATATCATAGTTGAGAATGTGGCTACATTTCATTCCCTTTCAGTCTGGGAATTGTAGCTAGCAAGTGGCTTTACATCTCCACAAACTTAGATCATGTATGAACATTGGGGTGATAACTCATTGGGTGGGGGACTCCATTCTGGGTTTTAGTAAGACCTTTAAAGGGAAAGGCTTCAGGACACTGGATAGCTCATTTAAAGTTCAGGCTAGGACTTTGAGCAGATTGACTGCCCAGCTGATATGGGAGCCCACAGCTTTCACTGTGTATGGATGTATCACCAAAGTCACAGAAGACCTCTGAATACCAATGATGCATCTACCCTATGATACTCATATTAGCTGAAAATGAAGTCTGTTCACTGTGACCAAACATACTCTCTCTCTGGCTTTTCTTCACAAATGAAGATTCAGGAAGGACTCATCCCACGCTTTCTGCAAGCACGCTGATGACTAAAAAGGCCAACCCAAGATAAACAAGTCCAGTTGCAGAAAGCACAGCAGAGGGTCTCCTTGGGTGATGTTTCTGGGTTGTGATTCTTTCTGCATTGTCATTTCTCTTCAAGACTTGTTTGGCGTGAATATCATGGCCTCAATGCTGGTGATCCATGCTTGCTCAAGGACAGCAACATTCGTCGCATAGTCAGTCCAGTGTATATTTAGGATTGTGCGTATACAGCGCTGATGAAAGCATTCAAGGAGTCGTAAGTGGCGGCGATAGGTGACCCATGTTTCAGACCCATAAAGGAGAATAGACCCATAAAGGAGAATACAATGGCTCTATACACACTGATTTTTGTGCTTTGCCTCAGGTGTTTATTACTCCAGACTCTTTTGTAAAGTCTTCCAAATGCGCTATATGCCTTTACTGGACCTGTTTTCCTATCTTGGTTTTTTTCCCCTTCCATCTGAGGTGATGTAGCCACAGATGAGCTGCAACTATAAATCTTACAAATCAGATGGGATTAGTAACGTCTTTAAAAACTGAGTAGAAGTGCTAGCATAGGTCAATTTCTGTGTGAGTAGAATTTGGTTGGGGAACACGACATACTTGATGCAGGCTGTCAAATTCAGGGTTTTTTGCACATACCCTGTCAGTTTCCAAGGTGGGGAAGTCTTAGTTCCATGAAGGGACAGAACAGAGTGTTGGGCACTCATGGTTTCTCCTTGGATGGTGAAACTTTGTCATCTCCCCCCAAGGACAGAATCAAGGGAGAGTCTGGTCTTGTATCAACCCTGCAAAATCTCCTGGTAGATTATGAATGACAACTTCAAACTTCTCCACAGCAAAGATGACCAGGAATGATGGGAATTAATCTCAAGTGTTAGAAGACATTGCAGTATTAAATACAATGAAGATGGACAAATCTGTCAGTTTCTCTTATTTTCCCTGTCTTAAGTCAGGGTAGTCCAAAACTTTGAGGGTATTTTTTAAAAGAAAGTTTGCAAGAAAAACATTTGGAAGAAAGAGGGCTTGTAGTCAGGTCAAGGAACTGGACCCTCTCAAGAAGCCGAAATGAAGGGAAGTCCCTTCAAGGCTATTTGAGTAGAATTCATCTGGGGATAAGTAGCATTCTGTTTGTCCACACAATGGCTTGTGTGTAGTGATGGAAAGAGTATCCAAGAATGTTCAAAAATAGTTGAAAAATGGCTTTTTTAACTGTCTGGACAAGGAGAATCTTAGAGCAGTAAGAATCTTCAGAGGCTGGGGCTTATTCTGAATGAGAAATACATGAAGGGATTTCTTTGGGCACAGAAAATAGCAATTCTTGCATTTATATGTGGAAAGCTAGATATAGGAAGCTGAGTTATACCTGACCAAACTAATTGGCTATCTAGCCCAGTGTTGTCTGCTCTGAATAATGTTAATTCTCTGGGAAAAATCATTCATATCATCTACTATTGGATCCTTTTACCAGAGGAACCAGTTTTTTAACCTGTACAAAACCACTGAGTTATGATTACTTCATACAATGGAAATTGTACTTCTTTCATAATCCAATGAAGCAAGGAAATTATTCCAGATCGTCCTCATGGGGAAGCTGCATCAGCCACTGGAGCTGCTGAGTCAGGGAACCCATTTCTCCCAGATTTCTCTCTTTTGACATTTAGTATCCATAAAGTACTGCCAATAAATTATGTCATACATGATTAATCTATTTTATTTTAAATCATATATGGAAGTACTGTGCTACCATGGGGTATGAGTGGATCCCTCTTTTAAAAATCTACAGTTTACTATTTTCCAAAAGGACTATAAAGCTTTTTAAAATGTCTGTCCACAGCTGACCTTTTTAGCTGCAGCAAAAGGAATCACCAAATTTGAAAACCATAGTTGTTCACAATGTATTAATCAGAAATCTAAGAATAAAATTATTGCAGACCCTACAGACTGCTAGCAATTCTTGCTGGAGTTCAGGGGGAACAGTAGGCTAGAAAAGAAAAGTTTACCAGATCCTAATGCCCAGAAATTTGGGGAGGATAGATTCCTTGCCTTAAAATTCTGACAGGGCTTAGAATGAAAAACAATACGGTTATGAGTTTATCTGCTGATTTCCCACATATATGAACATCATTCATGAAACTAAATGCACAAAGTCAATTGCCACTGTTGAGAAATGCTTTCTATTTGATAATGGTTGCCACAGCTGAGCAGTGTGGGAGCTAGTTTTTGAAGTCTGCAGTTTGGCTTTCAGGAACATACTCTTTTTAGTTATTTAATCAAAACATCTCTTTTGTGCTCTCATCAATGCAATGTGCAGAGTGGTGTACAATGTAGATTACATATTATTAAAACTGTCTCTAATACACCAAAAGTTTATTTTATTAGAAGATTTATATCCTAGAGATGGAAAGAGTATTTAGCCTTTTGACAATTCTCTCTCAGTCTCTCCCCACCCAAACACACTCCTCAAAGATATTGGGAAGGTGAGGGAGGGAAGCCAAGCAAGAAAATCATGAAGGCTATACTCTCTCCTGCCATTCTGGCTTGGCTCCCACCTGTTCCTCCCTGCTTGACATATGGAGGGCAGGGAAGCCAGGTAAGGATCATGAAGACTACAGCCTTTGTCCATCCTTGACTTCCCTCTGTATTCCCCCCCACTCCGATGATGTTGGAAAGGGCAGGGGGCTGCTGAGAGGGGAAGACTGTCCTCATTGCCTGGATTCTGATAACAGTTTAGTGACAGTGTAGATGTTGTCCCCCTGCCTTCTTGCTGGTCATGGGTTGTGTTGTGGAAGTCAGGGAGGAATAATTGATTCTAGACTTGAGTAGGCATGAATATGGTCCCTGAGTCTATTTGAGAAGTGAGAAAAATGAGAAAAGGGCTTTAGGAGGATTTGACTTGTCAAGGTTTTTGGGTGTGAAAGACACCACTTTCTTATTTTGCTGTCATTGGCCTGATAACCCAGAATGTCCACCCAGCATGGCAACTATTGGTTGAGTGACTCTGAGAGTTTAATCCAAAGAGTACCACAGACAATCACAGTTGCCAATCTATTAATGAATTGAGCTGGGACAAATGTGTCCACCCCAGAGTTCTTTTGATGATGTATGGTATTCTTTCCTCTCCATCTTGCATCTTTATTCTTGTTTTTTGTTTTTTGTTTTTAAGCATGTGCTTTAATTTCATGACTTTTTGGTAAGGATAAAGGGATATTCAGCTATGCAAATATCAAAAATAGAATATACTTTAAAATACGCTTAATGTGTACAAATAAATGTGTTGTATATTTGGAAGTTTTTTTATTACACTACAATCATATCACATGTGAAGTTATCATTTGTAATAACAGTAGGCAAACTTCAGACAGAAGGCTTTTTGAAAGCTCAATGGGCCTTTCTAACCAGCAGCACACAACGTTACATCATATAGTGGCTGAGGGAAAACAAAATCTTAAGAAATAAAGCAAGAAATACTCCCATTACACCACAATGTTTGCATGAACATTTTTTATATACTTGAAGAAAAACTGAAGTGCAGTTTCATGCTTTACAGCTAACAACTTATAGGCTACTTGAAATTATCTCTATTTTTAAATACTTAAAGCTGTGAATCACCCACCTGTCACCAGAGAAAGAAGAATAGTCATTTCTAAGATCCTCAAAATAAACACCACATAGCAAGACAGTGTGTGAATGCTCTACTGCTAATGCAGTTTTGCAATTCATTAGCAAAAGTGTAGTGACTCGATTATAAGCATTTCTTTATTTTCTTCTTCCCATTTACAGAAATATGATAGAAGACAGAAAGTGGCCAAAATCATGGAGGTGATTTTCCCTCTATCCATTCTGCCATTTGCCAGGCAGACATGATGTGGAGAAGGTAGGGAAATAGTCACCATCTCCTGGAACTGATGATAAGTTTAATGTATGCTGGCCAGTATCAAATCTGAGGGATGTTGTTGTTTTTTAATCCCCAGTTAAGCAGACTGACAGGAAAGAACATAGCCATCACTGCCATTTTCCAAAACTACTTTATGCTAAATTTTCAGGCAACATGATGGGAGCTGTCTGTTAGTATTCAGATACAAGTGACTAAGTCACATTTTCCTGACAGTAAGGACTTCATTAGACCACCCTCCCAAAATGTTCTTTTGCCAGCATAATTTGTACTGTTTTATGCCAGTGAAAGAATACTCCATACCTCACTTACTTTGCATCCAGGCAAAAGGTTTCCCAGGCAATGAAGGAGGAGTGAACGGAGCTCTGTTCACTTCCTCATCTGAAATCCTGCAGGTAGTCAGACCCAAAGGGTAGTCACCAATGGCTCCTCTTCATTCTGGAGAGAAGCGATTAGTCGGGTGCCACAGGGTTCTGTTCTGGGCCCAGTGCCATTCAACATCTTTATCAATGACTTGGATGAGGGAATAGAGGGCATTCTTACCAAGTTTGCAGATGACACCAAATTAGGAGGGGT
Organism: Gambelia wislizenii; assembly: GCA_030847615.1. Taxonomy (NCBI): domain Eukaryota; kingdom Metazoa; phylum Chordata; class Lepidosauria; order Squamata; family Crotaphytidae; genus Gambelia; species Gambelia wislizenii. The sequence goes on from JAUMIR010000004.1 coordinate 236,779,984, forward strand.
AGCCAGAGGACAGGATCAGAATCCAAAATGACCTTAACAGATTAGAAAGCTGGGCTAAAACTAACAAAATGAATTTCAACAAGGAGAAATGTAGGATATGACACTTAGGCAGTAAAAATGAAATGCACAAATATAGGGGATCTAGGAGTCTTAGGGAACCACAAGCTGAACATGAGTCAGCAGTGTGATGCAGCAGCTAAAGAAGCAAATGTGATTCTAGGCTGCATTAATAGGAGTATAGTATCTAGATCAAGGGAAGTAATAGTGCTACTCTATTCTGCTTTGGTCAGACCTCACCTGGAATACTGTGTCCAGTTCTGGGCACCACAATTCAGGAAGGATATTGAGAAGCTGGAACGTGTCCAGTGAAGGGAGACCAGGATGGTGGGAGGTCTGGAAGCCATGCCCTATGAGGAGCAGTTTAGGGAGCTGGGTATGTTAAGTCTGGAGAAGAGAAGTTTAAGAGGGGACATGATAGCTATGTTTAAATATTTGAGGATGGAGCAAGCTTGTTTTCTGCTGCTCCAGAGACTAGAACATGGAGCAATGGGTTCAAACTACAGGAAAAGAGATTCCACCTAAACATTAGGAAGAACTTTCTGACAGTAAGAGCTGTTTGGAAGTGGAATACACTGCCTCATAGTGTGGTGGAGTCTCCTTCTTTGGAGGTTTTTAAACATGCTGGATGGCCATCTGTCAGGAATGCTTTGATTGTGTATTCCTGCATGGCAGGGGGTTGGACTGGATGGCCCTTGTGGTCTCTTCCAGTGCTATGAGTCTATGAATACCTAGTGTGGGATTTTTTTTTAAAAAAAACAAGATAAAAAGAACACTAGAAAAGTTTTTAAAAGCACAGAAACACACTTAAAAACTTACAAGTAAACTGGGGAGGGTCATAAAAAGAGTGTCACCTACCTGGATGTCATGATCTTACCTGGAAACATTCAGACCAGTCTGGCAATTCATGCTGTATTCACATGGAACAAAAGGTGTGAGGTTTCAAATGCTGGCAAAAAATCACCATAGCCGATCTATTGATGGCTTGTCCTGTCAATAAAACAGAATGACTTATTCACAAGACATAAACACGAAATGATGACATCACCTTTCATCTTTATGTGGCATCATTATGACACTGTATTTCATGTGTTTGATAAAGTCCTAAGTCCCATTTGCTTCAGTGGGCCTTATATCTGAATATATGTGCATATGATATCATAGTTAGGTTTCAATTCATAAATTGCTTGTTTGATTGCTGTTAAGTTAAAAGGTTGTGTTTAACAGCTTCCATTCAAAACAAAGGAATGAAATTGTAACTGGGATAGAGCTACATTTGAATCCAGTAGGGTCAACACTTATTCCTGCTTACTCCTTGAAAGGGAAAATGAAAAAAAAAATTCTAGAAGGGCTGGAACAGTTCTGTTTAGGTTTATAGAATTATCTGTTGTCAGCCTATCAACTTGCTTTCCAAAACTTTTCCCAATAATGCCTAGATGGACTTTTTAATTTGGTTTGTTCCAAATGTTTTTATGACAGATACAATGTTGGAAGCAGTCTCTGGAATCAGAAGGACTTGAGGCTGCAGGCACCGAGCTTTGCTTCTGCATTTAATTTGTTTTAAAAATGAAAAGTTTACTTACTCTCTGCAGAGACACAAATCAAGGAATGAAGACTGCAGCAAACAGATGTTCTCTGTCTCTTTATTCTTCTGCTTTCTTCATGGCACTGAACACACCCTTCATTTTCCCCCCACCTCCAGTACCTGACTGGATTGATCTTTTCTCATTTGCAAATGTGAATTCTCTTAACTGCATGCGTACATACAGAGGATATGAGACACAGCTAAAAAGAACCCAACCAGAACATACTGCATTGCTTAGCTTATAGCTTTGACCTATGATTTACTTTATTGTTGAGGCATGGATCAAGGCACAATACCCATGCTGCTCTTGCACCCATTTGTATAACTGAACCATAACAACTGGGTCTTTCTGGTCCAATTGTTGCATTTCTTCCCAGATGAATGGTGGGGCAAATGTGAATTGCCAGCTCACATAACTGCACTGTACAGACAGACAGTCATTGTAACAGCAATCTTAAATTGGGAAAGTTATTTCAATAGTGCTGAGGGCCCTTGGTATCCGCTGGGGTTTGGTTCCAGGACTCCCCGTGGATAGCTAAATCCATGGATGCTCGGGTCCTATCATATACAATGTCATAGTAAGATGGTGTCCCTTTCATAAAATGGTGAAATCAAAGTTTTCTTCTTGAAATTTATTATTTTTAGAATATTTTCAAGCAGTGGATAGTGGAATCTGTGATGCCAAATCCATGCATACAGAGGGTTGACTGTATAACAAGAAGCTGACATTTTGGAGAGTTATTTTGAGAGTTATTTTGTTAGACTACAGCTCATAGAATCCCCAGCTTGAACAGCAAATCTATGTCAGCTGGGGGCGGAGGTGTTATGAGAGTTGTAGTCCAAAAGGTAATTTTCTGTACTCTGGAAGAAGCTCATCTCATGCCTTGACGTTCCAGTCTCATGACACATTACCACATTACTACCTCATCCTACTAAGCACCTCCATCAGAATAAATGTGTTATAGATGCTATTCTTCACTACCTTTAGGTACAGTGGGGACCATTCTTTAGCCTTGACATCCAGAGGGCAAATCTGATGTGGGGAGCAAGCAGAAACAGATAGTTTCTAGTAGGATGTCTCAATGGCTTTGTCCATGCATTGCCCTGTGGTTATTGAGACAAGTGAGTGGCTTCTAAAGATCTGGCTCATCGCCAATGAGTTAGAGAGACCTTCTTGTTCTCTTTTACTCAGTTGTTATACTTTACACATCACTCATAGGTCCCTCTTGTAGGAAGACAAGGTATGCCTATTTCAAACAAAAAGGAATAAATGGTAAAGTCTCTTTCTTCATCATCTTTCTTCCTTGTGATCTGACCTGTAAGCAAACCAGTTATCCAGAATGTGTGAAGTATGAACTGTGCCAATTATAGCCCTGGCCATTTTGAGTGCTATTGAGTCAATGTACAGGTTTTGTATATTAACAAAGGCGTATAATATATAGAGATTTCTTTTCCCTGTTTAGATTGCAGCCCATACTTCATTGCCTAAGTGCTACTCGAGCATCAATTGGAAGTATATAAATAATAAGTACTGTTATATATTTGTTTGTCTAGGTCTTGAAAAGCAGTAAATCAGAAACCTTTCTTGGGCTAACTTCAATTCCCAGAATGAGACCAATTCATTTGAACTACTGTAGATTATTTGGATGTTGCTTGTCAAGATGGTTATTTAAATCAGGCACCAGCCCCTCCTGCCCACCTCATACAGTTTAAATAGCAGCTATACATTTCTAAAACCAGTTATGAGCAATTGTGGAAGAGCAAAGGCTAAAAGTTCAGGGCTTCATTGGATGTATTTACAACACACAGTGTGTGAGAGAGTAGGAGATTTGTCCTCACCATGAAACCAATTCTAAGGCTGCAGTCCTATACCTCTTTACCTCAGAAAGCACCATTGAAAATAAGGATTACTTCTGACTAGATACATGAAGGATTGCACTGTAAAATACCCTTCTTTTAACCTTTTTATTTTATTTTATTAGTAGTAAGTAGAAAAACAATGATTCCCCCCCCCCACTCTAATCTGTACTTTGTAGAATCTACTGCCTTGGGTGATTATTTAATCATTCAGTTTGAATTTTGGATCATATTGGAATTATTTATCAGAGCTACAATTTTTGTAGTCAGGAAAAAGAGTTCTCATTTGTTTGGCTGTTAGAAATGTTTTGACACTGCCATCTCCTCATGCGGCATGCTCCCCCCGCTGCCCCATATACCCCTTCAGGAATATATTTTCTGGTCACGGGATATAAAATTAGGCATTGCTGGTCAATAGAAAGCCATTATTTGATTATGAACAAATATGGGTTTCATTCCTACTGGGCACTTCAAACTAGAATAGATGCATTGAACAGGAATGGAGAAAAATATTGGCTGGAATCCTCTATCAGCTACTTAGTTAACTGCTCCCCCCCCCAAAAAAAACCCTGACAGAAATGTCATTCATGCTCTGATTGTTGGCAGAATGGACCCCCTTTTCTCCATGTAGATGATGCCCAGTAAAGTAGGTTTGGGAGGAAGTAACACTCATGGCAATAGTGTCACAATCATGACTAGGTAGGTGGAATCATGAATACAAAACAGTTACCTAGATTTACTCATCTGTAACTGTTTTGTATTCATGATTGCTACCTATTCCTGATTTTGACACTATTCCCAGGATTATAACTGTCTCTCTACTTTGTCAGGTATCAGCCACATGGGTAGATCCATTCTGCTGGTGATTGAATCATGAGCAAATGACATTTCTGTCAGGTTGAGGGTTGGGCCAGGATAGGTTACTTAGTTAAGTATAACTATGTATACTTAAGTAGATGGTACAGGATTCCAGCCATTCTCAGTTATTCATTTCTGGGTTGAAAAACGAGGTTCCCAACAACTAAGAAACATGGTTGAGAACAGTAATAGAGCGGTGAGAAATTTGCACCATTTCCCCCCCAGTATTCAATTATCCAAAACTGTTGTAGAGGAAACTGTTTGTACAAGAAATCCCAACAACCCTTGTCCTGTTTATGGAACAGAAAATGGATCTCCTACACAGAAAACACTGTTTCCTGCACAGGAAACCTGTTTTCTACATTGAAAACAGTTTTCTCTGCAGAATAATTCCCATGCAACACTTCAGGGCATTTGAATACAGGGAGGATACTGCTGGGGAATATTATTATTCATGCTGTCATGTGAAGATGAAATAATCAAGGATTTACATCCCCAGCACTGAATCTATTGTGGAATAGTGACCCAACACATCAGTAAATCCCGCTGATTCAGTGGGTCAGGTCATTGTTCCATGTGGATCTGGAAGCTTCCAGTCCCCTCCCCCTCAAACCCCAGTCCCCTGTTTTGTTTTGTTTTAAATGGTGTGGATTTTGGACACACACACACACCCAGTCATACAGAAAGGCCCATGAACACGTGGAAACATCCTATTGCTTGGGCCACAAGTTACCCCTGATTTATACTAAACTTTTCCCATATTTTATGTCTTTCCCCAATTTCATTTGAGTGTATCCTCATCCACCTCTACAAGCACCCTAGAACTGTGTCCTACCCCCCCCCCAATAGCTCTATTTCACCCTGCAGTCTTCTCAAAATGGTGATGGAGTGTCACTTCCTGTCACCATTTTGAGAGGGAGTGCAGAGGAAGAAAAAGGTATTTTGGCTCTCTCTGTGGGGGATGAAGCCCATGGGGGGGTCTGGAGGAAAAACTGGCCCCTTTCCCCCATGCTGATGCCCAGCCCTGCATTAAATCTCAAGCACCTTGTCTATGTGGCAGACCATTTTTTACAGTACTGTCATTTATCCTTACCCTGGTAAGAGAGCAATATTTTCTTTATAATTTAGCTTCCTCTCTATTTCAAGCCATTTATTTTAGAGACTTGGAATAGGAAAACACATTCTCCAACTTTAGATTTGGACATTGCCACCCACTGCTTCAGTCTGATATGTCAGTACTTCTAAATTAGGGATGGTTGAGAATTTCATTTGGTTCCCTAATTTTTGATAAAATCCTTCCCCAAATTCAGATTTTGTTTATACTAATTATAAAGAAAGAGCATCAGATTTATGTATTTATTTTTTTAAAAAAGATTGAATGTGAAAGAAAATGAAATGGATAGTGAAGGACAATGTCTTTCCCCAGTAATTCAAGGAGAAAATAGAAGGCCATGCTGGTGAATCAAGAATCCAGCTTTATTGAAAGAAATGCATTTCTGTCCCACAGTCCCAAAAGACCAGAATCTGTACAGAATAGGGCCCTAAGTTAAGTACCCATATCTCTCTCTGGCTTTTCTTCGCAAACGAAGATTCAGGAAGGACTCATCCCGCGCCTTCTGCAAGCGCGCTGATGACTAAAAAGGCCAATCCGAGATAAACAAGTCCGGTTGCAAAAAGTGCAGCAGAAGGTCTCCTTGGGTGATGTTTTTGGGTTGTGATTCTTTCTGCGTTGTCGTTTCTCTTCAAGACTTGTTCGTCGTGAGTTCTCAAATAAGGCTGCAGCATTGTGGATAGTGCGTCTCCATGCCTCCCGATGTGAGGCCAGGGCAGACCACCGTTGGTGATCAATCTGGCCAAGCCTGAGATGTTGTTTCAGGGAGTCCTTGTATCGCTTTTTTGGAGCGCCCCTCCCACGCTGACCCGTGGCGAGTTCACCGTAGAGTAGTATTTTTGGGAGGCGATGGTCCTCCATCCTAGAAACGTGCCCTGCCCAGCGCAGCTGTGTTCTCAATATCATGGCCTCAATGCTGGTGATCCCTGCTTGTTCAAGGACAGCAACATTCGTCACATAGTCAGTCCAGTGTATATTTAGGATTGTGCGTAGACAGCGCTGATGAAAGCGCTCGAGGAGTCGTAGGTGGTGGCGATAGGTAACCCATGTTTCAGATCCATAAAGGAGGATAGACAGTACGATGGCTCTATACACACTGATTTTTGTGCTTTGCCTCAGGCGTTTATTGCTCCAGACTCTTTTGTGAAGTCTTCCAAATGCACTATATGCCTTTGCTAATCTGTGATCGATCTCTTTGTCAATCTTGGCATCTGAGGAGATGATGCTTCCCAGGTAGGTGAACTGCTGAACGGACCTGAGCACTGATTTGCCGACGGCAATGTGGGGATGGTGGTGTTCGTCCTGTGGTGCAGGCTGGTAAAGAACTTCTGTTTTCTTCAGGTTGACTTCTAGCCCAAACAGCTCTGCAGCTGTAGTCCAATAGAAAAGGTGCCATGTTACTTACTATGCATGTTGGAGTAGCTTTCACATCAATTAACATTCTTAACCAGATGTTTACATTATGATCCCAGGCTAGGAAGCAAAACTGACCTTCTACAGCCTTCTTCCAACTCCTTGCTATCAGAAGGCCTTTAACTTTTAAATGCCAGGAAGGAAACAACATGCTGGGTGTAACCCTAGCTATGTCAACATATTTTTCAGAAGGAAAGGTGCCTGAAACCAAGACACAGATCTAAAGAAATGTAAATTAGTCCAAGTGAAGCCATCTTAGTATCACCTTATCTTCATAGCTTCACATATTTAGACAGAAGGCCTTGAGTGTTTAGACAGGGGTTGCTCTTTACTTCTATGTCAGGAGTGTTGTGAATCTATTTTGGGTTTTTGTTTCATAGTCTAAAGGAGCTGTCCAAAGTGCTGAGCCTAAATAAATTCAATGCATTAGATAGCTCCTCTAAAGTTGGATTAAGCCCAGAATAGGTTCATTGCACCACTGAAAAGGAAGCCTACAGCCTAGTGTATTCAGAGATGTTTGTGGTGCTAAATTAGGCTTGCCTCCCCCACCCTCGCCATGCTGAGAGGCTCCTCAACTTTAATAGCTACATAACAAACAAGTAGAACATGATGCTGTCCCTATTGGAAAGAGCTATTATCTATTTCACTTGGTCAACATATATAATTAAGAACTTTGTTTTCATAAGAAGTAACTAAAATTTGCCAATTGCTCATAAATAGGATGGGAAAAAACTTTAAGTTTTAAAAATGCAAATATGCGAGAAGATAAAACTGACAGACACCCCCCCCCCGGTGTTTAAATAGGTCAAATTAATTGTACAGTTAAATACATAGCAATGGTGATGTTAGAAAGCTTAGTTCTGGTAGCTGACAACCCAGCTTGGGTTCCAATAGCAAAATTTATTTTATTTCAAGGAAGCAATCTACTTTTTAAAAATTGCTTTTTGTTATTGTTTGTTCACAACCTTTTGCAGTGGAATAAAATAATATTTTCACTTATTTATTAAAATAGCTGGATTGTTTTGGTTTTTTTGCTTTCCCTAAGAGTACTTAATTTTCTTCAAAACTTTCTGGGTAGCATGCTCTAAAAGCCATTCATTCTAAGCCAGCTGAAATTTCAGGAAATATGTCAATAAATTTCAGTCTTCAAACATGTAATTAATCTTCATATATTTCTGGTAATGCAAACACACCTGTGGGATGTTTTCTATTGAAAACAAGAAAGGAAAACCTGTAATATATCTCAGAGTGATAGCTTTATCATGACTGACAGAGCTGCTGGAGGCTGCTCCTTAAGGAGAATAATTTGGGAGTGTATAAAGGAGAGATTGATTTCCACAGACCCTGGTCTTTTCTTTCTAACGTTTATTCCCAGTGTGTAAAATCCTCCCTCTGTTCTAGGCATAAAAGTCCAAAACGTATTTTTCTAATATTTAATTTATAAAAATAAGAAAAAGACAGCACAGGCCGAGGTGTGCACGGCATAATCAGTACCTTGTAGATGGGCAAAGTCTAAATTCAAGTAGAGTATGCAATTTGCCAGTGTGATGCTGTTTCAATCAAATGCTTTCTTGTCAAAACTTGTTCTTATTTTGAACATTTGGAAGAAAAAAAGTTTAACATGTGGAGCTTTTCAGGAAGTGCAGTATAGAAACAAAAGACATGCTCTAGGGCCTTGTCAGATAATTAAAAAACAATTCACCATCAGAAATACAGTATTCCACCCCACACAATAGATAGGAAGTAATCTTGCTAGGTAAGATAGCAGTGTTAGATAGACTGAAAAAGGAGGTGGTATGCTATGCATACTGTAACATCACTCCTTCTCCTCTTCCTCTGTTTTCTTCCCCACTCCTCACTGACATACTTATTTTCATATATACTTCTGGGAAATGATACACACAGAGAGAGAGAGAGAGAGAGCAAGAATCATTACTTCTTATACATCCTAATAACCCTAATAAGAGTTCTTGAATAATAATTGTCTGTGAGATGAAACAAAGGTGCAGGAAGGAGTAGTCAAAGTATGGGTTCAGCTAAGTGTCACATGACAGCCCCCTTCAGGGTTGATGGATATACCCGGCAGCAGGTGTACCTGGCAGCAGACCTATGCTTACTTATTACTACTTTTATGGCCCATAGCAGTAAACTGCTTTCCTGTTTGGATGTTACTGTGGGCCTTGAAAGACTGCCATGCCAGGTGGGCTTGTTATGGAGAAACTGCTCTGATGCCATCAATTATGACTTCCATAGAGCATGCTTTACTACAACATAAGAACACAGAAGTACTGTCCACACCCACAGTTTCTCAAAGGACATTTCTATTTATAACTTGTGTTGCAGTCCCAAAACCTTTCAGTGAAGTACCGCTTGGCTAGACACGGCTAAGTCTTGCACTTATATGACATTTTTTTCCACCTCAGGTGTATTTAAGCATTGCAATAATGCAAAACTAATAATAAAATAATTATTTTAAAAGCATTAAATCTGGCAAGACTTCCTGCTTAGAATGTAACAGTTGCCTGTCCACCATCTGTTTGGTGTGGTCCTTTTTAAAGCACTTCAACTGAAGTTGCCATAAAAAGCTCCCATAGCTAATAATTAACTAGCCACTAACACCACTACAACAAGAAGTGATGCCTGAATGTGATTGTGAGCAAATCATTAGAAAGATCTTTAAAGTATTGCCTCATGATAAATATGTCTTTCCTTTAGATCTGTTGTAAAGTGAGGCCTTCAGGGGGAAAACAGCTAAATATTTCTCAATTTGAGTGAAGAGGCTGCATGGGAAATTTACCAAGGCAAGCATCTCTTTTTCACTCTCACTCACTCTCTTTCTCTCTCTCTGAGTATATATTGCATATTTATATGTATATTCATATAAATGGAAAATATAAGGGGAAAAAACAAAATTTGTTTTGGAAATGGATAGGATGAAGAATATGCAAAGAAAAGCTTTTGGTGCATTGCAAGAAGGAAAAGAAGCCACTTTAACAGCAAAACCTCTACGTTCAATAAAACGTTGTCCTACCTGATCAAACAAATACAATTTGCCATTGTGTATAAAGGGAATCTTTTCCAATTTAGCTATTTCCATTAATGTCTGAGTCTACTGATCAATAATAGGCATTGTTTAGCTTCCCTGTTCATAAGAATCATCTGCTTGACAGCTGAAGTTTTATTTTTATTTGCAAAGTAGTTCTTGATGAGACAAAGCAAGAAAACAAACAAAAACCTTTCCTACACACAAGTTCAATAATGAAGTTATAAATATGTTTGGATTTATAGTAAATTAATTCTTTGGCTATGTTGCACCAGCATGGTGAAACCACAAGGACATTTGGAACTCTGGGGTGCGGGAAAATTCACTCATATCAATATTTGCATGGATAAACATAGCAATCTGTCCCATAGGAGAACTCTGCTTGCATGCTCTGGGAAGAATAAGTGGATTTCATTTAAAGTTTTCCTTATACATGTTTGGTGCTTTTGAACTTTTGCACAGAAAACAGCATTTTCTTTACAAAAGATAATATTTCTGTATGGAAATATTTTTGCACAAAAAGTGGGAGTGTATTCACTTTTGCCACTTTTGCCACTTGAAGCACAGCAGAGTGGAGCACTACCATTACAACTTATGAATCTTCTTTTTCAGAAGTTCTCCCAGCAGCACTAATGAGGCTAGGGAAATAAAATCTTCAAGGCCTGTTAGTGAGCCTTCCACAAGTACAGCAGCAGTGTAAAGCCTGGAAAAACTCCTAAGGTGTGCTGTAAGGACATGCAAGAAGTGACACCTAGGGCTCATCTACATGGGCCAGAATATGCCGGCTCCCTACCAGTATATTCTGCCCAGGAATGTAGCTAAAGTTACTTTCTGCTTCCTTTGAGAATGAAATTAGTGAAGACTTACATCCCTGTCCAGGGACTGATCATTCCTCCCCCATTACCAGCACAAAATGGGCCGGAGTCCAGACAGGCATGCCGCCAGCCACCACCGTTTTCCTCTGCATCATATTCTCTGATGTCAGGAAGCAGGCTTTCAGCAGGTAAGCAAGGGCCCCTGCATGTGACCAGCCATGGTCACGTTCTGTGGACCCCCTTCCTGGCTATGGAAGAGTGAGGCAGAGAGCAGCTGCAATGATGGGCCAGTGTGCCAGAATGGGCTTCTGCAATCACGCAGGGCCCGGTCTGTTTTTTGCCAGCTGGAGCAGATTTTCCCAGGTATTATTTTAAAATGGTGTAATGGGCCCTACTCCTCTTCCCTTAGCCCTGTCTTTGCCCCTGGGGTTGCAAGAACTGCCCAGGGGCAATCTGAGGCAAAAGTCTTATGAGACATGATGCTACACAATATGGTACAGTTACTTCCAGGGTAATTGTATGGGTATAGAAGCTGGCTTCCCTCCTGGGCCCATGGAATCTTACTGTGATTACATTTGACATAACAGCAATAACATATGGCTGATGCCCACCCAGCAGAGCAATGAGAGACATTGTGATTGAGAAATGGGAAGAGAGCTCATTTGCCTTGAATCCATGCTGATCTTTAAATCCAGATGTTTATCTAGAAAAGAGGTGGGTCAGGTACAGCTCTGGGACTCCATGCATTCCCCAATGGCTGTTTTAGTGATTTTTGATCCTACTATGCTACCTGGATCACACTTTTTTGGGCCAAGAAAAAAGGAAGAAAGTGCATTTCCCTAAAGACTCCAAGAGCAGAATTTCAAGTTTTAAGCGGCACCCCATTCACTGTGTTTAACACTTTTAAAGAAGCATTTTTTTTCAAATCCAGAAGATGACTTTCTGAGCTTTTAACAACAGTAACCCCCTTTAGAAGCAGCTATATGTATTCTGATTAATTAAAAAAAAATATTTGTAAAGGAGGAGGAGCATTATTTACAAGGAACTGAGCTGACATGATCAGGATGCTGTTACTGCCAAAACAATATCAAACCAATGCACTAAGCAAGTGCCTAACATTAAACTAATCACTACTAGCAGGAGTAAGAGCAGGAGTTAAGTGCCCAGCTTCTTATAATGACAAATCTATAGCTGAGCTGAGTGCAGCAGAGACTGCATTGTTAGAGCTCAGAGGCATCATCTTTAGCTTCAGGACAAGTGCTTTAAGAATCAGTGACCCACGTCATAGTTTCATTAGTAGCTTTGGTCCAGTTTTAATTAGGTGATGATATGTGCATGATAGCAGTTTAATAAAGGAGGGGGCTAATGGTTATGATATGGGTACTGCTGGAAGTCCCCATCAAATATTATACTTATGATGTTCTACATTAAGCCCAGGGCTTTTCTGGGTCACCTCCATTTTAAGTGGGAGACTGTGTAAGAATGTTAAAGTTCATCGAAATGGAGACCATTGTGGCAGGAACACTCCAAGCATTCTAGCATAGTGCATCAGCATTTCCTCCCCTCCTTTTTTTTTGACAGTCGGATACCCAAATTTCACCCTGTAATTAACTGCATTCTAAGGGCCCATTAAGATGGCAAGTGATAGCCCTAGGCTGCAGATTATTGGCCTGTGCATGGCCTTGGAAAGATTAGAACACCAGCAAAATAATTTCAGTGTGTACACCATAAGACTGAAATGTAAGAAAGCTTTGTGCAAGTGAGAGAAAAGACAAGGGGAAGGTTATTGCAAGTAGGATGGAATATTTGATTACTTTGAACAAGACACTTAGGACTTTTTCGGATGAGTCTTTTGCAGCGCAAGCAGCCTCGTCCCTGTTGCGAGGCTGCTGCACTGCAGGGCGTCCCTTTCAGATGATGCTCTCCCCTGCTGGTACTGTTGCATTACGGCAGGGACACTGCTGCGTTATATTCAGCAGTTTTCTAATCACGATCAACTTTCGTGATTAGAAAACCACCGAATATAATGCAGCAGTGTCTCTGCAGTAACGCAACAGTACCAGCAGGGGAGAGTGTCATCCGAAAGGGACACCCTGCAGCGCAGCAGCCTCGCAACACGATGAGGCTGCTTGCGCTGTAAAAGACTCATCCAAAAAAGTCCTTAAAAACACATTTTAACCAAATAAAACCCATTAAATTAATGAAATAGGGAATTTTGAATGATGAAGGATAGCAAGGATCAAGTGAGGAACCCCAGGCAGCATCTTCTGGATAAATGGCAAAGGAAGCCCCTGTCACCACAACCACAAACATTAAAGAGATTCCATCTAAACATTAGGAAGAATTTCCTGATAGTAAGAACTGTTCAGCAGTGGAATGCCCTTCCTCAGAGTGTGTTAGAATCTCCTTCTTTGGAGGATTTTTAAACAGAGGCTGGATGGCCATTCGTTGGAAATGCTTTGGTTGGGTATTCCTGCATGGCAGGGGGTTGGACTGGATGATTCTATGAAAATTAAAATTACTAATTTAGTATTAGCATATATATGTTGAGGCGTAAATTTTAGGAGCTTACTACTAGGTAGGACCAGCCATAGGATTAGACCGAATAAGGCAAACACCATGGACAACAGATCCTGGTGGGAAACAACAACAACAACCCCTTGGCTCTTCCTTCCAAACCTCTTGCTGATTTCCATCTGTCAGAGGACATAGCTGTGTGTGCCACATGGCCTGTCCTGCTACTCCCTCAGGGTATGCTCAGGTATTGCTGTGATGTGTCTCATTCTCATATGCAAGAACAAGAAACTGCAGCCTGGTTTTATTGCCAGCTGGATGGTTGGCAAGGAAGTCTTTGATGGTGTTAAGAGTTTTCTCAGGTATGCACACATTGCATGACTTGCAGGAATTGTATAGCTAAACTATGTTAGCCTTGTTGCATGGACTTTTACAAATGTGAAGTGTCTACAATTGTCCCTCCGTATCCACAGATTTAAGTATTCACGGCTTCAAAATATTATTAAAAAATAATAATACAAAAAAACCCTTGATTTTGCCATCTTGTATAAGGGACACCATTTTGCTATGCCATTGCATATAATGGGACTTGAGCATTCACAGATTTTGGTATCCACGGGGATCCTGGAACCAAACCCCACAAATATGAAGGGACAACTCTACTTGGATATTTGTCATCTTTTTGATCAATCAGCCAACCCTTATCTACTTCACAAAAGCAAAGGACACTCTTTTTGTTTTGCACAAAATTTGGTAACCTTAACAACAACAAAAACGTTTGTTCTGTCCTTGTGTTGGAGGCAAGAAATCTCACCAGGGCTCAGGAACTCTTGACAGGAAGTCTCAATAGCAATAGTAATTTAACATGATTTCTTCAGCCCTCTAACTGTGGCAGATGCTATTGTATGGGCAATATTCAGTTGTCATCTAGTGGGCAGGTGTTTTTCCCCCCTATGTAGAATGGAGGGAGACCCCATCTTCTTCCCTACCTCAACATATTGTGGTAAACTGGCCTTGGGCTCAGATTAGTATATAATAGGAATTTAGCTGGGACAAGTAAGCTACCCTATCTCTTAAATAAAGACAAATGATCAGACAGTTAAAACATTTTCCCCTCTACCTCTAACATAATATCAGTCATAGCCTTTTTATTTTATTGAGTTTATCTGACAAACTTAGTGCATTTTAAAAAACTGCTATAGTGTGTTATCAGAAAATATACAATTTAAAAATAAACAGCAGGAAAGCATGTCATGCACAATGGCTAAACAATGATAATAGCAATAGCAATAGCACTGATATTTATATACCGCATATAAATGCCAAAGCACTCCCTAAGCAGTCTTACAATTTGTAAGTTAATTGCCCCCAACAAGCTGGTAGTAATTTTACCAACCTATGGAATGATGGAAGGCTGAGTCAACCTTGCAGTCCTCAGGGATCAAACTCATGATGTTGTGGCTTTCAGTACTGGCATTTAACCACTGCGCCACCAGGGCTCCTCTAAAGATAAAGAGCAGAACTGATAAGTCTATTCTTCTCTCCTAGTTCAAATCTTGCATATGCCCAGTAGATTCAACAGAGACTTGAACAGACCCAGTTAAACTTGCATCACAATATAGATTTTCCTTGTGTGTGTGTGTGTGTGTGTGTGTTTTTCAGGGCTGTAAGGCCATGTTCTGGAAGAGTTTACTTCTGATGTTTCGCCTGCATCTGTGGCTGGCATCTTCAGAGAATGGTTGGGAGGAGTGTTTGTGGAGTTTATATACTGTGAACCCCTGTTGGGGAGTATATGTAAACTTGTGGATTTGAATGGTTAGTTTCTGGGCGTAGAAATGCAAGGAGGATTAGTGTCTGGCTAATGGTTGGTTGATGGGCCATTATCTGCTGGAAATCCCCCTGTCCCTGGGTGGAATTCCTTTGTAAGTGTTGGGTTTTTATTCTATTGTTTTTCAAAACTGGGAGCCAAATTTTGTTTACTTTTAGGGTTTCTTCTTTCCTGTTGAAATTGTCCAGGTGTTTGTGGATTTCAATAGCTTCTCTGTGCATTCTGACATGATAGTTGTTGGCCTGGTCTAGAATGTTGGTGTTTTTAAATAACATTTTGTATCCAGGTTGGTTTATAACATGTTCTGCTACTGCTGATTTTTCTGGTTGGCCCAGTCTGCAGGGTCTTTTATGTTCCTTGATTCATGTTTGCACACTGTGTTTAGTGGTCCCTATGTAAACTTATCCAATGCTGCATGGTATGTGGTAAACTCCTGTCGCTGTGAGAGGGTCTCTTTTGTCCTTTGCTGAACGTAGCATTTCTTGGATTTTCTTGGTTGGTCTGTAGATCGTATGGAGGTTGTGTTTCCTCATCAGTTTCCCTATTCTGTCTGTGATTCTTTTGATGTAGGGTAAAAATACCTTCCCTTTGAGTGGCTGTTTTTCTTCATCCCTGTGGTTTTTCCTGGGTCTGGCTGCTCTTTTCTTCCATATAGCATTGTTTGCAAAATGAAGAAAATATGTCAATACTGTAGGACCCCTGTATCTACTGGGGATTGGTTCTAGGGGCCCCCGTGGATACCAAAAATCATGGGTAATAATGAACACCATTGAAAATAATGAGACTTCCGGTTTAAAATACTATAGAGTTGCCTTAGAGGACCTAGAAAATGGCTAGAGAGGACACATTTTCTAGGAAGACTCTATGATAGGCATTCTGTTTTGTGTCCCATCAATAATGGAATCAGTGGATAATGAATCAGTGGATACGGGGGGACTGTAGTAGCATTGTAGCAGTGGGCAACTGGGTTTCTTGTTCTCTCTGTAATTCAATATTTTAATCCTCTACTTTTCTTAATTAATATATATATATATATATATATATATCAACATTGTGAAGGGGCATGTACAGGATAACTATATTTTATATTGCAATGGTTCATGAAGAATATAATATTTATTTATTTATTTATTTATTCAATTTGTGTGTGTTGCCTTTACGGGCCACACAGCCCTCTTAAGATAGTTGAACCAAAAACAAAGTAATAACAAAATAATTGAAATATATTGGGACATTGAATGAAGCCGGTATAAAAATTATCTAGAAGACATTTAAAACAAATACTGTACAGTCGTCCCTTCACATTCGCGGGGGTTCCGTTCCGCGGACACCCGCGAATGTGAAAAATCCGCGAATAACAAACACCCCCCCTCCCTCCCCAGGCCTTCGCGGGGCCTTGCTAGGCCCCGCGGAGGCCTCCCCGGCCCTTCCTCCCTCCCTGCCCAGGCCTTCGCGGGGCCTTACTAGGCCCCGCGGAGGCCTCCCCGGCCCTCCCTCCCTCCCTGCCCAGGCCTTCGCGGGGCCTTGCTAGGCCCCGCGGAGGCCTCCCTGGCCCTCCCTCCCTCCCTGCCCAGGCCTTCGCGGGGCCTTGCTAGGCCCCGCGGAGGCCTCCCCGGCCCTCCCTCCCTCCCTGCCCAGGCCTTTGCGGGGCCTTGCTAGGCCCCGCGGAGGCCTCCCTGGCCCTCCCTCCCTCCCTCCCCAGGCCTTCGCGGGGCCTTCCTAGGCCCTGCGGAGGTCTCTCCGGCCCTCCCTCCCTCCCTCCCCAGGCCTTCGCGGGGCCTCCGGAGGGCCTCCGGGGGACCCGCGAAGGCCTCCCTACCCCTCCCCAGGCCTTCGCGGGGCCTCCGGAGGGCCTCCGGGGGTCCCGCGAAGGCCTCCCCACCCCTCCCCAGGCCTTCGCGGGGCCTCCGGAGGGCCTCCGGGGGTCCCGCGAAGGCCTTCGCACCGCTCCCCAGGCCTTCGCGGGGCCTCCGGAGGGCCTCCGGGGGTCCCGCGAAGGCCTCCCCACCCCTCCCCAGGCCTTCGCGGGGCCTCCGGAGGGCCTCCGGGGGTCCCGCGAAGGCCTCCCCACCCCTCCCCAGGCCTTCGCGAGGCCTCCGGAGGGCCTCTGGGGGTCCCGCGAAGGCCTTCGCACCGCTCCCCAGGCCTTCACGGGGCCTCCGGAGGGCCTCCGGGGGTCCCGCGAAGGCCTCCCCACCCCTCCCCAGGCCTTCGCGGGGCCTCCGGAGGACCTCTGGGGGTCCCGCGAAGGCCTCCCCACCCCTCCCCAGGCCTTCGCGGGGCCTCCAGAGGGCCTCCGGGCGTCCCGCGAAGGCCTCCCCACCCCTCCCCAGGCCTTCGCGAGGCCTCCGGAGGGCCTCCGGGGGTCCCGCGAAGGCCTTCGCACCGCTCCCCAGGCCTTCGCGGGGCCTCCGGAGGGCCTCCGGGGGTCCCGCGAAGGCCTCCCCACCGCTCCCCAGGCCTTCGCGGGGCCTCCAGAGGGCCTCCGGGCGTCCCGCGAAGGCCTCCCCACCCCTCCCCAGGTCTTTCACGGGGCCTCTGGAGGCCCCGTGTCGCGGTTTTGGGGGGGCCCGGGGGGCCCTCCCAAAACCGCGAATAACCGAAACCGCGAATGTCAAGTTCGCGAATGTGGAGGGACAACTGTAGTAAAAAGGCAGTAGTAATTTTTAAAATTACAAATTACAAACCACTTTGAAATTAATTGGGGGAAAAAAGAAACAATGGACACTATTAGACGCAGCAAAAACCACACCATTACGGCACAACGATAGCACAAACAGCAGAAATTATCAGACATCATTGTTTATCTGTTCTTGCTGTGTCACTCTGGCATGAATGAGATATCACTTTTTTATTGACGGCTTAGCCCAATAATGTTGCCTTTGGTGCTATTGTCATGTACTAAATGATGTTGCCGCTATTAGCCTTGCCTGATATAGTCCAATATCTTTACTACACCAATATTCAAAGAAACTTTTTCTTCTAAATTTCCTTCAGTTATAAAAACCTCAACATAATGTCCCCACTTCTGTTTTGTTTGTCCTCAGGTTTATTCTTTTACTCATGTTGCAGAAACTGCTTCTTCTGGGAAAAACCAAATTACCTGTTTGCTCCAGCTATCATAATATTTCATGTGCCATTTGAAGAGATACTGGGTCTTTTCAAAACCAAGGGATATGCTTCCCATAATGAAAAGCAAGGCTCCGACAGATTTGTTTAGTTATGAGCACAAGCTCCAGCTGACCTGCTCTTAAAACTCCAAAATGGGTTCAGTGTGCCCTCCTGGATGCCTAATGATAATACAGTGCTCTTGCTCCATTAACTGCTGTGTATGTGCAGCCATCATGCTGACTGGCTGCTAAGCACTTTACTGCCCATCTACATCTAAGTCAGTGCTACTTAAAGCTAATCACATACTAACTACATATCCCAGTGACAAATCTGCATTCCCACTCTGTCTGTATTGATCTCCCATCAGTCATTTGTAAGTGACCGTGCTAGACATGGCCCTTGGGCATTTTTCCAATACAGAAGCCACTTAACATTAAAATTGCAGGATCTCTCTTGGCTGTTTTACAAGCCTTTATCAAAACCATTTAAAAACCTACCCTTAATCACAACGACTCTATGAATTCTTTTCACCTTTGAGCCCTGACCCCTTTAATATAAAGGGAACATTTTTGTCCCAAGTTGCTTCTTCACTGGTTTTACTCATTTCTCCCACCATGACTTGGGTCTTACAAAAAGCTATTTTCTTAAGCAGGTCCCTACCTAGTTACTAATTTTGGGCACATTTGGTTTGGGATTATATCTGATATGTTCTATCTTCCATTTATTGAATGTAAATAGATACACAGTGTTTTACGGTGTAACCAAGAATAGATTGGGTTTGCTTAATTTCAAGAGTTGGAAGCTTTCCAAAAGCTGTGCATTCAAAAAAAGCATGCCTTGGTTTGTTCAATATAGCTTTCAGGAGCTAGCATCGGACTAGGATGCTCTGTGAAATACTGAAGACAACATGAACCTGCACTCTGCTGCAGTAGATGTATTTGACAGTGCTTATGAAAGCTAACAGACAACTGTCCTCCAACAGAAGACATTTTGCTGCTCAAGGCCGCCTTCTTGATTCTATGTACAGAAGCTGATTGGATAGCCAGTACATCCCTGAGGGATGTACACTTTTGTTTATTTTGTTCTTTCAAGCAAGAATGAAAAAAGAATCAAATAATTTTCTCCCCGAGAAAAGAAAGTGCTTGAAAACTGCACAGATTCTGAAGCATATTTGCAATTTAATACTTACTCTACTCAAAGAAACAGGTTTTCTGTGCAGATTCCTGTGTTTCTGAGGGAAAACAAGTTTTATACATTTATCTATGCAAAAATGCTCACGTGTTTGACCATGGATGAATTTTGTGCAAAAAGCTGGTGAGGAATCTCACCACATCTGCAGTTTCTTGGTGGAGAGTCCCAGTGGTCAGGAACCCGCTCCCCTTTTCATCAATTGTTAGAAGACAGACAAAGATCCTTTACAGCCCTGAACACTGGTGATGGGCTACCATCCTCCACTGTACCTAAGCACATAGGCTCACTTAGGAGATCCTGATATACCACATGGAGCTCTGTCCAACAACAGAAAGCTATGACTAAGGAACTCAGAAGGCACATCCAAGGGTCTGGGTGCTCCTCATTATCTACCACTGTAAGCGTTGCCTCAGTCTGAATAAAGACTGTGGCTTCCCTGTTTTCTGCTCACCACTGCTAATCACAGAGAACAGTCATGTCCTTCATTCTCTTTGGTGTGTTTCTTGCTTTTGATGATCCATAGAAATAATGATAGTGTCAGGATTGGATCCCTTGCACTCCTGTTCCTGCCATTTTCGTTTATTTCTCTGTAACCTTGAGGTAAAAGTACTAACAGTTATGTGAGGGTGTATAATGCTGTAGTGTAATAGTCTAGGTATTGTTTAGAGCAGCAGATCTTAACCTTTTCTTTACCAAGAACCCCCTTTAAATATATTTTGCTGCCACGGGCCCCCAAGACTTAACTCATGGTTTTAAACAACAATAATAAAACACTGAACCATTAACAATTACACCATCTGCTACTTCCACTTCTTCTGGCTAGTTTGTAGCTGGATTGAATAGGAACATGCAGGCCCAGCTTGCCAGCCTTTGCCTTGGCTCCTGTCACATGCCTGCTTTGCTGTGGGAAGGAGGTGGGATGAGCAGCCTTTAAGCCATCAAGCCTTAGAGGACCCCTTGTGAGGACATCATGAACCCCTGGGGGTCCACAGACCACAGGTTAAGAACCACTGATTTAGAGAATAGAGATAAAGCTGCAGCTGTAGTTTATGACAGGTTTCAGTGTCTTAGGAAAATGGAAAGAGACAGAGTAAAGAATGCTTATGACAGTGGGTGATGGACAGCTAATGATTCTGTAGCCCGCCAGATTTAGGTGATTAGTATATGCTTTTACTTTTGAATGTGTCTGTTGAGTTTCATTCTCAGCAACAAAGTGCTGTTGTATGTTTTCTGGGTTTCTTTGACAATAAAGTTTTCCTATGAACTCTTAAACTGCTGTCCACTGAGTCTGGGGCTGCTGTTGCCTGCCAGATAGTCTGTTCATAGCCTGTTGAATAGTCTGTTTAACCCTCTGTTTTGTAGAGTACATTTATTTTTTGTATTAGAGAACAGTAATTGTTGGGCATGGAAATATTTCTGTATTATTCAAAAGAGGTTTAAGAGAAGTTAAGTATGTTATGATGTGATAGAACTTTAAAACTTTATTTTTTGTATGAATCTCTCTCTCTCTCCCTTACTCACTCCACGCTCCGCAATGGGATGTACAAAGTGGCTAAGAAAACATTGAAAGAAACACAACATAAAATTAACAGTAAACTTATCATGAAAATAACTGACAGGAGATTATCAGACACTCCAAATATGGTGTTATAATGATGCCAGGAGATCACTAAAGGGCTTCCCTTTCACATGACGTTCCGCTCTCATTATGCTCCCATTCGGCTGCTGTTATGCCAGCACTGCTTTTTATTCATGAGCTAAGCTGTGAATGGAGCCCCCATTCCATTTCTGTGATGGATTTGCCTGTGAGTGAAAAGGTGCCCGTTTCACTGGCACGATCCCCACATCAATGGGAGATCCATACCAGAACACTTCCTGGTGAGATTAAGACAGCCAGGTAAGTGACACACTTTTTCGTACCCTCCCCAGGTTACTTGTAAACTTTTAAGTGTGCTTTGGTGCTTGCTAACACTTTTTTCTTTTTCTTTTTGAATTTCCCACACTCTTGTCTTCTCACGAGAACAGCCAGGATTTCAAACCATGAAGTAAAGGGAACTCCATTCAAGCTCCATTCACTCATGGGCTGCTGTGGAAGTGGAAACAAGGTGGGTTTGAAATTTTTTGTTACCATGGTGTGACAGGGATGGGAGAGGGGCAGTAGAGGAGACTGCAGGACAGGAATGCTTTTTTTGTTCCTGTCTGATATTCTCCTTAGTCATTCATCCCCAAACTTGAACCAATAACAACCTAGATTATAATATTTGCATTGCCTAAATAATGTATCTCTTACCAATGTGGTCCTTAAAAGCTGCAATTCCCTATCATTCTAGAACATAGAATGGGAGGACTTGCCAGAATATGCTCAACAAAAAGAGCCTTTGTTTAATTGAACCATATCATGAGTGAACTTCTCTTTCTCCATAAGCAAAGAGTATTAGGATAGCTGAAGGCAATATGTAGAAATGACATTATCAACTATGAGCAACATGTCAAAAAATAATATACTCAGACCGACAAGCCATCTTTATTTGTACTGGATCTACATTTTGGATTTTATATTTTGATTTATGTCTCCTGACATGCATCTATTACATAAATGCTTGAGATTTTGTATGGAAAGAAACACAGCACACAGGGTAGCAATGGACAAGAAAAGGTCAAAAGTGCTGTGACCCTTCTTTTTAAAATAACATCTAGGAAAAGCTGTATACAAAAAAAATCATCTTTAGATATGAGAGATGAAAATATAAATGCCACAATGGATTTTGACTCCCCAATAGAGAAATTCTAGCATTTTGTTTTATATGCATCACTTCTCAAGGTAGAAATCTAAACCACAAAATAATCACACTCTCCAGGGAAATGAGATACATTACCTGATGACTTTATAATGCATTTTTAAAACACAAATATTTGTTTAATGACACATTTTCTTTGTTTATAAAATTAAAATTTACCCTTTACTGCAATAATTTAAATAGGTGTACAAAAATTAAGAAACACACACAAACACACACACACAGAGTATGTGCACACATGCACAAACACAACCTCTTTAAAAGTTAACACCCCCCCCCGCAAAAAAAACCTCAACTAGAAACAGAAGATAAAAGCCCCAAATGCAAGGAATCATTCTGTGTAAACCACTCAGATTAGCAGGTCAAATTCTCACTGGTAGAAAGAAGTCTGCATGTGTGATTGTGTTCCAAATTCTATTTATCAGCATTTAAACTTCTAACATCCTATAATCTGTATAATATAAATATATCAATTTCTTTAAAATAGAGAGTGAACAAGTGCTTCAATTATAGGATGGAGAGGAGTGCAGCTGTCAGAGATGAACTGATCATCCTTCATGTTGGTTATCTTTGACTCTGTGTTCCAGCTGCCTTGATTCCTGTTTAGACCTTGGACTTATTCTGACTATGCTGTTGTCTGATCCTGTTGACATACGGACTTGCTTCTGGACTTACACTGACTTCTGTAAGCCTCTGACTTTTTGGACTGTTTACTGGACTATTCTTTGTGTCTCCCTGTTTGCTTCTGCCAACTCTTATCAGGACTTTATTTCAACTGCTTTGCTGTTATTAAGAGTTGCCACTTTTCCAGACATTGCTTTATCAACTTCTAAGCTTAGATTTTCCTTGTTTTTTTCCCCCTTCGGGCTGTGAGGCCATGTTCTGAAATAGTTTCTTTCTGACGTTTCACTTGCATCTGTGGCTGGCATCTTCAGAGATCTGAAGATCTGATGATCTGAAGATGCCAACCACAGATGTAAGCAAAACGTCAGAAAGAAACCCTGGACACTTTCTAATTTTATGTACATCCGGTTTCTATAACAGAAGTGAAGGATGCCACCAGGAAAGGTTAGGGACCAGGCCCCCTCATATAATTCAAACACTCTGTAAGCCAAAGCAGGGGGACCACTTCAGATTCCAGTGGGCAATGATAATAATAGGCAATAGTCAGTGTTCATTAGTACATAGAGCAAACAAGTCAGCAATTCCTAAATTCCACACACAACTTCAAAAGAGCACCACTGAAATGATGTAACTTACTTTCCCCCCAGATTCATGTATGATTAAGGATTGTTTCTCCACTCCTGCTTAATACACTGTCTCCTTAGTCTTTTTTTAAAAAGTGATAACTGTGTTGGTGACAAATGATTCATAAATGGGGAGGGGAATGCTAATCCACTTACATTTGCAAGATGACACAAGGTTATGGGATGTACCTTGAGGGAAAAATTGGGCATCTGACACAACCAAATTTATAAACAATTCCTTAATACAGTATTACTGAAGGCAACACAGGTATTATTGGGAAAGTACCTGATTACTGTCTCAGTTTTGTATAGTTGTTGATCCTGTCAAGGTATGTCTTAAGGGATGACAATGTCCCCAAAACAAATAAAATGCCATTTTTTAAAAAAAGGAGAGGAAAAAGAAAGCATCTGACTTCAGGTTAAATAGAAGGGGGTCTGGATAAATGAAGACAAGAACTTGGACATGAATGGTGCAGCAAGACTTTTTAAAGACTTGATCAAAACAGCATAAGAGCATCATTTGGAATTCATTTCAGGTACCATAATGTCATGTACATGATGCCCTAACCAAGAGTAATGATATTGAAGACTTCTGTTGCATTAATGACAGAAACTATTTCCTGTTCAGCCCCTACTTGCACTCTCCAGGTGTTGAATGTTGACATCATCTTGCACTTGCACGCTCCAGGTGTTGAATGTTGACATAAACAATCACAAGAAGCTTTCATCGTTGGTTATTTTCTGTTGCTGTTTCTCCCATCTGATTCACTTTTCAGATGAAATTTCATATGCTGCTTTGGAGAAGATCAGGTTTAAAAAAGAACTCATTTTGTTTCATCTTTACAGACCTAATATCTGGCTATTGAATAGCTGAATTTAAGGAAATAAGTATGGAACTTGAATTTGAAGAAAGAACATGTAACACTTATTCCTGATGTCATAGATATATCTGTCTTTAGATTTTTATTTATTTTCCTGTTTGTGAACAGGAAGTTAAATAAATCTTTAGTCCTTAGAATAAGGATAACCTTGTCTAAGATACGCAGCATGCTCTCTCTGTCAATTTCTCCCTCCCTGCCTGCTCTCTTTACATGTGTCTCTCTGTACATGTAGCTACACTGAAGGTATCCTGAATTAAAATTCCTGGATACAAGCTTTTTAAAGTGCTAATCTGAAGGAAAGAAAAATCAACATTCAAATGGTAATTATTTAGAAAGTAAATTGATCAATTTGTTCTAAGCTCCAGGAAGATGAACTGAGGTCAATCCACTTTTCCTATTAAGATTGTGAAGATATCTAGTTGGATTACTTTCACAGTAAAAGCATTTTCCCCCCACCTGGGGCTTCACAAGAAAATAGAATACCAAACCTGTTAGGCATCAAGAAAAACAAAGTTTTTATCTTACTGCAAATTATCCAGCCAGCCTCCAGGAAAGTGTTCATGTAAATAACCTCTCAGTTATTAGGTTCTAATACAGTAGCTATCCCCAAGGTCTGTATAACTAAACAGAGCTAGTTATCTACTTCCCTTTTTTATCATTTAAATAAATTGTTATCTAGACTTTAGGGTATAAAATTATGTCCACTACTTTGGATGAGTAGTTGGAAGAGGCCTGCTCCTTCAGTCTGGTACTGTGGGTAGAATACTACTGGGAGGCCTAGTTTTGAATCATCACATTGCCGTGAATGCTCCTCCTTAGAGCAATCAAAGTATCAACAACCTCCCTCACAAAGTTATGTAGGATAATATGGTGGTGGTGGGGGAAAGATGTACAGCATCCTGAGCCTCTTGAAGGAAAAAGAGAGGCAACGAAACATTGATTAAATAATAAGAAATAGAAAGTATTAAAATTTTTATTGACACATTGAGACAGTCTTAATATTGATAATTCTAGGAAAAAAATGTTAGGAAAAAAACTTTTACTACTGCTTAGTGAAGAATAACACAAGATGTTACTGACCAATTGAATAGTTTCTTTTTTAAAACCTTGGAATGAATGACTTAGAACTTTTTCAGATGGGGTAAAAAACAACAACACGGAGGTCGGGAGGAGGACAGCACTGTCCCACTTCCAGCAATCGGTTTTGGATGCCACCATCCTTCTCCCGTCCTTCATTCGTTCTCCCTCTGTGCTGGAGGGATGAGAAAGGCACCGCTTTTTATTGGGGGAAGTTTCCATCAATAAAAAGTGGTGGAGGGGAAACTAATGAAGAATGGAGGGAGGATGAATGAAGGGCAGGAGGAGGACAGTGGCATCCGTAACCATTTGCTGGAAGTGGGACAGCGCCATCCTCATCCCAACCTCCGTGGTTTTTGTTTTTTTTTACCCCGTCCTGAGAGTTGTGCTATCACTTTTGTCCAGAAGTACAGTGATCAGGATAAGAGAATAGTGCTGTGTTGCTTACAATACCGGACCTCATTATCTTTCAAAGAAAAGAAGAAGGTGTGTGGTGTTTTTAAAGTAAAATGTTTACTCCTTCAAGGGCCCAATTTACAGTCATCTTTCACTGAATATATATTGCTTATCCTGTATTCATAATGGGAAAATTTATTCTCTCATAAGAGCAAAAGAGAATGCCCTAATAGGGATAGAAAGAATATTTATAAATATTCAAAAAAATGTCCAAAAAACATGTTTCCTGATTGTCAGGAAACCTTGATGAGAAGAAACCTAGACTCATGGGAATCTTCACAGTTTGGGTGTTATTCTGTGAAAAATTCAGACCTTTTCTTTTTAACACATATACTGTAACAGGATTTTTATGTATTTTTTTGCTTAAGAAACAGATTTTTCTGAAAAGTAAAGGCTTTTTCCTATGCAGAAAATACTGTTTTGCCGGCTGATTGCAGAATAAAGAGACTACACACATAAAATGGGGTGAAATAAAGTATTTATTGAAACCAACCTATTTAATTCCCTCTAAAATCTTCAGCAGGGGGAGGCAACCTGGTGAGGGACCAGCTGAGGCAGTAGGTCTATCCTAGACCACACCTCCCAGCCTTCCCTGGTGAACACCTGGGTCCTGGAAAGGAACTCCAATTGTCTGGGGTTGCTCACCAGCCGGCCTATATCTGGAAGGTGGACCCAAAAGTCCCTCACCCAAGCCCCACAGATTGGGGTGAAAGGATTATCCCTTAGGCCAACCTCAAGGCGGGTCTCCTTCTGTCCCCTTAGGCCCCACGACCTGAAGTGGCCCTTCCAAAGACCCTACCTTCACCGAAAATTGGTGCCAAGGTGCCCACCGAAGCAACGCCTCCCCCTTCCCCGCCGTAAGGGGATTAACCTATTTAGACACCACCTTAGCCAATTTCCCAAATGCCGCCATCCTAGTATGGGGTAGGTGAAACCCCCCCCCCTGAGAAAAGGGGGGGGAAATTCCTACCCGGCCCCGAGGCGACCAATTATCATACTATTCAAGCGGTGGGAGGGTGGGTCAAGGATCGCTTTTGGTCTGAAGAGGAGGAGGCGAGGGGCGGGAGGACTTTATATCTTCTGGCCCCGCCCTGCCCCTCTATCACAGGCGATGCCGTCTGCAACCAGAAGAATGGTCTCCTGGCCGCAAACAGTGGCAAAGGCGACTCCTCGTCCCAAGCAGCTCTGCCGCGAGGTAGGGAACCGAATTCTGTGCAATTTTTTTTTCAAATTTTGTGCAAAATAAGTCCTTGTTTTCTGTGCAAGAAATGGCTTTTTGTCCACAGAAACAGTTGTTTCCTATGCATAAAATGCTGTGTGCTATACAGATATACCACGTGCAAATTTTGCACAGGATAAGTACCAAACAATGAATAGTCTTTAAAAAAATGTGCAGTTTTCAAAGACTTTCTCATAGCTGGGAGAAAATTACTAAAACCACTTTTGCTTCCTTCAATAATGAAATTAGGGAAGAATTCTATCTCTAGCCTGTATTTACCAGTCCTAAACATTTCCAGACAAATTTAGCAAACCATTCCATTTTTTAAAATATCACCACAATAGGTTGAGGGGTGTCTGTGTCATGCACCAACCCAGAGACTGCACTGTTGTTGTGTACCTTCAAGTCATTTCTGACTTATGGTGACACTAAGGTAAACCTATCATGGGGTTTTCATGGCAAGATTTGTTCAGAGAAGGTTTACCACTGCCTTCCTCTGAGGCTGAGAGAGTGTGACTTGCCCAAGGTGCAAAACTCTGGAGTCAGTTCAAAGATGAGGATAGCACAATGCAGCAAAAGGTAGTTGTCTTTTAAAATGGCATTAAAATCTATGAACTACTTTGGGTCCTGTATAATTAATTAATTACAAACTTACTATTCAATCTTCTGCATTCTTTCTGAAGTAAAACCCACTGTGTTGAGGGAGCCTTTCCTACTACTAAATGTGTAGTGTTCAAATGATTCCTTTAACATTCTGTACATTAAAGCAGGGATGGGGTACTAGTAGCCCTTCAGATGTTCTTAAACTGCAGATCCCACCATCCCTATGAGGGTTGTAGTCCAACACTCCTTAGGGGATCAGAGGATTTCCACCACTCCACTTTAAAATATGGATGCATCAAATGCCCCTGGCCTTGACCATCTCAACACACTGAGATACTCCACTTAGAAAATGGCCAGTTACCTCAGATTTTTCACATTTTGGATTATTATTTTAAAAAAACACAAAATTATGTAACTCATGCCCCCCTCAAACCAACCCCAACCCTGAACTTTGTTTTTGCACCAAAAACAGTGTTTTGCACAAAAGACACTGTTTTCTGTGCAATTTGTTTTGCAGAAATAAGAGGGGTTATTTTGAGCAAGCTATTATTATGCAAAAAAGTTTTTTTAAGCAAAAAGATAAAAACAACTTCTCATAAATTCACTCAGTGCAGAGAACATTTTTGAAATTCTTTGTTCTTCAGTGTCATATGAAACAAATAAAGATGTTGCATTCATAACAAGAATTCCCATTGAGATTGATGTGGCTTAGTCTGAAATAAAGATTATAGTATAGCAACCTATCCTATATGAGACCTGGTGGCGCAGTGGTTAAATGCCAGTACTGCAAGCCACCACGTTGCAAGTTTGATTCCAGCGGGCTCCAAGGTTCACTCAGCTTTCCATCCTTTTGTAGGTTGGTAAATTGAATACCCAGCTTGTGGGGGCAATTAGCTAACACACATTGGAAACTGTTTAATGCAGTGTAGATGTGTAAATAACTATTGCTTAAAACAATTTGTAAGCCGCTCTGTAGCCTTGTGGTTGAAGAGCGGGGTATAAATAACTAAATAAAAAAAATAAAATAAAAAAAACCTTGGTGTTTTATTAAATCAAAAATATGCATAAACCCATCCTGTATTGGTTGCTTTATAAGTAAACTGATAAAGTAAAACTTATGAGTAAAATCAATGAAATATTATAATGCTTCTGTCTTGTTGTGGCATTTCTAAAGGGTATAACATTTAAGATATCATCAAAGGCAACTGTCTTCTAAGTTCCGTGTATAGCCTACATCCTCAACCAATACAATGCCTAGTGTGTACACAATTCCCACAACAGCACATTAATGACCAAGTCAGGTACATAAGGCCTGCTGGTTCCAAGCTTCTCATAAAAGGAAGCATCCCTATAAAGGATGGGTTCTCATTTTTGTGTGTTCAGGCAATTAATAACTTGCTGCTATGTTTTGTTTTCCTGTTGGATTCCTGACAAGGTAGCTTATTCTACAACTTAAGGGGGGAAAGAACAGATCATGTAACTGGACAGTATTCTAATATATGTTTTCCATGTTTTCCACATTTATGAAGTTATATTCTCACAACATGCAGTCAAACTAATATCCAGTGTAGGTAGATTACTGGCAGTGCAGGGCAGATGTGACAAATACCATTTTCAAATGACTAATGCTGTAGGGAGGGAAAATGTTCTAATTTAGGTTGCAGTTGTTTGTACACATATTTGCCACAATCCACGGCAATCACTTAACTGATCAAAGCAGTTCCATCAGCGGAACCAAACTGGGGATGACTCTGGGCCCCTCAAAATCACTTCTAGAAAACTAGGAAACTCTGGAAAGTTGCAGGAAGAGGAGAAACAAAGGGCTACAGGGAGAGAAGAAACTGTTTCCTTCCTGGTATCACAGACAGAGGTGACCTGATCTGAAGGCTGACAACATTACAGATTTTTACCCAGAATCCTCTAGGGGCCTTACACCAACATAACTCTTGGTTACAGCAGTGGCTGTGCTATTTGGACAAGTTCATAAGGAATTGTGCTATTTGGACAAGTTCATAAGGAAGTACCTTTACATAAGCATTCCCCTCATTTCCCTGCAGCACACTGGTATATAGAAACAGGTCTATGCCCCCACCCCATGATTGGAATGGCCATTGGATCATCCCCAGAACATCCTCTAGAATGGCTGGGAGGCCATTACTGTAATTACCTCCACCTATGAAAGTATGGGCTCAATATAAGTACATCCTTCTTCCATTCAAAGACATAGCCATATTAGTCTAGATCAGTATGCAAAGGGGCCTTGTAGCACCTTTGAGACTGAGGACTTTTTCAAATTTCACGAGGAGGTTGGGAGAAGAACGGGGCTGTGGCACTTACACAGCCCCATTTCAGACAACACAGTCCTCCTCTGTCCTCCTCCCGACCTCCTCCTGACCTTTCCTCCGTGCTGCTTGTGCTGCTTTTTACTGACGGAGATTTTCTGTCAATAAAAAGTGGTGCCCGCAGCATGGGGAAAGGTCAGGAGGAGGTCAGGAGGAGGACGGAAGAGGACTGCGTCATCTGAAATGGGGCTGTAAGCGCCACAGCCCCATTCTTCTCCCAACCTCCTTGTGGGTTTTTTTCAACCGTTTGAAAAAGTCCTGAGAGAAAGAAGTTTGTAGCATATGCTTTTGTAGACTGAGGGTTCATCTATGCTGGCTGAGATACCTCAGGGGCAGCACAGAATATTCTGGCACCAGAGCTGCTCCATACCCCCCCCCCACACACACATTACCAGAGTACTCTGCACTGAGAATGAGCAGCTGCCTTCACATGCATCCCGCTGTATTGCCCGGTATTGGCAGCACTGCTGGTGCTTGTCATGTTTCCTGAGACCAGAAACAAGGTGACCAGCATTGATCATATGCTTGGGGCTTCACTGTGACCTCAGAGGATGGGATGTGTGCCAGCAGCAATGCTGGGCAACACAGCAGGACACATGTGAGGACAGCTGCCCATTCTTGGCATGGAGTGCTGTGGATTTTTGTGGAAGAGCCAGAGTAAATCAGGAGTTTTAAAAAGTGTTTTAAGGGGGGTTTACACCATTTTGGGGATGGAACTGGCCAAATGTCATAAAGACTGATTGTTCCAGATTCAGGGGTTTGGCCCAGCGTCATCTGCACAGATCACCCCAAAATGTTTTATTAGGCTCATGTGGAGTCTAATGAAGTAGGGTCTACTTCATCAGATGTATCAGATGCAGCTTATGTTACCAACTTCTTTTTGTCTCTTAGTCTCAAAGGTGCTACAAGACCCCTTTGCATACCCTTCCTCCATGTTTAATAACCTATATAACTTAAATCATATCATTTGGAATTTGGGGGTTCAAAATTTGCTTCCTCCTGGGCACACATATGTGCCAGTATAGCTACCTCCTTAGAAACAGAGAGGCATTGGTGAGCCATTGGTGCTTTCATTCTTCTCTGTTCCTGCCAACCAAGGAACAGCTTTCCACCATGCTGTAATGGTAATCAAACAGTGGGTGGGTGTTATCCTTTGCTTTTCCTACTGCACCTCTTTAATATCTCTGGGGGTAGGTGGGTTGAAAACATATTTATCATGCCATTGTGCCTGTTACAGGCCATTCTTGTAACTTGTTTGATGATCCATGGGCATGTAGGATCAGTTACTAAGGACAGCTCCATATTTTTTGTGGGCACATTGGTGTTTCCCACAGCAAGTAATAAGAACATCTGATTATTCTTAAGCATCCATGTAGTCTTATATCCTTGATCTGACTATGGCTTCCATTCAAGGCACATCTGCGTCATTGTTTAATGACACATCTCACTCATTCATACTTTTTCTGTTGGTCCTCTGCCTGTTATCCAAGCAGGGAAGAGCCTCATCCCAAAATGGAGGGAGCCCATACTCTGCCCATGAGTAGCATGCATGCAGCAAATACCACGTAAAATAATAAAATGGTCCCCTAAACTACTAGTTCTGAAAAATTTTGATTTTGTTGTCAGTCATCATTTTAGTTCAGTTTATTAATATGATGTTATTTCTGACAGACATAATACAACATTTGAATATTGTATTATATCAATCACACATAAGGCCTTCATGGTTTTTGTTTTCTTGCTAAAAATTGGCAAGGGGAAGCCGGTTGTGTTTTTTTTAAGGCCTTTGAAAAAGTGATCCTTTTCTTCTTGTGCTAAAAAAAATATCTCTCTTTATGTTTATTCCATTTTTTAAAAAAATATATGAATTCTTAAAGAACTAATATGAATTCTGGTAGCACTGAGAAAGGTAGTGAATGCATTTTAAAGGCTACTTAATTCAGTGTGGTTGATCCTTCCCTTGAAATTTGCTGAGCCGTCCTCTAAATGCTAGTTGTATCCTGGATTATTATTTGCACCTCTTAAATCTTTGATACCATCCATGGGTTGTTTTTATGAAACCTGCCATAAGTACTATAGCATATTTACCTAAGCAGCAGAAAAATCTGATTTGGTATGTGGCTAGTACATACTCTTAAACCCCAGGCATTAGAAAAAGGCATTAGACACAGTCAGTAGTATATGTCAGATGGTGATGGAAGCTCTTTTGCCAGCTGTAAACCAGTCAGCCTCAAAATTCATTAAACTGGTATGAGTTCCAGCACTTAGGACTTAGGAAATTCCATCGGCTTCATCATATATACAAACAGAGTCAAGTTTTACGTTCTTTGTAAGGTAAGAGGTACCAAGAATAAAGAGGAAGGGAATGTGTTCTCAGCCACCATGATACTTTTGATTTTTCCCTTAACTCTACATGAAAAAAGAGACTTCAAGTTCATGTTTGCTTTTTTCCGTCTCATGTTACATGCCAGACATAATATATTTGCCATATAAAGAATTTTTGTTCCTATCCTTTTTTTTTTTGCATATAGTGAACCGCTCTGCTGCTTATTGCACAAAAATCCACCCTAAGAAAAAACTGTGTGTGATTGCTTCCCTCGCCCTCAAAAAGGAACTCTCTAAAACTCCATGATTTTCTGTAGCTAGTAGGTGCAACTGAAAGGGTCACCTAGAGTGTAGAGATCATTAATTGCCCTGTGTGAATGCAGAGAGTCATGGAGGGAGACAGGGCCATAAGGGTGAAGTGGAGTAAGAGTTGTTTCCCCCTAGCTTACATTTGTTGTACATAAAAGGTCAGCTCTGTTTAGCATTGTTGTACCTTTCATAGCCAAATAAAGCTTGCTTTGTCAAGCCTTCACTTTCTGAACTTTTATACAGCCACTCATGCTAAGAATTAAATGATACTATATTTATTTGAGGGTCCCAATGGTAATGAGTATTCCCTGCCAATTTTAAAGGGCAGGACTACAAGGTAGATGTTAAAAACCTCTTTTGCTATTAATCTTTGCCAGCCTCCTTTCTAATTTTTTTTCTTTTTACAAAATCACTCTAATACTTATTTTTTTCTTTATTGTTTTCCCTATCTTAAAACAGTGTTGTGAACTTCTCCACTCTGTCAGGCCACAACCTGATACCCATGCATATTAGAGCAAGCAATGGCACAACAACAACCCTGGCTTGCTAAATTAGCATCTCTAAAAACTGATAACCTTCTGTTTCAACTCTTGTTTGTTGAAATTTCTGTTTTTACAACAACATTAAAAAGTTAAAAAGAAAAATTTTAGTATTCTGTTAGTGAATTACACAGATATAAGTCCATCTTTACAACTGCTTTTTTGTCATTGCCAAGGTCAGAATCCTATGCCTCCCTTACACAATTATCAGCCCCCCATAAACCTACATTTTTTCATGCTGACTACCTCCAACACAGCCATGTAGTGGCTGGTGGAGAGCAAAGGTTGTTTGAGAAGCATCTGTCAGGGTGTGCACGGAAGTTCCTCCTGAACATGTGCAGAGGGCCAAGCTGCACTATAGCTGTAGACACATGTGGCCTGCATAAGGCTGACAATAATGCACTCAGAGACAGTGTGCGTCTAAACTACAGGTCTTTACTACAGCACAGCAGAGTATATACAGATGTGATCAATGAGGATCCATACAAGCATACACGAAGAGAGCTGAAGAGACCAAGAGGGCTGAAGAGAGTGGGACAAAGTACTGCACTGCTATGTATACATAGCATGATGGGTTTTACAATCACACCCACTGATTCCCAAGCTCACGGTTTGTACAATCCTTTCCCATGGAAATACGAGTAGTACAGTCAGTGCTGTAGCAACTCCCACACATCCAGCTCTGAGCACTCAATAAGAGTAAACACCAGCTGTGCTCATAGCCATCTCTACTGGCCTCTACTGGCCATAGCACCTTTTACTGTAAAACTTCCACACCTAAATTTTCCAATCCCTTACAACATCTGTTTTTGTCCCTATAGCCAGATGTATGATGATGACATCATCCTCTGGGAGGTCCCATAGGACACTTTTATTATCATGCATCTGACTACAGGGACATAACCAGACAGTTCTCACACATGTCCTACTCTCCACTGGTGACTGCATGGTTGTGCTGAACATTAAAAAAAAAAAAAAAAGGTTTACAAGGAGAAGAGACATGAAATGTGGTGTAGTTCCACCTAGGGAACTTTTACACCACATCTCCACAGTGCAAGATCTTGGCCATAATGTTTTTCTGCATAACAAGGCTTGGTCAACAACCAAAGGGCCTGGACCTCTGCTCTTGGCTTGAGGGTAATGGAAAGAATCTCAAGGAAAGAGTACTATCTTAAAAATACAGTTGTCCCTCCATATTTGCTGGGGTTTGGTTCCAGGACGCCTTTGAATACCAAAATCCGTGAATACTCAAGTCTCATTTTATGCAATGGCTTAGCAAAATGGTGTCCCTTATATAAAATAGAAGAATCAAGGTTTGCTTTTTGGATTATTATTATTTTAAGAATATTTTGAAGTCGTGAATACTTAAATCCGTGGATACCAAATCCGTGGATACCAAATCCGTGGATACGGAGGGATAACTGTAAAAGAAAAGAAAAAGAAAATAGTAAATACACCCCCCCACTGGGTGTGCTGTTGGTCCCTGTGCCTGCCACCTGCTTCAGACCAACTCCTGTAGACTTTCAAGAGAGTCTGTCTCATCACCTCCTCTTATCCCTCCTCAAAGTTTCTCAAACCCTAGCTGGCACCAGTGGTTAAAAAGAGGGATTGGCTTGCAGTCCCAAATACTAGTCTAATTCTGAGCCATGAAACTTGTTGGCTGTCTTATCTACTTCATTCTTAGCCTACTTCAGAAGATAAAGTATGAAGATAAAGTGGGGAGAAGTGGAGGCATGTACCCTACCTTGAAATCCTTAGAAGAAAAGTGGGATGTAACTGATAAATGCACACTATCAACCCACAAAGGGTTGATGATGTCATTGCAAATGCTCCACTACTTGATCTCTGGCAGGCTTCTACACCTAAACTGTTGATATAAAGGCCCTGTCTATACGAGGGGGTGGGAATGAAGTGTGTCGCAGTAATGGCATTTTGCAGCAGCAGAGATTGGTCTTAATGGTGTTTTTGCCTCCATAAACTTTACATGGGAGATGGCAGCCACGAGTGATTTACTCGTGTTTGTATTTACCTCAATTTGCCACCGCCAAACTTTTTTTTTAAAAAAATGTGTTTCAGCGTGCCTAGGGTGGGAGGAGCTTTCAGGAGAGGGACGGTGATCTTGCACAGCAGGGGGCGTTTTCGGACGCCGTTGTCCCTCTCCTGAAACCAACCGTGTCACTTCTGTGAAGCTTTGGAAGCTGCAGAGCCATATTTTAATCACGGAGGTTGCCCGTGATTAAAATATGGTGCTGAGGCTTCCAAAGCTTCATGGAAGTGACATGGATGGTTTCGGGAGAGGGACAACGGCATCCGAAAACGCCCCCTGCTGCGCAAGATCGCCGTCCCTCTCCCAAAAGTTCCTCCTGCCCTAGGCACGCTGAAACGCGGTCTGAAAATCTCCTAAGTGTGTTACAGCAATTTTTCAATTTAACAGGAAAGCGGGGGGGGGGGGGGAACCCAAACCAAAACAAAAAAACAACACAAAACCACGCCATTTTATCACTGCTAGCTAAGTAAAAAAGCCAACAACATGGTGGCAGTGGGTGCTTGTCTTGTTAGCAATCCCTGCCCCCACCCCCGCACACCCAGGCAATCAGATTTGCACTTCCTATGGGAAAGTGAGTCAAACAATATTGGTTGTCCCAATGAGCAGAAATGTGCACCCCCTTGCTGTTTTTGAACAAGTATAGGAAAAGCCGCATAGGCTTTTCCTGCAGTGTTTTTGTCATTTTGGTCCTCCCTCCTTCTGAATACAGTGGATTGATGCAGGATCCCATTTAGACAGGTCCTATTCCCAGCAAATTCCATGAGGGTTATTTTCACCATTTAGACAACCCCTAAATCTATTTTTAACACTTGTAGATTATGAAATTAATAGAATGTCTCCTTGATCACATTTAATGCAGGCTTTGTCATGTGAAGGCTTGCCTTTTAGAAACTGCTTTTTTGTATGTTAGTAAAAGAGGAGAGCTGGAGAGATGATTCTTTAAAATGAGAGAGAGAGAGAGAGAGAGAGAGATTGTGTAGGAAAAATGGTTTGCTTCAGGTTCAAAGGGTTTTAGGGTACATCACCTCTTCCCTTACATCCAGGATCTATGTGAGATATTGCTGTTGATGGATGTTAACATCTTACTGCATTAAACAGTTGTTATAGATATTCGGAGGACCCCTGTGATGTCACATAGGATGCCTTTACCACTGGTTGTTGTAAACTATTAAAAATACAGTAATTTCAGGCAAGCTTGGTTCAGTTTGATTCAGGTGTTGCATTGTATTGCAACTGCTTTTTGAAACAAACAAGATTTTTTTTAAAAAATGTGACTACAGCAAATAAGCAGTTAACAGAAAAACTGCTAGGAGGCTTAATGTAAAGCCCGCTATCAGTCTACAACAGTTAACTTCTTTAGGAAGCCTCCATTGCTTGGTCAGTGGCTGTTTTTACACCTAAAGTGGGATGTGAAGCATATTGTACTATGTTCCAGTCAGCAAGTGACCCAGGAGTCGGTTGGAGTGCAAGTGCTGTCAGGTAGATAATCCAGTCCAGGTCAGTCACAGGTTATCCAGCAAGATGAAGGGGGAAATGAGAGGGTAGTCATTAGCCAATCTACAAGTTGTTACAGCAAGTGAGTAGTCCAGATAATAGCCACCCCCCCCCCCGAGCACTACACAGTGTTGCATGGGGTGAGGTGTTTTAATGGCCTTATATGAAGATGAGGCATATCATTTGCCATGGCATGTCATGTCCCTGGCCTCTTTCGCTTCCATTTCTGTTGATTGTCCCCTTCAGAAGTTCCTTGGAGAACAGAGTGGTTTGCCTTGGTGGTGAAGGGGGGCTGTGTTAGTCACGGTTGAGTATGGAGGCTGGTTGCATGTGTTTGAGTATGAGTGACTGTGTACATGTATGCCTCAGTTTACTTGCCTCCTGTGTGTGCCCAACTTGGTGTGCGTGCGTGGGGGTGTGAGCGAGTACTTGCTACGCCCTCAGAGGCCGCTGGTTGCTGGCCCCATTTACAGGTGTGTGTGTGTGTGCTAGGTGACAGGGCCCAGTCCACTGGCCGTTTGCTCCTTTCCCCTCTTGTTGGCCCTGTTGGTGTGTGTGTGTGTGCGATAGGCTACACGGCCTGCTTTCTGCCAGCAAGGAGTAAAACAGAGTTGCCAGTCATCTCTAGTCCAAGGTGATGAAAACATTAATACCAAAGAGTACTGCCAGTCACCAAGATGGCAACAAAGACTCCAGTGAGCTGCTGGGAGATTTATTGGCAGCTGTCTCAAGACACCAGGTGCTTAATGAGTCAGCTTCTATTTACTGGCCACTGGGATCGGTGTAGTCTCTCTTTATCTTTTCGATGGTCCTCAAAGGATGCCAGAATGGCCTCAGTTTCTGCCACCTCCTACTGGGGAGTAGGCCCCCAAATGACTCAACCCGCAGCTCCTTGGATTCTGAAAGGTCACCATCACCAAGAGCTAGAAATTCCTGGAAATCTGACTCCTCTGAATCTTCTGACTCCAGAGGATGAGTTATGTCACATAGCCATGTGGTAGATAATTAAAATAACTGAATGCTAGTTTACTGCAATTAAAGTGCAACTGGAAGGGTCCTCATGGGCCACCTAATCCAATCCCCTGCTCAATGCAGGATCTCCAGCTATAGCATCCCCAGAAGGTAGCTCCCCAGCCTCTTTTTGAAGATTTCCAGAGGAGGAGGCCCCACAACCACTCTAGGCAATTGATTCCATTGCCAAACTGCTCTTACTGTCAAGAACCTCATTCTAATGTTCATGAAATCTACTCTCCTGTCAATTCAAACCATTAGACCTGGTCCTACCCTCTGGAGCAGCAGAGAGCAGGCCTGCCCCCTCCACTCTGTGATAGCCCCTGAGGTATTTAAAGAGTGCAGTTATGTCACTCCTCTCTTCTCTTCACCAAGCTGAACATGCCCAGCTCCTTCAACCTTTCCTCATATGAATTGTTCTCCATACCTCTTATCATCCTTGTTGACCTTCTCTGAAACTACTCCAACCTGTCTATATCCTTGTTAAAATGAAGCACCCAGAATTGAATGCAGTACTCCAGATGAGGCCTGACCAGTGCAGAAAATAGTGGGACTATTCCTTCCCCCAACATGGAAACTATGTTTTTATTAATGCAGGCTAAAATAGCATTCACATCTTTTGCTGCAGTGTCACACTACTGGCTTCTGTTCAACTTATATTAGCAATAATCCCAAGGTCCTTTTCGCATGTAGTACTGCTGAACTATGTATTCCCCATCCTATACCTGTGTCTTTGGGTTTTGTAGCTTCAATGTAGAATTTTGCATTTGTCTCTGTTGAATTTCATTTTATTATTTTCTGCCCAATTTTCTAGTTTATCTAGGTCTTTTTGGATTCTATTCCTATCTTCCAATGTATTAGCTACACCCCTCCCAGTTTTTACTACCCCATCATCTATGTCATTGATAAAAATGTTGAAGAGCAGTGGCCCTAAGATAGAACCCTGAGGCACTCCACTCAAGGTCTCCTTCCAGTTTGAAGCGCTGCTATTAGAGCACCATATTCCAACCAGTTATGGATTCATCTGACTATATTCCCAACGATTCCACATTTAATCAGTTTGCTAATGAAAACATAATGGGAGAACTTATCAAATCCTTTGCTGAGATCCAGATAAATGACAGCCACAGCATTGCCACCATCTACTAAACTAGATTTTAAAAAATATAAAATTAGTTTGGGAAGATTGTTCTTGACAAACCCATGTCAGCTCCTACTGATAACTGCATTGTCATCAAGATACCTACAGACAGACTCCTGTATAATCCATTCTAATATTTGTCCTGATATTGAAGTTAGGATGACTGGTCTGTAGTTTCCTGGATCTTCTTTTTTGCCTTTTTTGAAGAGAGGAACTATGTTTGCCCTCCTCCAGTCATATGTACCTCATCTGTTCTCCAAGATTTCTTAAAAATGATGGCAGGGGGTTCAGAGAGTACACCAGTAAGTTCCTTCAGTACTTCGGGATGCAGTTTGTCTAGTCCTGCAGGTATGAACTTGTTTAGGTTAGCTCAGTGACTCCTGACTAACTCCCTATCAATCTTGATTTGCAATCCAGAGCCCTTGCCAAGGTCTCTGCTACTGCATGGATGTAAGCAGTTCTGTTTGGGGTGGGGGGCTGAAGCAAAATAGGTGTTGAGTGGTTCTGCCTTTTCATTGTGATCTGTTAGCATTTTGCTATCCTTACTGAACAGTGGCCTCACTGTCTCCTTGGTCAATCTCTTGCCTCCAATGTATCTGAAAAACCTCTTCACTGGCAGAATTGGTAAGAATACCACACCTCAACCCCCTTCAGCTTCCTGACCAGAGCCTCATAATCAGAGGTGATCTGCTCAAAGGTGTTCCTGGCCATATTGTTGGTACCCACATGAATAAGGAGAAAGAAGTACTGATCTGTGTTCTTGATGAGTTTTGCTGAGTTGTCAGTGGCATCCTGGACATATGCACCAAGAAGACAGCATACTTCCTGATTCACCTTATCAGACTAGCACACAGGTGCCTCTGTACGAGCACCAGCACCTTTCTTTTCTTCTTGTTGTGGCTGTCAGTTACCCTGACTCCTTCCTTGGCATGCATTATCCCTCATTGCAGGTTTCCTGTTTGAGCACCTTCCCTGCTGCTATCCTTCTGAAGATGTAGGAAGTGATTACTGTACTTCAAGTTGGAGAGGTTCTGAATCCCTTCTGTATGGCCTGCTCCTGAGAGTGAGTTTCCTTCAGGGTGTTTCCTCACTGGCACAGGCCTCTTCATTTTCCTTGGCCGTTTTTCCTGTTGGTTTTGTTCGATTAATTCTCCCTGTTCTCTATCCAGGAAGCCCTCCTGTTCTCTGATGCATTGAAGAGACACAACTCATAGCTGTAGTGCACTGACCTTCTCTTCCAAAAGAGCTACCAATTTGGACTTGCTGCAAGTGTAGCTGGTGATGTTTTCTGGCAAGAAGACAATAATTGCACATACATTGCAGCAGACAATTATGGAGCCTTCTGCCTCCATCTCTGCCATTAATTTTCTCCCCTTACCTTCTTCTCCACAGATTTGCATTGCTTCTCAGGTTTTTCCCATATTCCTTGAAACTTCATTCCAAGGCATCTTTGCTGTTCCCATAATTTTAGCAGTATTGACCCAATTGTGCCAGGGCAGCCCTGGCATTGCCTCCAGTCTAGGCAGGGACCTGAACTTCCAGGTTGTCTTCATGATCCCACTGGTTGTAGGGACCGTACTTTTGGAGATCATTGTGGCAATGGGGACAAGGCTTCTCTCATCTCTGCCTCCTCTGCTATTTCCATTTGTTGTGCTGCTACCACTAAGCTGCCATCACTGCCACTGCTGCCTGCTGGCCGCCACCACCTCACCACTTTGCATTGCTCCTCTCTGATGTCAGCCATGGCCCATGCTGACAATACTTTTTTCAATACTTTCAGGGTAGCTGGCTCTTTGTGCTGTGCCATCTTTTTGCATTCAAGGCACTCCTTGCCTCACTATGGATCCTTTTGCTTCCATCTCTGTAGCTATTTCCCTCCCCTTCCTCCCTTCTCTATAAAGTTGCATTGCTTCTTGGGTTTTCCCATATTCCTTGAAAGTTTAGCAGCATCAACTCCAATTGTTCCTGGGCTTCCCCAGTACCATCTCCAGACTTGGAAGGGACCTGTGCTTTCCAATGGTTGCCATTGCTGTACTGTATCAGGTTTTGCATTGCGGAAACATTCTTTTGGAAACTAACATGATTTTGAATTGTAAGTAGGGTGGAAAAACAGTTTGCAGGTAAACTACATACGTAAAGTTCAAATATGTCAGGTTAGTGTAACTGTAATGTAACTGTCATGTGGGCCTCTCTAACTACATGGCCTCCTTTCTAAACAAGAGGTGAACCTCCTATTTTTCCTCTCACCATAACTTGTCTTTTACACTGACTGCAACTTTTTCAGTCACAGACCAGTGTAGCTTTGTGTGTTTCTTTGTTACTCCTACCATTTTAAAGCTTTTGAAATTGCTGAGCAAAATTTGCTACTTTGTGTCACTTTTGCAGGGTTCTTACAGCCTCTCTCTTAGATTTAGACTGCTGTGAGAATAAACCATATGTCAGAGGCTTTGCATACAAAATATCTGAAGTAGCAGGTCTAAGGAAGTAATAGTTTTTTACTACTAGCTATACATGGTGTAACATACACTGTCTCCCCTGTGCGCTACAACCCCCATGGTACACATGTCACTCCCTCATACTGCCTTCCCGGTGCTCATGCCACCCTCCCCGCACTCACACTGCCCTCCCTGTACCCTGTGCTCCCCTCCCCGTACTCACACCGCTCTACCCACACCCCATGCCACCATGTGCCGCCCTTCCCACACTCACACTGCCCTCCCTGCACCCTGTGCGCTCTCCCCGCACTCACAGCATCCTCCCTGCAACCCATGCCACTCTATGCTGCCCTTGCACCACCCTCCCCACACCCTGTGCTGCCCTCCCTGCATTCACACCACCCTCCCTGCACCATGTGCCTCCCTGTGCCACCCTCCCTGCACTTGCACCATCCTCCCTGCGCCCGTGCCACCCCGTGCCGCCCTCCCTGCATTTGTACTGCCCTCCCTATACTCCGTGCCACCCTGTGCTTCCCTCCCACTCACACCACCCTCCCAGCACCCCATGTTGCCCTGTGCCACCCTCCCTGCACTCGGACCACCCTCCCCACACCCTCTATCCCCCTGTGCCACCCTCCCTGCACTCGGACCACCATCCCCGCACCCCATGCTGCACTGTGCTGCCCTCCCCACACTCACACTGCCCTCCCCGTACCCTGTGCCGCCCACCTCACACCTTGTGCCACCTTCCCCGCACTCGCACCACCCTTCCTTCATCCTGTGCTGCCCTGTGCTGCCCTCACCACACTCATACTGCCCTCCTTGCACCCCGTGCCACCCTGTACCACCCTCCCTGCACTCACTTCCCCCTCCCCGCACTCACTCCACCCTCTTCCTCTTCCCTCTCTATCCTTTTCCCCCACTTTTGCATCCAGCTCGGGAGGAAACATCTTGAGAAAAAGGATAAGTCCAACAGAACTGGTCTCTCAGCAGGGCAGACGGAGTTGGCCTGAAGTCACATCTTTTCTTCCACTGTACAACCTGATGGAATGGCAGCTACTAAATAAGAGCAATACATTACCTACTAAAAATTACTATCTCAAATATTTTTTAAACTTCAGGACAATTGCACCAAAGGAAATCCAGTGATTGTTACATAGTGTTTGGGATACATGCCCCTTCATTGTTTTAAAACATCACAGATCCCTTTGGTCTTAGCCTCAGAATGATTCCTTGCCAAGAGAAAGGTGGTATATTAATGTGTGTGTGTGTGTTCTCTTGGCATGGAATCCAAGGTGGCTTACAAGCTAAAAATCTGGTAAGAACATTTTAAAAAAAAAAACACAATTAAAACACCAGTATATTTTAGAAAGTCTGATCAGAACCCTGTGGAGGAATTCTTCATAAATAGACTTTTGTCTGAGGGAATTAGAATTTAGGAGTTCCGTAACGTTCATGTCCAGTAAAGAGTTGCTGTTATATTACACAGTTGTTCCTTCATATTTGCTGGGGTTTGGTTCCAGGACCCCCCATGAATACCCAGGGACAACTGTACATAGGGAAGCCAGCAAAATGACCAATGTACATTGGAATTGATCTATTATTATTATTATTATTATTATTATTTTCTTACTCACCTTTCCCCGGCTCAAGGTGGGGAACAAGATATTTATTTACAATGGGGCAGATGCACCATAGTTCCAATATACAACAGGTTTGATGCATGTTGGGATCCCATTGTGCATCAGTCTCACTGTGCACTGGGACACTGACTAGGGAGTGCTGATCCAACCAGGACACTGTTGCCAGTGTCCTGTTACGCATCTTTGCAATTCAATAACATCTTTCTTAGCACCTCTGTTGCATAGCTAAGGGTGCATCTACATTGCAGAAATAATGCAGTTTGGCACCACTTTAACTGCCATGGCAACATCCTACAGAATCCTGGGATTTGTAGTTTTGTGACGCACTAGCATGCTTTAGCAGGGAAGGCAAAATACCTTGTAAAACTACAAATCCCAGGATTCCATAAGATGGCGCTAGAGCACTTAAAGTAGTGTCAAACTGCAATATTTCTACAGTGTAGATGTGCCCATTGTATATGCAAAGTTACACAACATAAACCACAATAGAGGATTCTGGCCAACAAAATTATTTTGAAAACAAAGTTATAAAGTTAAAAATACAGTACACACTCTCCACAAAAGTCCCCCTGCAAACAATGAATCATTAAAAGCCTGTCTTCCAGTGAGAGGAGAGCAGAAAGAGTGACAGCCTAGCTTCCCATAGAAGGAAATTCCACAGGCTGGGAGCAGCCACTGAGAAGAGATTGGGAAATTTATTTTGACTACAGGACCCAGAATCCCCCAGCACATATCCCAATGGACATGGTGGCTAGGGGGTTCTGGGACTTGTAGATCAAACATGTCACTTTCCCAAGCTCTGAAGGCTCTAAACAGAGGATAAGCAGAGTTAGTAGATTATCACAATATCTAATCCTGTCCTGACAAAATAACCCTCCCCATCACATTTACTTTGGCGCTGTTTACACCATAAAAAATGTAGTGAGATTAATTTGTGTCGATCTCTGGTTGTTTACACATACAGTGTGATGGTCTTGAGCTTTTTGGAAGGGGGGCACCTTTTATCCCTCAACCAGCGGGACTTTCCATCCCGTGGTTTGTCATGGTTTTTAAAAAAGTCATGGGGGGATTCGGAAAATCGGAAATGTAAAGAGCCCATACAAGATATCTCGGTACTAGGTGATGACCGGAAATTGAGGTGACCAGGAGCGGGCTCAGAGATCAGAGAAGAAGGGCTCAGTCACCCGTTCAATAGATTCAGCCTCACCAGCTGAAAACA
Organism: Gambelia wislizenii; assembly: GCA_030847615.1. Taxonomy (NCBI): domain Eukaryota; kingdom Metazoa; phylum Chordata; class Lepidosauria; order Squamata; family Crotaphytidae; genus Gambelia; species Gambelia wislizenii. The sequence goes on from JAUMIR010000004.1 coordinate 236,824,153, forward strand.
AAGGCTTCCCTTCCAGCTGCATGTAGGTTTCTGTGTGTGTCTGTGCACAAAGGACTTTTTCAGATGGCGATCTGTAACGGAAGCAGCCTCATCCCTGTTGCGAGGCTGCTGCGCAGTAGGGGGTCAGTTTCGGATGATGCTGTCCCCCTACTGATACTGTTGCAGAAGAACTGGGAGGCCGCAGCGCTATATTTAGCAATTTTTAAATCACAGTCAACTTCCATGATTAGAAAATTGCTAAATATAGCACCGCAGCCTCCCAGCTCTTCTGCAACAGTATCGGTAGGGGGACAGCATCATCCGAAACAGACCCCCTACTGTGCAGCAGCCTTGCAACAGGGACGAGGCTGCTTCCATTACAGATTGTCATCCGAAAAAGTCCTAAGTCACCCTGTTCAATGGATTTTTACACTGCAAACCCTTCTGCTTTAACCTGTCCCTCCCCTGCATGGTGGGTTTAAATTTTAAAGAAACAATAAAACTGCAAGTGTCTGGGCTTACGATTGCTCATTAACCCCCTCATCAGCATCCCCTGCATGGTGGGTTTAAATTTTAAAGAAACAGTAAAACTGCAAGCATTTGGGCACATGATCGCTCATTCATCCCCTCGTCAGCATCCCCTCCATGATGGGTTTAACTTTTAAAGAGACAGTAAAACTGCAAGCGTCTGGGCTCCTGATTGACTCATTCAATCCCTCCACACCCCATCCCCTGCACTTGGCTTCCCGGCTGAAGGCAAAGCAGGTGTGGGGCGTGTGTGTGTGTGCACGTGCACTCGGGGCTCCAGTCGGCTCTGCTTTTGACTTTTCTCACCGTCCCCAGCACCAACTGAGGTTTGACTTTTAAAATGCCTTGTGTGTCTATACTGGCATTCTCCTTTTACATGGATTTTAATATTTTTTTGGCATTTGCCCATCAGGGTTTTTTTAAAAATCAAACTGTGCAGAGGGGGTTGCCTTCACCCTTATTCTCTGACCAATGCAGAAGCTTGAACAAACATTTGTGCCAGCCAATAGCATCGCTCGTGGTGGGAAACTCTAAAGGAAGTATGTCACCGAAGTTGTGAAAAAACAAATAATTGCATCCTTGATTGACAGCTAAAAAAATAATTGTGGGACCATAAACATGTGTAAACAAAAAAAAATGGGATAGTATATAGTGGGAGAAGAGACATATAATGGGATGTGATGACATGTAAACAATGATCCCGGGATATCCAGTTCAGAGGTAAAAATCGTTTAAATAGCGAGGGACGAATACAGGATCAAGAAGTCCCGGGACGCCCCGCAACAATAACTAGCGTCTAACTGGCACCTGTATCTTCTGTCCAAAGGCAGCCCAGGAATGAACGGAGCTCTAATGGATTTTCTGGATCGAAATCCTGCCCATACTTGCAAGAAGATGCGAGCACAGGAAATTCAAAAAGAAAAAGAAAAATAGACACACAAAAGTTTTTAAAAGCACATAAACATACTAAAAATGACAAGTAACCCAGGGAGGCGCATAAGAAGAGGGTAGCCTACCTTGTTTCGTGATCCCACCAGGTAGTGTTCTGGCAGAACTGCCCGTTGACACTATATTCATGGCAGGACAATGGTGTGAGGTTTCAGACGTCAGCAGTGCCAGCACCAGAACAGGATAGGTGATCTATTGATAGCTCAGCCTGTCAATAAAAAGAAATGGCAGAATAATGACAGTGGAACACAAATGGATGATGTTGTGTGATATTGGCATCCTTTTCCATTCTGCTGTCTTTATTCTGGCACCACATTAGCCGCATCTGATAACCTCCTTAGTATTGTGGTCTATCTGAAATAAAGGTTAAAGTAAAGCAAAGTGCAGCTTCTCTTCCACCTCCACAAGCTTAGTCTGTGTGCCAAGAACTTGGTATAGAGCCATTCCAGCATTTTCCTTCCAAGAGTTCTCCACCACTTTATTTATACCATCTCAACATCCCTAAGTAGTCTCCAATCATCTACCCTCCCCCAGAAATTAAGAGAAAAGCCTTACCTCTCACCGGAGTGTTTTAGATATTTAACAGATAATTTAATTCTGTGAAAAGGACATTCATGTCTGTAGAACAAAAGCTAGAACTTCATTGTCGACAGACAAGCTCCACTTATGTTCCTGGCTCTTCAGATTTAGTACTAACATACTGGCACGTAGGCAACAGCAGTGAATGTTATGTAGTATTGGAAATGATCCTGGTTATTGGACAAATACCTATGTATCACCTGGCATGCTCAGGAAGTCCAGATTTTTTAGAGGCAATGACCCTCCTTCCCTTCTGTTTGAAGTTCTCATTCTACCCAGGTTCCTTACTTGTTCCTGTCTTCAGTTGGTTGATTACGTATATGAGAAAAAGCATTAAAGTGTTTTTTTAAAAAGCATTGTCGAGTGCTCTGTTTCAAAGTCTTTTCATCCTTCCATGTAATGTTGAGCAGAAAACACAATTTATCTTATCTTTTGCCAGTGTTTAATAGAGATCACTATAAAAAAAATTAAGAAGAAGAAGAAGAAGAGGAAAAGGAAGAGGAAGAGGAAGAAGAAGAGGAAGAGGAAGAGGAAGAAATTTGCAGGGGTAAAGGGGATGCTGCTGCTGCTGATGGGCCAAAGATAATATTAAGTATTTTTTCCCTGCTTTGTTTTTAGTTTTCAAATATCTCCTGCCCAGCTCATTCTGAGAGCCACACTGGCCTTGCCCTACAAAACTGATGGATGACACTGCCTAGATTGTGGAGGCTTTATATATGCGGGACAAAATCGGGGCACTCTTAGGAAGTCACCATATTTCTTGTTTATCTAAATAAGTAGATTTGAGTTGATCCAGCCAATGATAAAGAACTATTGGGATGTGTGAAGGCAATTAGTGATACCTTTCAGTTTTTCAACACATGCATATTCCTCAAAACGCCCCCTCCCCACAGGAGTCAGTGAAAGTTGAATCAGAAATTGTCAATAGAGGGAGAATCTGGAGTTCCTGCAGAGAATCTACCTTCTGGCTTGTTTTACCGAGGCTTAAAGCAGGGCTGGGGACCATGTAGTCTTCCCAATGTTGTTTCCATTGCTTCCCAATGTTGTTTGACTGCAGCCCACAGCATTCCTCACTATTGGCTATTCTGGTTAGGGATGCTGGGACTGGCAGTCCAGCAGCACCTGGAGGACCACAAAATTTGAATCCCAGTTTAAATCCAATTGCTAGTCCCAACAATTTAAATATGTGTTGGGTTTACTATTCAAGAACGGAATCAATGGATCAGTTCTTTCTTGCAGTTAGATCTAAGCCTTAAAGCCCAGGAACATTAGCACAAGAAGAGACACTGAAACTATCATACCACTTCAGGGAATTACAAGACATCTTCCCAACGTATTGGGAAGGCATCAACATGGAGATGCTAGGTAGCATATTCACAAAACTACTGCAATGGGAACAAACACTCTTTATACTGTGGATACAGATCTTCATTCCATCATCATAGCTTTCCTTTTGCTAACTCAGCAATTGGCTGTTACTTCAGCTCTGGCACATTCCTTCCAGTTAGGATTGATCTGATGGCTTCCTTAAGTACAGTGACACTTCTGAGTACAGTTTGGATTTTTTCCACACCTTATGAGTCTGACAGACTTTCTAAACTATCAGCTTTCATTTTGAATAGGCTCATGTGTAAGTGATAGTTTCAGCAACTGTAGTACTTTCTACTTCTGCAACTCCAGTGGCTTGATCATTGGAACTGTTACCTTCTTGCATGTTAGAAGAACCCCCTTTCTTTCTATTGCAGCCAGCAGAATTCGGTATTAACAATATGTTGGGTAGGTAAACCAGTGGGATGGCTTTGCTATAACAAATAATATGATATTAATAATGATAAGGATGATGGTGCCAAGCACATGTACTTAAGTAAATTCTACTCAATATCAGTGTCAGTTACAAGCCTTGCTATAGTCCTGAGAGTAAAGCACATGGGAAATCCATAGGACTTTCATAGAAAGAATTGTAGAGTTGGAGGAGACGACAAGGGCCATCCAGTCCAACCCCCTGCCATGCAGGAAATCACAATCAAAGCATCCCTGACAGATGGCCATCCAGCCTCTGTTTAAAGACCTCCAAGGAAGGAGACCCCACCATACTCCGAGGGAGTGTGTTCCACTGCCAACAGCTCTTACTGTCAAAAAGTTCCTCCTAATGTTGAGGTGGAATCTCTGTTCCTGGAATTTGCATCCATTGCTCTGTGTTCTTGTCTCTGGCGCAGCAGAAAACAAGCTTGCTCAATCATCAATGTGATATCCCTTCAAATACTTAAACAGGGCTATCATATCACCTCTTAAGCGTCGTTTTTTCCAGGCTAAACATACCCAGCTCCCTAAGTCTTTCCTCATAAGGCATGGTTTCCAGACCTTTCACCATATTAGTTGCCCTCCTCTGGACACACTCCAATTTGTCAACATACTTTTTGAATTGTGGTGCCCAGAACTGGACACAGTATTCTAGGTGAGATCTGACCAAGGCAGAATAGAGCGGCACTATTACTTCCCTTGATCTAGACACTATACTTTTATTCATGCAGCCCAAAATCGCATGGGCCTTTTTAGCTGCCACATCACACTGTTGACTCATGTTCAACTTGTGGTCTACTAGGACTCTGAGATACCTTTCGCACGTAGTCTCATTCAGCCAGGTCTCCCTCATCCTGTATCTATGCATTTCGTTTTTCCACCCTAAGTGCAGCACCTTACATTTCTCCGTATTGAATTACATTTTGTTAGCTTTGGCCCAGCTCTCCAGTCTATCCAGGTCATTTTGAATTTTGATCCTGCCCTCTAAGGTATTAGCTCCTCCTCCTAATTTGGTGTCATCTGCAAATTTGATAAGTATGCCCTAATTCTATCATCCAAGTCATTGATAAAGATGTTGAATAGCACTGGGCCCAGGACCGAACCTTGTGGCACCCCACTGGTCACATCTTTCCAAGACGAAGAGGAGCCACTGCTGAGCACCCTTTGAGTTCGGCCAGTCAACCAATTACAAATCCATTTAACAGTTAACTTGTCTAGCCCACATTTTACAAGCTTGTTTGCAAGAATGTCATGGGAAACCTTGTCAAAGGCCTTACTGAAATCAAGGTATGCGATATCCACAGTGTTCCCTTCATCTACCAAGCTGGTAACTTTATCAAAAAAAAGAGATCAGATTAGTCTGGCATGACTTGTTTCTCTGAGATCCATGTTGACTTTTTGTGATTATGGCATTGCCTTCTAAACGTTCACAGACTCTCTGTTTAATGATCTGCTCTAGAATCTTTCCTGGTACTGATGTCAGACTAACTGGACAATAATTGTTGGGATCCTCTTTTTCCCCCTTTTTGAAGATGAGGACAACATTTGCCCTCCTCCAGTCTGTTTTGCAACAGGGCTGAGTTGTAACTTGCTTCAGTTCAGGACATTTAGGGTAGGTTTACCAGACTTCGTATTATTATCATTGAATGAAATGGTGCTAGATGGCTGCTTGAATTCACTAGAGCTTGCAATATTTCAAATGAAGCTAGTGGCCTTTACATTATTGTTACTAGATCATGTTAGAGTATCTTTTTTTTTGCCATTAGCAAGCTTGTTGATTATTAGCCTTGCTGACTGTTAACTGTTAAATCTGGTGTACAAACACTGTATACATGAATTTAATTCTGTCTGAGTTTTTCTTTGAGTGGGAGGAAAGATTAGATTATGTCTTCCTCTTCAGGCTGCAGTCCAGGGACTAGGCCCTCTTGGGACTTTTTCAAATGTGTGTGTGTGTGTGAACCCTGAGGAGGTCGGGAGAAGAACAGCACTGTTCTGCTTACAGCACCCTGTTTCAGACAGCCACATCCTCCTCATGACCTTCCCCTTGCTTCCTCTGTGTTGTGGGCATGAGAAATGCACCAGTTTTATTGACGGGAAACCCCCATCAATAAAAAGTGGCACCTGCAGCATGGAGGAAGCATGGGGGAGGTTGGGAGGAGGATGGCAACATCTGAAATGGAGCACTAAGCGCAACAGTGCCTTTCTTCTCCTGACCTCCTCGGGTTTTTTCCCCCCCTTTTGAAAAAGTACCAAATGCAATGTGGGAGGTGAGAGATGGCTCACAGTTTTAGCTTGGGGCCTGGATCCAGTTGGGGATAGACAAGGCATGGGTGCTTATCAGACCCAGTTGGGGGTCCTGTAATGTGGTGTTGAGGTGTGTGGGCTACCAGGATGATGCCCAGCTTGGGGGGGGGCAGGTGGTCTGACCCATGCCTAGGTGGCAGGAGAACCACACTGTTGCTTACATCCATGTGTAATTCCAACTCTGTCATCCAATGGTATACACAGCAGGCAGGATGGGTGATTTGTTCTCATTGGTCAGCAGACAGATCAACCAGTGCTTGGATTTAGGTCCATGCTGGAGCCAAGCCTCTACAGTTGTAACCAATAAAAGGTTGTGGCCTCTTTTATTCCAAGAAATACAGTTTGTATCAGTACTGCAGAACCTAATAATGATAAAGTATTTACTACCCAGTGGAAGGTTAAAAAGACAAGGAGGCTAACCTGGCTTCACGAGGCAAGGAGTTCCAAAGTTGGGTGTGGCTGCTGCTGGCTTCTGAAAATGGCTTCTTTTAAATCTCAGCCAGTTGTGCTTGCCTCTTATACAGAACACAGAGAGTGGCTGTCCACTGGTAGAGGAGAAGGCAACATTTAGGATGGTAACTTTGTCCAGGATATCTGTACAAAAACCCCAAACATGTTTATTTATCTTCACTATTGCTATTCATCTCTTAAAATTTACACCAAAGCAAAGGATTTCATATGTGTTTTCAAGTGGAGAACTTAACTGAGGCAAAAGGAGTCTTTGGAGGGCATTGCTGTTGGCTCAGTGGATATCTTACTTTACAAATATTTGTTACACTACATAAAGAGAACAGGGCACATTTTCTTTCATAATCTTTATTAAACACAAATGGCAGACTCATGAAACCATTCACTTAATTAACACTTCTGAGTGTCATTCTGTAATCAGTTGATCTGTGTCCAAAATGTGCATGTCCCCTGGGGATGAAGAACAGTAAATTAACTTTAGCTTCATCAAAAAATAATAATAAAAAAGGTAATAGAACTAGTCCTTTAAAAATTAAATAGAAAATCTCTGTGCTTGCTGTTTGTAACAGTGCATAACCTCCTATTAAATTGTCAGTAGCATGATAATGGACAAGAATATTTTTTCTTCCATATATACAGTATGAAGACATGTCACTTAGCAGTAGATAGTGCTTTTTCCTTAGTCCCTGAGGTTGACTTATAGAAATCTCTATTTAAATTTTGAATAAAATAATTTCCCCCTCACCAATTTAGGGGTTATAATCTCTGCAGCTGACCTTATATTGCAACCTATGAACCACGATGCTAAATGTGAGTGAAATTACATCATGTAAGGAATGTCCTTTGGTCCATTATCCTGGTCAATGCCATGACAGGGCTTAGGAAGAGCCATGGAGCTGTAAATTAGCAAGGTGCAGGTGTGTGAATAAGGGATGGGTATAAAGCATCCCCTTAAGCCTTGCACCAAGGTTCCTAATATTCTTAATACTGTAGCAAGATCACTGTGACGAATGGTCATGAGGTGTTCCATCTTGGCACTCTGTCAAATGCAGAATATTTTATGCAAATTGAAATATCTTGTTCCGAGAAATAATAGATCTGTAGTGATATCATTCCCATGTTAACGTGGGAAGGTTTTCATTGAAAAGATGGGTTGGTCACAACTAGACGTCTTGTTGCGTCTAGGAGGACTATACTAAGAAGAAATTGATGGTGCGACATTAGCTAATAGCAAGCAACACATATAGGAAGGAGAGGTCACAGACTTTCTTTAAAAAAATGTTATGGCATAATTGATTATTCTGATTTGCTTAATGAGGCCAAGGAAATTACTGGAGTGTGTGAAAGTCAGAGGAGAAGAAGCCTGAACAAGGGGTCATGATGGATCATGTAGGGCATATGTGCTTGCAATATAGTTCGCTGGATCATCATACCTGTTCTGCCAGCACTAAATGAACATATAAGGAAGAACGTGCAGCTGAGCAAACAAAAAAGCTTTGTGCTTCAAGGCTTAAACTGCTTGCACATTTAAGTTTTAATCATGGGAAGGAGTAGGAGAGGTCCTCTGTACGAAAGTGAAGTGACTGAAAACAGGTGGGCAAATGAGAGCTTATCTGAGTGTTAATACATTTGACAGAATCAAGCAGCAAATTGCAGCTAAATGCATCTTGAAAATAAGTTTCATTAGGAACACACACACACGTGTACACATACATGCATACACATACCCTCCCCCATGCAGATAAAATACATTTTCCAAAATCAAAGAGAGATTCTGTATAATGCTCTCATTCTCAGATTCAGAATGCTCTCATTCTTCTCTCAGATTCAGAATGCTTCGAAGACAACTTGTCCATAAGCTAGAATTTTAGATATCTATTTAAATCACCAGATGACCATATGCCCTGCCTATTGATGGCAGACTGAAATATCAAGCAGAATGAGTAGTTGCTTGTGAAATATTAGATGTACTATATTGACAGAATTTCTAGAACATTTTAATAATAAATACTCTTTGGTATTGTCTGTTTCCAGAATTTAAAAAAAACAACAAGACATACATACATTGCTCTCCGGAAATACATTGATAAACCTTGAGGACTCTGACTAGCCAATTCCCATTTTTGCATAAAATTGGGAGTGATTCTATGATAAACAATGCATTACAAATGGCTTTGGGCACAAAGAAGATGACAAAAGCCACTAAATCTTCTCTAGAGAATGGCATCATGGATTAAGAAAATGTCATCTATTGAAACTAAAGCTGTCTTGTTGAATGAAGAACTTTAAATCTGGCATCCTCAGGCACAACTGGAGGCTTTGCCCACATATGTATATTTTCCTTGTAGGAGGAGTCTTCCAGTATCTTCTGCAAGGCCTCCTCCCTAAGGCCTGTGGGGATGAACCCAACCTCATCCTGGCTGATCTTGAGTACAAAGGAAGAAGGAGCAGCCTTATCCAGAGAGATGAGGGCTTTCCCTCCTTCCTTCTGTGCTCAAAAGCAGCCAGAAGAAGGCCAGGTGCACTCCACAACTGGTCAGTTGTTGCACCCCAAAGAGAAGCAGCTGGGCAGAAAGAGTAGCCTTCCCCACCAGTAAGCTGGCAGAATCTTATGCTACACCAGTGTGATGTAGGAACTCAGCTTCATTCTGTGTCTCATTTCATTATCACCCTGCATACTCATGGACTCTCCAGAACGAGAATGGTATTTACCCTTCTAAAGATGTTCACAATGTATTTATTACCTGTAATGAGTTCTTCAGGGCACAGCTATTCAGTATACAACAAGTCCGTAAACTTGCTAGACTTCAAAAAATTCCAACTAGTAAAAATTCAAAACAAAATGAGCACAGCCCCAAATAAAGCTCACAGAAATTGGCTGCCATGTCATATGTGAAGTTGTTGCCATCCCTGTAAGAATGCAAAGGGCTTAGTTGCAACCACAATCCCACTTCAAATGGCTGGAACTCCTGGTATTTTATTATAGCTTTCCCAGCAGATTTTTTTCATACTCAGCAAGTTTTTGGAAAGAATCCTGCTGCTCAAACCATTACAGTCACACAATGTGCCATTAAGGACATTTTCAGACATGTCTTACTGCACTAGAAACTTTTGGGAGAGCTTCGGTGCTGCCGTGTGGCAGGGCCTCCATTTTGGGTGATGTCGTCCCTCTGGTGAAATTGTCCGTGTCACTTCTGTGTAGGATTGGAGGCGGCCGCACCATGTTTTATTCATGGACAACTTTCGTGGATAAAATCTAGCAAAATATGGCGTGGCTGCCTCTAATCCTACATGGAAGTGACATGGATGATTTCACCAGAGGGACGGCTTTGTCTGAAATGGAGTCCCTGTTGCGCAGCAGCGCCAAAGCTCTCCCAGAAGCTTCTAGCGTGGTAAAACATATCTGAAAATGTCTGAAGTTTGCAATTCTGTGTACACTTTTTGGGAGATATCAGCATTGAACACAGTGGGATTTAACTTCCAATTAAATATTTTTAGGATTATGTTCCTAAACTTGTATATGTGGGGGATCAATTTCATTTAAATAAATGGGTCTCACTTCTGAGGAGATTATCAGATGTAGCAAAAAGTACAAGAGCAGCATTCCAGGATGATGTTACTGTCCCATGAACGAGACCCGGTTTCAGACAACGTCATCATTGTCATGTGCTGCTCCTGTGCTGCAGCCATTAGTAAGTCATTGCTTTTCATTGATGGGACCTCCCGTCAACTGAAAGCGACACCTTACTAATGGCTGCAGCACAAGAGCAACACACAACGGTGATGAGGGTGTCTGAAACCGGGTTCCATTTGTGGGACAGTAAGATTGTCCTTGGGTGCTGCTCTTGCACTTTTTGGACGTGTTTGATAATCTTCTGAGTTGGAATGCTTGTAGACTCTATCTCAGCAAATTCTGATGTAAACTGAAATGGATCCTACACTAATGTTTAGGTTAGAATTTAGTTGTGCGCTGACTTTTGCATTTCCTGAATGTTTTGACACAGTTTTGAGCTTTAAAAACATAGGACAATATATTTTTGAACTGTCTTTTTTTAAAAGAGAAAATACTTTGAAAACATGTATAAATCATGTGTAACATGTGTAAATCATAAAAAAAGAGTCACAGATTGTTACTGAACAGGAGGGCATAGAGCTAGAAGGAAACATGCTACTGTAATACAGAATGGAAATAGCTTTGCCCATTCCTACTTCTGAGTGCATATCTTTAGGACTGGGTTGCAAGTTGTAGAAAAGAGCATAAGCCATAGCAGGTCATGATCTATAAAGCCCTATATGGCCAGACTGTTTGGTAGACTGTATTTCCCTGAATGAGTTAGCCCAGGCTCTGAGATCATCAGGAGTCAGTTCCACCACCATCACAAGCACAGTTGATGGGGACACAAGAGGGGGCTGCCTCTAGATCCTGGAATTCCCTTCTCAGGGAGGCTAGAATGCCTCCTTCCTTTTTGTCCTTTTGCCAGCAGGCTAAAACCTTTTAATTCAGACAGGCTTTTAAAACAGAAAGTTTTTAAAGAACGGGCTAGGGGTGCTGTATTATTTCAACCAAACTGTCTTTAAGAGCTTTTAAAAAACTTTTTAAATTGATTTTTTTTACTATAGTCTGAATTGTTTTAATACTGTAAATAGTTAATGCTTGTTTTTATATGTTTTAATTATATATTTTTTTAAATTGTGAGCCACTTTGAGTCCCAAGTTTGAGGGAAAAGTGGGATATAAATATAATAACATCATCATCATCATCATCTGTTCAGAGGGTTTTAGTGGATTTTATGGCATGCAGACATACAGAAGGGAAATTTATCTACGAAACAATCAAATCTTATACTCTATTTCTTTAAAGGAGTGATAGATGTAGGGATTCAGCATGTTACTCTTTGACCCTTGACAATATAGAAATGATTTTCTTTACATTTTTCTTTAAAATGACTGTACCAATCTGTGAAAAATAGCCTATGCTTTTAGTATTCCTAGACCTTTTCCCTCTTTACCAGTTTGGGAAACAAACCAAGCTAGCATTAGGGGACGCAAGTTCAGCAGTCACTCCTAACACTATGATGCAGGCACCAGAATAAGTTTGGTGGCTTGAGATTCACTGATTACTGTATATGTTTTGCAGCAAGCTTGGGTAAAAAACAAAAACAAAAGCAGCCAGTGTTTTTAACCTCCCGCCTCTATGTTTGATGGGATGTTTCAGTAATAATTACCAATGTGAAGTTCTACTATTTAACTTCAAAGAGGGGATTTCAATATTCAACTACAATTGGCCTGCTGTATATACAGATTCTGTGTCCACTTGATTCTCCACACAAAATCAAGGTTTACATTTTCTTTTCTTTTTTTGAGGGGGGGGATATTTTCAAGCCATGGATGGTGATCCATGGCTTGAAAATTCCCCCCCTCAAAAAAAAAAAAAAAGGAAAACATAAACCTTGATTTTTCCATTTTATATAAGGGGCACCATTTGACTACAACACTGTATAAAATGGGACTTGAGCATCCATGGCTTTTGGTATCCATGGGAGGGTCCTGGAACCAAAACCCGGCAGATACGAAGAGCCCATTGTATTTCGTCCTTGCAAGTCAGGACAAATAATTTTCACAGTTTTTTCTACCTGATACATCTGTGCAATTCTTATATGTACAATTCTTTTCTTCAAATACCTGAAGTGTATGGGGAAATTATTCTATGCAGAAATATATGTGGGGGTTTTTTGGTATGAAAATCATGGGGGTTCTGTGCAAAATATGCACAACCCCACAACTCCCATTCTTAGACAGACACTTTTTTTTGCAAGTCTGCTCTTTTTTTTTTTTAGCACACAGAAACAGCAATCTTGCAAGAAAAAGTGGGAGTTTGGTGCAAGATTGCTGGACTTTTGTGTCCATTGTTTCCACATAGTCATGTGCTTGCGTGTGTGTGCACGCACACACACACACACACACACACACACACACAAGATTGGGGGGTTTGCACAAAAATGTCAACTAAAAATGGTGGGGGGGTTTGAACAACCTGTCCCTTCCCCCCCCCCCCAGTTTTGGTGTTAAGAACCCACAAGAATTTCCATGCAGAATAATTTCCCCAAATGCTTTGGGATTCACAAACACCAGGCAAAAACTGTACAAAATTCTCACCACTATGTTATTCTTCCCAATCGGGTTTCCCACATGATAGGAAAACATTTTTCATACAGGAAATGACTAGGTGAATATTATTTCAGTCCTCCCTTTAAAGTATGCTCCTTTTTCAATAGCCTGCTTGATGTCATTTCTTCATTTTAAAAAACAAAATCTAATAGATACCAATTTACTATGAAATACAACAAAATGCAAAATCTGCAAAAAAAAGGTCACTTTTCTTCTCTTATATGATTTTTAAACATCTTTTGCCTGATAAAGAAGCCAGTAGAGCTTCGAAAGTTTGCATGAACTGTTTCCTGTTTTTTTGGTTTAGCCAATAAAGGTATCACTCTTTCGCAATAATCTAATCTTTATTTTATTTTATTTTGTTGTATTTTTCTGCATGGCCAATAGGGCTACTCCTGAATATATTTACCGGTTTACTTAAGGGAACATTACTAAGCTCTCTAAGCATGACCCATACAGTAAACCATGAATACAACTTGGCAACATGAACTGTGCATTAGAAACAAATTGAATTCTAGAATTCCAAGTCTTGCTCCACTTTCAGTTTCCTTTCTCAATGCACATACCTATTTGTGAATAAATATCTTTTCCTGCAGGGAATAAAGAAAACTAGAAACAATTTTACTGGTCCAAATTCTGTAGCTTTTCTTGCCAGGATTTGGTCATGTCTGTTACCTTACCTTAAAGGAAGGGGGATTATTTTCTCCCACACATTTTTTCCCCATTCCTGTTATTTAACTTGTAATGTGATGTTTAATTCTTAGAAGTTGTTTTTATACTATGCACCCATAGGTACTAAGCAGAAAGCTTTCCAGAGGCTATATCCACATGGTCCCATGAAAATTAAATGCCCAGTACCCTTGGACATTTTATTCTTGCATCCTGGATAACCTGATCAGGTTTCTACACTCATTCATGGGCTTGGACTAGATATTTCATATATCTAATGGTCCTGATCCCCAGAATCATATGCTTAATGTCCATGCTGTGAGCATTGGCATCATGAATATCATCCTCATCCCCTCCCTTTTGTTGTTTTGGAGCCAATAAAAAGTAACTCAGGATTTCAGTCACACAGTACATTTATTTGGCCCTCAGTTGTACCAGTGGTTTGCTGCTCAGTGCTGTCTTTTCTAATCACCAAAGTGTCTGATAACTTGGCTTCCTAAGAGTCTTAGAAATTTAGAGAAAAGATGATGCTGGTCAGTTTAGACAACACTAAACTAAATGAAATAATCATTGCACATATTATACAGCAAGTTCCTATATCTACCCCATTATCCCAATCACTGATCATTTATTTTCTTGGGTGAACCAGTATTGCTGGATGTAAATAGTCTTAAGAGATTTTAATCTTTAAAAGTCAGGCATGGATAACCTAAACTCAACACTGGGATTTTTCATACTGAAGCTAAAATTGTGTTTTCAGAACTGAAGCAATAGACAGAAGACAGAAGCTCTCGAGTGCAACCATGAGGTTAATTCTTCCAGAATTGCTTTTACAAAATATAGCTACCACAGCATTGCCCCCCCACCAATGGAGCAGCTTTAGACAGTTGCTTAGAAAAGCATTGTTTAATGGGATTAGGTGTGTTTCACATCCATCCTATAATTCCTTTCCATACGCCCCACAATTTCCATATTTCTCTTTTTACATGGCTGGCACAATCACCTGGCAATGAGAGAAATGTCACATGAGGAATGGCATGGACAGGGAAGTGGTAGCAGAAAGTTGGAGAAGAGACGTGTATGTTCCAAGCAGTGTCCACTGAGTCTCCTATGCTGCCCGGCTGGCTCAAGTGCAGAAGAAAATTCTGTCTTATAGCACTTAGCAATAGCACTTACATTTCTATACTGCTTTATAGTGCTAAGCACTCTCTAAGTAGTTTACAGTATGTTAGCCAATTGCCCCAAACAAACTGGGTACTCATTTTACCAACCTATGAAAGGATGGAAAGCTGAGTCAACCTGTTGAAGTACCACTCTTAAAGTCCTAACTATCAGTCAGATCAATTTTTAAAAATTTAATTGAATTGGGGACACTGTCTTCTGAACATCTGCCCCACATGGCAAAATACTTCATTTGGACCTGTATTGAGATCATATCTACTCCACTGTTGTTTCTGGTATTCTGGTGGGTTCTGAAGGGAGCTTGAAAATAAAGCGTTACAGTTGCCTCTCCCTATTCACAAATTTAGCATTCGTGGTTTTGAATATTTGCGGTTTTCGGAGGGCCTCCCCCCGCCCTCCCAAAAGCAGCGACAGGGCTTTAGAAGCCCTGTGGCCACTTCTGGAGGGGAGAGAAGCAGGCTGGGTGGGGGGTGGGAGAGGTGGTGAGGGAGCCTTCCAAGGCCCCCTCGCCACCTTAGGAGGCCGGGCAGGGGATGGAAGAGGTGGTGAGGGGGCCTTCCAAGGCCCCCTTGCCACCTTAGGAGGCTGGGCGGGGGTGGGAGAGGCGGCAAGGGGGCCTTGGGAGGAAGGGGGAGGCCTGGGGAGGTGACCACAGGCCCTCCGGAGGGCCTCCAGAGGCCCCGTGGTGGCCTGGGGAGGAAGGGGGAGGCGGGGGGAAGCGACTATGTGGCCTCCGGACACCTTGTGGTCACTTTGGCAGGGGAGGGGGAGAGCAGACATTATTCACGGAATTTTCACATTTGCGGGGGTCTGTGGAACCTAACCCCCACGAATATGAAGGGACGACTGTACTTTTAATCAGTTGCTTCAGTTCCTTTTTTGTAGCAGTGAGCTGAAACGGTGTTACTTTTTGCATGTAACTCTACTTTTCAGTGTAACTTAATGTGGTTCTACCTATTATTGATTACTAGGTATGTTCTGACTGAGGCTGCTGACATACTACAGAAATAATGCAGTTTGACATCACTTGAACTATCATGGTTCCATCCTATGCAAACCCAGGATTTGTTGTTTATTGTGACACCAGAGCTCTCTGACAGAGAAGGCTAAACATCTCACAAAACTACAAATCTCAGAATTCCATAGCATTGAGGCATGGCAGTTAAAGTGGTGTCAAACTGCATTATTTCTGCAGTGTGTCAGCAGCCAAGGTCATTCATTCCAAGATTTAAAAAAAAGAAAATATTCAATTGGTTTCAGTAACAGCTTCTCTTATTCTGCATTGAAAAGTAGAAGAGGTTTTTTCTAACTCCCCCACCCTAGAATTATCAGTACTAAGACTGGCAAACTGCATTACTTCTGCAGTATGTCAGCAGCCTGTTTGAGTTACAGGAAGGAGAGGAGGAAGGGTCACCTTTCTTTGTGGAGCTCTGTGATGGTAGTGAGGAGAAAGATGAACCAACAACAATGTAGGTAAGGAAAGAGAGATAGAGGGAGGGAGAGTGGATTGAGCTGGGGGAGAAGATGTCAGAAAGAGAGAGAGAAGAGAAAGAGACTGAAGGCACAAGCTCTACTACAGACTCAGGTGGGTGATTTTTTTAAAAAATCTTTTTAAAAGTGAGCCTGCTTTTTCTGCCTTGCTTTCTGCCTTCTGCCAAATGACAAAAAACTACTGACACTGCCAGAAAGAGAAAAAAGAAAAAGATAGTCAATGGGAGTTCATTGGGATGTGTGTAAGAGGAATGTGTTGCTTTCCCAGGCTGGTTGCTTCAAACTGTGCCACAGGGTGTGCACTTGGATTGTCTAGGTGGTGTGAGTTGTGAGAGACTTTAGAGAATGTGTTTCTTGGTGCATCTAGGGACATTATCAGACAAGCATCTAAAAACACTGTAATTCTGCAAATGAAGATAGAGGAAACATAGTGGTAGTATAACACTTATTATCACATGTCTCTATAATTGCATGAAAGAACCACCATGGATTTATCATACTCCAACCACTAAAAGCACTTTAAGAACAGGAGTTTACTTGGGTGAGATTTTGGTGGTTTTCATAAGATGCAAGCATGCTTAAAACTCCCAAACACCTTAATTAGAAAAGTAAATGAACTCACAAGCACCAAAACAAACACAAAAATGTTGAAACTAAATGGGACAGTTCGTAAAAAGAACATCCTTTGCTTTATTTTCACGTTCTCACCCAGACATTTTCTTGCTGAGGACTGCCCATTTACTCTGTAATCTCACAATTACAATGGGACATGGTTTCACATGCCATCAATAGCACGAAAAAAGCACTACTGATGATCTATTGACAGCTTGTCCCATAAGTTAGAAATAATGGCATTTTCGCTGGATTTCACTGGAGTACTCCATACTCCAGGCTGGAGCATGGAGTAACCACACAAAGACACTGACGTTGTGTGATAGCAGGAGCCCGCTCATGCTACCCTGACATTGTAATCCCACAATTTTTGCTGATAAGGTCCTCTGTCAGCACAAGCATAAAATTTATAAGAATTATTTTCAAAAGAGAGAAAGATGGGGAAGAAGCGGTTTTGAATCAATGACTACTTCAGCATGTCCATCCAAAGTATCTGTGTGAAGTACACATGGGAGTTGCATTGTCTACTCTGCTTTGCCTAGATGAGTGAGGCCGAGGAATGCCAGAAAGGTGAGTACACTCAGAATTATGATGATCAGAGATGGGAGAAACTAAAGAACATTTTGCTGTGCTTTTCAATGGTTTGTTATTGTTAAGTGCCTTTGATTCAGCTTCATTTCATGGTAACCCCCATAGATGAAACATCTCCAAGACCTCCTGTCCTCAACCTTCCTATTCAGGTCCTGCAGGTTCAGGCTTGTGGCTTCCTTGATTGAGTCGAACTACCTAGTGCACAGTCTTCCTCTCTTTCCCCCCTCCACCTTTCCTAACATTACTGACTTTTCTAGTGAATTGTTTCTTCTCATTATGTGTCCGAAGTACAACTTCAATTTGGTCAATTTAGGACTTTTTCAGATGGGGTAAAAAAAACCCGGGGAGGTCGGAAGGAGGCCAATGCTGTCCCACCTCCAGCACTCTGTTTCAGACACCACCATCCTCCTCCCGTCCTTCGTTTGTTCTGCCTCCGTCCTGCTTTCATTTTGCTGCTGCTGCTTTTTGTTAACGGAAACTTCCATTAATAAAAAGCAGCAGAGGCAAATCAAAAGCAGGATGGAAGCAGAATGAACCAAGGTCGGGAGGAGGATGGCATCATCCGAAATGGAGCACTGTAAGTGGGACAGCACCATCCTCCTCCCGACCTCTGTGGGGTTTTTTTACCCCATCTGAAAAAGTCCTTGGATTCTAATGAGAGTTTGGGCTTGATCTGTTCTAAGACCCATTTGTTTCCTTTTGGGGCATCCATGGTATTCTCAGCACTCTACTCCAACACCACATCCCTCAAATGAGTTGATTTTTTTTCCTATTAGCTTCTTCACTGTCCAGCTCTCACATGGTGACGGGTAATATGGTAGTTTGAACAATAACAGTAATGGTTATGATATTACAGTAACAGTAACAATATTGTGTTGGTCACAAATAATCAATTGCATTACTTTCTGGACTGTAATAGTAAGTAATACCTATTGGGTGATTAAAGTAAGGGGTAATACAATTAGTTCCCTTTAAAAAGTAACATTCTGAGTTCTGTTTTTGACATCTCCACATCAGAGCCTTAGAGACATCCTGCACCTTGCCTAGTATTGCTGTCGCCAATCTGCTGAATGCATGTAAAAGTAGCAGTAGCTAATCATGTGATCCCCCCAGCTTGAAAAGTAGAGAATATCACTTGGCATAAGAAGTCTTAATATTAAAAAGCAATGCCAAAATGTCTCTGGCAGGTACATGGCTAAAGAATGTTGGTTTATCTAAAGATGTGAGAGGGAATTTTGAAGAGACAGGTATAATGTTGGGAGGCACAACTATGTCTTAAACGCATTAAAAATATGATACATTGTACAGCCAGTAAAATGTGTGTATGTCTATCTTGAAGATATATTTATACTCTGAATTATAAAAAAATGAGGATTACATACTCTTTATCTCCAAAACAGATGGCCATATTATTCCTGGAGGAGCCCTTCTCTGTGTCCCATCAGTCAGGACAATATGCTGTCTGAGGATGTAGGAGAAGTCTTTTTTTGTTGTGGCATCCCAGTTATGGAACACACTCCACTTAGAGGCCTAATTGGCACCTTCATTGCTGTCATTTTGGTGCCAAGTGAAAACATTCTTGTTTACAAATGCCTAACTGCCTTTATACAGCTCTACATATGTATATTGTTTTGAAGTGACAGATATTTTAACTGGTTTTCATCTCTCTTCCTTTAACTTGTCAAATTGTTTACTATATTTTAGCCCTTTGAAAATCACTTTCTTGTTTACATCATTTTGAATTGATTGTGTTGATTTTATTGTATGCCTTCCTCTTTAAACAGAGTGCAAGATATAAATATTTTAATAAATAAAATAATAAATAACTATTACAACTGTGGCATTATACTTTTGTCTATCTTTAGATATTGGTATAGCTTCCAAGGGTGTATCAGTGTTTTTCCAAATGCCATGAAAAGTGGTCTGTAGGGAATTTCTTTATGTGGAAATAACTTCACTTCACTGCTGTCCTAATCTGTCAGAGTGAACAGCTTTTCTAAGTAGGTTGTTTTAGCAGTGGCTCAAGTCAGTTTTTGAATTTGTTAGGACCCTCTTTCCTATTCCATGAATTATTGCTGCTGCTTAAATAAATATTTATATCACTAACTGTTGAACACTTTATTGTGACATTTTATTGTTTAGACTTCTTGGGGAGAAAAAGGTTAAATATAATTACCTCTTTGTTCTTAAATGATAAAAAGTGGGTAACATCTGTGCTGACTGCTGGGTATGCGGCAATAATAGCTGAGTGTTAACAATAACACAATGACCCACTCATGTGAATGTCACTGCCTTTTACCTGAGTATCTCCAGCAGCTAGGAAAATAATTCCTATTCACCAAAGACTAATTTTCACATTTAAAAAATCTTTATTATGGGTCTAGTGCAGGCGAATTGCTTGACACAGTAGGGAACCCATACTTAGACTGGCAATATAAGTATGAGGAAACGCCTCAAGTCACAGTCAAGCTGGGCAGTAATTCAGGCTTCTGCAGCTCCCAGTTACACTTGAAAGCCAGCAGATGGCACAAGGTAACTCAGAATAATACTGAGCATGCTCACACTTCTAGGCACAATAAATGACACAAGGCAACATTTATGTATTTGTTTCTTTTTCTGTCAGACAGGATTGTTGGGAAGGGGGAAGGTTGGTACAGAGTCATGGTAACCTCTAAAATAAGTGGAATAGAACAATGAACTCTATTATATGAGACTTCAGGCTACATTCTTGCCAGTATCATCACCATAATGTCACAGCAAAATGAAAATAGCCACGAACGCCCATGGCAACTGAAACTCCATTCCAGTTTCAAAAGGCTAGCCAAACAGAAATGGATGAAAATGTTCCCAGGAGATACACAGGCTCAAGCACTTATCTATGTGTCCATAGGTAGCGCCTATCTATTAAACCAAATCCCACACCTAACTAAATTTATTCAGAACTAAGCCCCATTGAAAACCATAGTTAACTGAATGCTCTTAATCCCATTTATATACTATCGAGAACACCAAGAAGGGTTTAATTTCTGAAGTCTTCAGGGTTCTAAGTGCAGCGGAGGAAGGGGTAATCAAGTTAGATCCATGGCTTTCATTATGCAGTCATGGGCTATACTGTGATTAGTATTCATCTGGACTTCAGCACAGTTACCCCCACCCACACTTACATGTCTTACTTTTATCATTCTCCATCCTTAGGATGGCCACAACCTTGATGGGCCTAATTCACAATGTTGCTTAAGGAGGTGACTGGACGTTAGGAGCTGAAATTCTGTATCAGCTATTAGCTACTTCTTCTGGCTTGATTCCCCTTCTCTGCCCCAAAACAGGTGGGAACATTATTCAGCTGTTCTCTGATCACCAGCAGACTTGTCCTCCTTCTCCCCATGCAACGGATGCCTATAAAATACATTTGGGGAGAGAAGCTCATGATCATGGCAATAGTGTCAAAATCA
Organism: Gambelia wislizenii; assembly: GCA_030847615.1. NCBI lineage: Eukaryota > Metazoa > Chordata > Lepidosauria > Squamata > Crotaphytidae > Gambelia > Gambelia wislizenii. The sequence continues at coordinate 236,844,924 of JAUMIR010000004.1, forward strand.
TTACTAAGGAGATTTTCACACACCTAAAATACCCCCCGAAGAAATCGGGACAGAAATATTTCTGTCCCGGAAGCAGCGCGGCGGTTTGCACGCCCAGTCCCTCTCCTGATATGCCGTCGTTGTCATGCTGGGTTATTTCTTCCCTCTTCCGGAATATTTTACTAATGGGAATTCGCCGTTAATAAAATATTCTGGAAGAGGGAAGAAATAACCCAGTGTGATGATGATGGCATATCGGGAGAGGGGACTGGGCGTGCGAACCGCGGTGCTGCTTCCGGGACAGAAATATTTCTGTCCCGATTTCTTTGGGGGGGGGGGTATTTTATGCATGTGAAAATCTCCTAAGTCATGATTGTGAATATGGAACAGTTCATCCATAACTTTTACATATGCGCAATCACTACTTAGTAACAATTTTGACACTATTGCTACAATAGTAATCTCCCCATCATACTGGGCATTAGATGCATGGAGAGAAAAAACCATTCTGCTGGCAATTGGAACATGAGTGAATAACATTTCTATTAGATTTGTGAGGGTCAAGCCAGGAAAGGTTACTTAGTTAAGTATACTTAGTTAAACAGAGGTAAAGTATACTTAGTTGAAGAGTTAGGTATACTTAGATAAGGAAAGGCTGTTACCCTAAGAGGTGGGGGGATACGTTAGAGTCTCACCCGTGATGCCAAAATCTCATTTAATATTTGGGGGACTTATTAGCTCAGATTGGAAGCTTGCAAGAGGAGGGTAACTTTGGGGATCTTTTCACCTATGTATACCAGTACTAACTGTAGAGGAGGTTCCAATTAGAGTAAAATAAAATATTTTATTGGAATAATACAGAAGGTAAACTAATATGCATTCTTATGGACCATACAAGGCTATAGCAGAGTAAGATAGAAAGGCTGAATAGAGAGAGAGGTCCAGGAAGATAGGGTGATAGTTACCAGTCTCGAAGAAAAGCCATTCTATGCAGAAAAGATACTCAGACTGCCATCTAAGGGTAGCACAGCAAAGAAGAGAATGACAAGGTCCAGCCATATGACACCTTGGATGTGACACACATAGCTAGGATTGGAGCTATGATATTTATAACCTATTTTGTTCCTTTTAGGGGTGTGGATACTAATGCTACATACATTTATTTAACAAAGCCTCAGTGGCTTTCCCATGGGGTAGACAAAAGAAATCAAAATTTAACTGATTGCTTTAGTTGATGGTCTGGTGACAACCTCATAAGGTTGGATGGGAGGGGGTGTGAGGAGGGATTTACATAGAGTATGGATAGGTCCCTGTTTGTATGATTGAATTATTCTCTGAAATGCCCAGGGCTGGGAGAAAGGATTAGTATATACCCCTTAATGACTGGATTGTTAGCATAAACCCATTAGGGGGCTTTCCACATAATCCTAACTTGGGCTTTCCCACCATTCTATTTCTAGACCGCCTCCTCCCATACAATCCTCCCCGTGCACTCCGGTCCTCTGGGAGGAATTTGCTTCAGCCACAAAAATCTAGGCTGTCTGCAACCTCCCAGAGGGCCTTTTCGGTAATCGCCCCCAAATTGTGGAATGGCCTGCTGAACGAGATCCGTCAGATGATGAGCCTGAGTAGCTTTAAAAAAGCACTAAAGATGGATCTCTTTCGGCAGGCCTTTCCTGATTAGTTCCCGGCCTCAGGGGCTCCTGGCCCTTTTTAGTCTGCTGGCTATTTATTATTTATTATTTAATGTGATTTTATATCACTTGTTTTAATGTATTTGGTTTAATATCTTTTTATGGGGGAGGGTGGGGTGGATGGTGTTTGGGGATTTTAAATTGTATTGGTATTTTAATTTTTGTAAGCCGCCCCGATTGTTTTAACAGAGGGGTGGGATAAAAATAATTTTTATTTATTTTTTATTATTATTATTATTATTATTATTATTAGACATGCCTCAGATCATTGTGACCTTTTACTGCCCTCCAGTCTGCTTAAACTTCCAGCCAACATGATTCCTAAAACTGTCCAATATGTCCAGTTATCTTGTGGGTAGGGGTAGTAGGATGTGCTATTAGTTAAGTATAAGTTAAATATACTTAACTAAGTTGATACAAGATTCTGGCCAGGATTTTTTTTTCTTTTTAAATTATTTTTTCCACACCCTTTACCTTATAGATCATTGTACCTCTCAGATACTTAGCAGCATATCACGTGAGAGTTGATCATGGGGTGTAAACGGACCTGAGAATCTCGGATGAAAGCAGGTTCTATCAAAATGCCTAAACACGTACTGAAAGATGGGCAAGAGAATGTTAACAAAGTGGTTCTTTTCAATGAGCTTAGCACAACAGTCTCCTGAAATACACTGAGGGCTCATCTACATGGGCCAAGATATGCTGGATCCCCATCAGTGTATCCTGTCCACAGATCAAGCCTGTTTCTCTCCTGTTACATCCAAGAAATGGGCCAGAGTCCAGATGGGCACACCAGCCCGGCCCTTCAGCTGCCATTACCCGCATCCCACTCTCTGATGTCAGGAAGCCAGCCCGCAGCATGTGAGCAAGACCCCTGCATGTGACCAGCCCTGGTCACATGCTGTGGTCCCCCTTCCTGAATCCAGAAGAGCAAGGGCAGCTGCAGTGATAGGCTGGTGTGCCAGAATGGGCTCCTGCAGTCACATCTGTTTTTTACCCAGCTGGAACACATTCAAACGGTTATTTTTTAAAAATGTTTTATTGGGCCCTACCACCTCTTTCCCTTGTTTTAGCCCTGTCTTTGCCCCAAGGGTTGTGAGATCTGCCTGGGGGCAAAATGGGAAAAAACCCTGCATTGTCAGGATTGTAGGACTCCAAGACAGTGGCAAGATGGGGCAAATTGCCCATGCAGACAAGCCCTGAAGGTATAAAAAAAACAAGAAGTCTCAACTTTGGCTGTACACATAGATTGAGTCATTCTATGCATCCGATGAGACTGCTTGATGTATGTTGATGGCAAAAGTATGTGTTACATTTATTTATTTATTTATTTATTGACGTGATGAACAAATAGAAGCAAAATATATAAAATGAACAAAACAATCCAGCTTCTGCCTTCTTCAGTTGCTAAAAATGAAACAAGCTGCATCTAAGGTGGCAATTTAGAACAGGTCACACTGTCTCAGCCTCAGAGAAAGCCAAAGCCAAACCCTTCTGAACAAATCTTGCCAAGAATACCCCATGCATAAATCAAAAATAACTTGAAGGCACACAACCACCACCTCTGAATGGGAGCCTTTTACCAAGAAGGAAAGTATCAATACAGAAGCAGAATTTGAGCTTTGGTGGATCTAATCAAACTCCCACCTAGTCCAGCATCCCCTTTCTGATAGTGGCCAAATAGTTTTTGTTGGTTCCACTGCCATCACAGGAACATTTGATGAGGACATGGGAGAAATCCATCTTGGTGGCTGCTCCTAGATTGTGGAATTCTGTGCCACAGGAGGTTCGGTTCTCCCCATCAGCTGTATTTCCATTGGCAAGTGAAGACCTTTTTATTTAGGCAGGCCTTTGGCTCTTAGTTCACGTGACAGAAAGTGCTCTTTGTTGTGCTGTGCTTATGTGCTTTTGATTATGTTTCAAACTGTTTTAACTTTGAGATGGCAGCTGCGGCGGTCCTGCACATTTGTCTCTCAGATCCTCAGTCTCTCTGCAGCCTTGCATCTCATACACAACACAAGTAGTGAATGAATAAGTCACAAGCCTGGGGAGAGATGAGGATCTGAGAGGTGAACAAGCAGAAGCGCTGTAGATGCCACCTCATAGGTGGAAACAGGAGGCTGGCAGCAAAAAGTTTCAGTTTTGAAGGTTTTCAGATTTTGGATTTCTGGATTAAATAAAATAAAATAGTTGCCTCTATTTTAGTTGAACAGCTAAGCAAGACCTTTTCTTGTTCCTCAGCAACTTCTGTTCAGACCCACAGCTTGGAAAAATCACTTTCTACTAGCAGGGTGACTTGGGAATTTGTAGTCTAAAAAAATAACTTTTCCAGGTTTGCTCCAGTTCACACCACCTATGTTCCTGAAGGGAGCACATATAAATACTAACCCATGGCATTTTATAACCTATTCTCCTTTATCTCCTTCTCTATCGGACACTCAGGTTCTTCCTTAGACCAGGAAAATCTTTACTTCCTTCATTTCTTCCTGTGAAATGAAAGATAGCTATGAAAGATATAAAAGTATAGTGGGCCCTTGATATCCTCTGGGGTTTGGTTCCAGGAATACCATAATCCATAGATGCTCAAGTCCCATTATATACAATGGTACAGTAAAATTGTGTCCTTTATATAAAATTGTAAACAGTAAGGTTACCTTTTGGAATTTTTTTGTGGGGGGAGGGGGCAGGGGATATTTTCAATATGTGGATGGTTGAATCTGTGGATAAAGAATCTGTGGATACAGAGGGCTGACTGGAATCACAGCATTTCTATAAACAATGAACATGCCTGAATAACACAGAACAGAAATCTAAATATTTACAGATTTGGGGTCCATATTGGGAGAAAGGTTGGATGTAAATTAATTAAATGAATTTAAAAAATAATACAATCTAATCATATACATATCTACTAAGAGGTTAGTACAGGGGGACTTACACCAAAGTAAGTGCATCTAGACAATAGCAATAGATAGTATGAGCTAGTTTGGAAAAAATAGGTCACGTTTTTCCAGGGCATCCAAATCATCCTGTTTCAACAGCTGATTGGACACAGGAGCACAAGATGGTACCCTCCGATCATTCATGGTCCTTTCCTCTAGAGATTTTTGTCTTCTGTGGCTGGTCCTGCTGTCAAATCCTCTTTCACACAGAGAGAATGAATCATTTGTTCAAGGTCACAGAGGATATTAGTAGAAAACCTTGGGACAGAAACCAAGCCATGTGCTGCAGTAGAAAATCCACCTCAGTGGTTCAACCGGCCATAGCAGAAGGACTGCTCTGAAAATTAAGAGTGACTGTGCAGCCAAAGAGCCATTTAGGCTTAGAGACAGTGATTACTGACTGTCTGACTGAAATGTGCTCTTTAATAAAATAAAAAAAGGAATATTCTTTTTGTCTATGTCAACCCACACCTTCCATCTGAGATGTGACCAGCTGTATATTTTATTCATTAATTATATTGTTTTTGGCTGTTCAGTTTTCAGATGATTTTCAATGAAAGCAAGCCAATATTGATTACCAGTATCAGTGATGACTGTCTTGTGACAAAGGAGAAGTATGAACATTCTGATTGGTAACTCCAGAGTTTTATTGAGTTGTCTTGGCTAGAGCTGAAAAGTCTGACTCCTTGAGTCTTGTTTGCAGCTCTGTTCAGGATCACTTTGAGCAAAAGCCCCAAACCCACAGGCTGTTGTCAGAACAATTCTAATTTCTCCCTTCAGAGTATCCATGCAACCCCATATTGCTTGAGTTTGTAATGTCTACAAAATATTTGCCTCATGCCTTGGGTCACATGATTATAGCTAAATAATGTATTTCTTTCTAAAGATTCAGTGAGCACACTCATCATTTCACATATACAACACTGCCTAGATGTGTGCAGCATCCCCTACAGAACTATAACTATGAAACCATGTATCAGATCTAGGACTGTCCTTCCATTTAAAGGAGTTTTTCCCACCAGCAGAAGAAGGGAGTGGGTTCCTCCCCCCCCCCTTCCTGATCCTTCCTGTCTTTTGCATCTTACATATTTGCAAGTTTTTCAAAGGGAGCATGGCAGGAGAGGCTGCAGATGACAATTTCATAGCTTGGGAGTAAGTATTTCAACTAACTAGTTTGATAATCATATAGGAATCCTTAACAAGGAATGACTTCACTTTTTTGTGACTTAGCTGTAACTTTCAGTTCCTTTTGGTTTAAGATAAATGTCACAAGATTCAAACACACACTTTTGCAATGTCATTTGCTGTTCTCTGATTCTCTGTTGTGAGTTGAGGTAACAATGAGATGAGCGGAAGAGGAGTGTTTTGTTGCATCAGCCAATGAACTATAGCAGCCAGAAAACTTTTTAAAGAAATGGAAAGCATATATTGTTACTTTTAAGAAATGGATAATCAAAGAGTTACTTTTTGATTTATAACTGTAACAATAACAAACTACCTTGAGGCAAGTTGAAACTAACTATAACTATTTATTTTTAAAATAACTTTCCAAGATCTGGATAAAAATGGCAAAAACCATACCTCCCCCGTCTACTTTTTCATGCCAAAGAGTGGAGGAGTATTCTTACCATGAACACACAGGGCACCATAGGATGTATTTTGTTGGATATCGACTACTGTTGTTATTTTTAAGTTTGTATATCACTCTGGGATATTTTGATACACACACACGCACACACACAGAGTCAAGTTCATGTCAGGTATGTGGAAACAAATTGTTTGAGAAACAGCCAGGTGTTATGTGTGTTTAGCCAATTGCATAAGAATCGGGGGGGGGGGGGGAGAATACAATTTTAATTTATTTAGCTTTCTCATTATCTAGCCCTCAGTTGGTTCCATCCCATTTCCATATCAGATTGAGATTTTTTAAAAACAAGAATGTATACAAAGATATATGAATTTTCATACACATTTTTTCTAATACATGCATTCTGGGGGCACTTTCACTTAATACACACTTTTTTGCAGCATCTCCTTAAGTAATACTCTTGTTTGGAACATTTTGTTAACCAGTATACACATTTTAACAAGAACTTTTATTTTATTTTATTTTATTTATAGCTTTCCTTTCTTCCAACCTAGTACCAAGGTGGCTAACAATATTTTGAAAGCACAATGTGATTTGAAAACCATTAATACAAAAGTTAAAAGACAATTAAACTACATTTCTATTTAAAAATACATATTAAAAACTGTATTATAAACAAGTTTAAAACAGCATGACAAAATTCTTAATAACATAATCATCACCACCTCCCTAATAAACCAGGGGGCTTGCTTGCCTCCACTCTGTGAGAAGGGAAGCTTAGAAGCAATTGTGTCCACTGCCCTGGCCATTTCCTTATTCCCAAGATCAGCCAGGGCTTCAACAGGCTCACTTGTTGAGGCAACAGGAAACTTCCCAAGGGCCATCAGGAATCTATTTGGACCCATAAGTCTCTTGGAGTGGACCATCTTAATTGGCCCCCACCCATGCAGAGGCTCTGAGTCTCAGTGAGTCTAAACCTCACCAGGTTCACTACCAGGTTCACAACCTCACTACCTGGTGGGGCTTAGACTCACTGAGACTGTCTGTGCCAATGGAACTATAGAAAGTTCCTCCACACTCAGATCATCATAATCCCACCAAGCACAGAAAATCAGGTCCAGAGTGAGACTTGTATTGTGAGTGGTCCCAGATATTATTTGGGAAAGACCCATGGTCATTATGGAGGACATGAAGTTCTGAACTGTTCCTGACAGAATGGTCCCAACATGGATGTTGAAGTCCTCCACCAGACCTAAACCTTGGCTTACTCCTCTTATCTGGTATCTTCATTACTACTTTCATGCATCTAAATGTTTGTGGACTAGGAAGTGGGCAGAATACATTCATTATAAATTCTTTCTTTCTTTCTTTCTTTCTTTCTTTCTTTCTTTCTTTCTTTCTTTCTTTCTTCTCTTGGCTGTCTCTTTGGGCAAACAGACATACTATATGAAGTCAAAGGCTTTCACGGCCGGCATCCATATATTTTCCTTGGGTTTTTTTCTGGGCTGTAAGGACGTGTTCTGGAATAGTTTCTTTCTGACGTTTCGCCTGCATCTGTGGCTGGCATCTTCAGAGAATGGTTGGGTAGGAGTGTGTGGAGTTTATATATATATATATATATATATATATATATAGTGTATATATATATATATAGTGTATATATATATATATATATAGTGAGCCCCTGTTGGGGAGTATAAGTAAATTTGTGTAATTGAATGGTTAGTTTCTGGGTATAGAAATGCAAGGATTGTTAGTGTCTGTTTGGCTAACATTTGGTTGATGGTCCATTATCTCCTGGAAATCCCCTTGTCCCTGGGTGGAATTCCTTTGTAAGTGTTGGATTTTTATTCTACTGTTTTTCAAAACTGGGAACCAGAGTTTGCTTACTTTTCGGGTTTCTTTTTTCCTGTTGACGTTGTCCAGGTGTTTGTGGATTTCAATAGCTTCTCTGTGCATTCTGACATGATAGTTGTTGGCCTGGTCCAGAATTTCTGTGTTTTTAAGTAACATTTTGTGTTCAGGTTGGTTTATAACATGTTCTGCTACTGCTGATTTTTCTGGCTCGCCCAGTCTGCAGTGTCTCTCATGATCCTTGATTCGTGTTTGCACACTGCATTTAGTGGTCCCTATGGAAACTTTTCCACTGCTGCATGGTATGCAGTAAACTCCTGCAGCTGTGAGAGGGTCTCTTTTGTCCTTCACTGAGTGTAGCATTTCTTGAATTTTCTTGGTTGGTCTGTAGATTGTTTGGAGGTTGTGTTTCTTCAACAGTTTCCCTATTATGTCTGTGACTCCTCTGATGTATGGTAAAAATACCTTCCCTTTGGATGGCTGTTTTTCTTCTTCATTCCTGGGTTGTTGTTTTTTTGTTTTTGTTTTTTTTTGGGTCTGGCTGCTCTTGTGATGTCTGATCTGGAGTAATCATTAGCCTGTAGGGCCCAGAAGAAAACCCAAGGAAAATGTATAGACATACTATACTTCATTGATTCATACTAACATACAGTACCCTCAGTGTCTCTTTTTCTACCTTTAATTCTCTTTTAAAGCCCCTCTGCCATCCCTCTCATTTTCTGCTGATGATTTTGCAACTTTTTTCAACACTAAAATTGAAACTATCCATTCTGTTCTTGCTGCTCCTTATCCTTCCTCATTACCAACATATCATATGTCAGTTTTATCTACCTTCTCTACTCCCCCCCCCCCGGTCTTGTTAGATGAACTATTGTTGGAGTCTTTAAATCCTTCTACCTGCTCTCTTGATCCAGTTCCTTCTTGTGTCTTAATTACTGTTGCTCCTGCCATTCTACCTTCTCTTCTCCATTTTATTAATCTGTCCCTTTCTATGGGCTCATTTCCTTCTGAGTTTAAACATGCTGCAGTTTCGCTGATTCTTAAGAAGCTTTCACTTGATCCAACTTCTCTTTCTAATTATTGTCCTGCTTCACGGCTGCCTTTCCTCTCAAAAGTTTTGGAGTGTGCTGTTTATATACAATGTCTTCACTTTCTCTCTCATATTACTGTAATGGATCTCTTTAAATCTGGATTTCACCCTTTGCACTCTACAGAGACAAGCTCTTACAAAAACCACAAACTATCTACCTCAGGCCAATTCAAAAGATCTATATTTTGTCCTTATCCTTCTAAATCTCTCTGCAGCCCAGCTGACCATCCTCTTTTGTTGAATTCATTTCATGATGTTGGGTTTACTGATTCAGTGCTCAGCTAGTTCACATCCTATCTCTCAGCTCAGTTATTTAATGAGGTAACTGCAGAGCTGTTTGGGCTGGAAGTCAACCTGAAGAAAACAGAAGTTCTTTACCAGCCTGCACCACAGGACGAACACCACCATCACCACATTGCTGTCAGCAAATCTGTACTCAAGTCCGTTCAGCAGTTCACCTACCTGGGAAGCATCATCTCCTCAGATGCCAAGATTGACAAAGAGATCGATCACAGATTAGCAAAGGCATATAGTGCATTTGGAAGACTTCACAAAAGAGTCTGGAGCAATAAACACCTGAGGCAAAGCACAAAAATCAGTGTATATAGAGCCATCGTACTGTCTAGCCTCCTTTATGGATCTGAAACATGGGTCACCTATCGCCACCACCTACGACTCCTCGAGTGCTTTCATCAGCGCTGTATATGCACAATCCTAAATATACACTGGACTGACTATGTGACGAATGTTGCTGCCCTTGAGCAAGCAGGGATCACCAGTATTGAGGCCATGATATTGAGAACGCAGCTGCGCCTGGGCAGGGCACATTTCTAGGATGGAGGACCATCGCCTCCCAAAAATACTACTCAACGGTGAACTCGCCATGGGTCAGCGTAAGAGGGGCGCTCCAAAAAAGCGATACAAAGACTCCCTGAAACAACATCTCAGGCTCGGCCAAATTGATCACCAACAGTGGTCTGCCCTGGCCTCACATCGGGAGGCATGGAGACGCACTATCCACAATGCTGCAGCCTTATTTGAGAACTCACACTGAACAAGTCTTGAAGAGAAACGACAACGCAGAAAGAATCACAGCTGAAAAACATCACCGAAGGAGACCTTCTGCTGTGCTTTTTGCAACCGGACTTGTTTATCTCGGATTGGCCTTTTTAGTCATCAGCGCGCTTGCAGAAAGCACGGGATGTGTCCTTCCTGAATCTTCGTTTGCGAAGAAAAGCCAGAGACTTCAAGGAGAGAGAGAACTGGAGGCCATGTGTACTCTTCTTTTCCACTTTCTATTGGGGTTCCACAGAACTCTGTTTTGGGCCCTTTGTTGTTTTCTCTTAACTTTAGGTATTCCTATCAGTTCATATGGTTTTCAATATCATCTTTATGCTGATGATACTCAGTTGTATTTTTCCACTCCAGAACTTTCTTAGAGTCATAGAATCATAGAGTTCTGATATCGAATGTTGTATTACAGCATGTCTTTCAGCTATATCACCATGGACGCTTCCTCATAACCTAAAACTTAACATCCTCATAACCTAAAACTTAACATCGCAAAGACAGAACTACTTGTTTTTCCTCCCAAATCTTCTTTACAACATACATTCTCATTCTCTATCACTGTTAACAATGTTCCCATTTATCCTGTGAAGGAAGCATGGAGTCTTGGCTTTATTTGGACTCTGGTTTGTCTTTTGTTCCTCCTAGTGAGGCTGTAGCAAAGTCATGTAATTTTTTTCTTTACAATATTGCCAAAATCAGACCTTAGTTCATGCCTTAGTAATTTCCCACTTTCATTATTGTAATTTTCTTCTGACTGGCCTTCCATTATCTGATCTTAGTCCTCTGGTCTCCATTCAACATTCTGCTGCTAAGATTATCTTTTTGGCCTGTCTCTTGGATCATGTTATCCCACTTTTGATACCTCTTCATTGATTACCCATTCCTTCTAGGATTCACTATAAACTTCTTGTTTTAATGCTCAGAGCTCTACACAACCTAGCACCCATCTATCTTTCAGCCCTCATTTCTTTTTAATGGCCTGCATGAGATCTGTGTTCTAGGAACTCCAGGGTTCTCACCCAATCAAGGGTTTCTTCTTCCTTGGTTTGGCTTCATCTTTTCTCACTCGTTGCCCCATATTCTTGGAATTCCCTCCCTGAATATCTGTGGAATGCTCTTTCTCTCGATGTTTTTAAATTTCAATTGAAAACTTTTCAGTTTCCCAAAGCTTTTTGAATTTTAGTTTGATATTGCAGATTTTGTTTTATATTTGTTTTATATTATATATGCATATATATTGCTGTTTTATATTTGTTCACATGTATTTGGCCATTTGTTTTATTTTTATATTTTCTTCCTGTTTCATGCTATATTGTTGTTGGGGTTTGGGGTTTTTTGGTAGTTGTCTGAATAATTTGTCTTGCAATTTTATTCTATAGTTTTATGGTTATTATTCCTTCCTTCCCTCTGTGTGTGCTTATGTATACACTTATTTTAGCCTTTTGCAGGCCCAATGTATTGTTTTAACATTGTTTTAATATAAAGCTTGTTTTAATGTAAAGCACCATGTACATAGATGGTGCTATATAAATAAGCAACAACAAGTCCCCAAGCACCACAATTCAAAAAGGATATTGACAGACTGGAGCATGTCCAGAGAAGGGCAACTAAAATGGTGAAAGGTCTGGAAACCATGCCTTATGAGGAGAGACTTAGGGAGCTGGGTATGTTTAGCCTGGAAAAAAGAAGGTTAAGAGGCGATATGATAGCCCTGTTTAAGTATTTGAAGGGATGTCACGCTGAGGATGGAGCAGGCTTGTTTTCTGCTGCTCCAGAGACTGGAACACGGAGCAATGGATGCAAGCTCCAGGAACAGAGCTTCCACCTCAACATTAGGAGGAACTTTTTGACAGTAAGAGCTGTTCGGCAGTGGAATGCACTCCCTCGGAGCGTGGTGGGGTCTCCTTCCTTGGAGGTTTTTAAACAGAGGCTGGATTGCCATCTGTCGGGGATGCTTTGATCAAGATTTCCTGCATGGCAGGGAGTTGGACTGGATGGCCCTCGTGGTCTCTTCCAACTCTACAATTCTATGATTCTATGATTCTATGATTCCAGCACTACCACCAATACCAACTCAACCAGTTCAGGAAGGGAGACTGTTGAGCAGCAGGGTGTCCCTATTTTGTCCCAGCCACACAACTTCAGATGCAAACACAAACATAGATGCACTGTGGGATGGGGGACCTGATAAGGGAGATGGAACCATGACAGGCCACTGCAATTCCACCTCCCCACCCCACCCCCAGGCCTTGCCTGCTGCTGCACTGAGAACCCTGGAGGACAAAACTGGGAGAGATTAACCCTCCCCAGCTTCATCCAGACATGTCTCTAATATGAAAGCCAGGTCAGCATGCTCACCCAGGATCACATTCTGGATCAATGGTGTTTTTCCATTCACCAGCCAACATTTCTAAGAGGCGCAACTACTGAAGGATAACTGTGTGCCAGTTTACATATTGTTTCTGGATGTACCAAGTTGACAAGTTCTTATCAAAGTGTGAACTAAATGAAATTCTCCCCCTTTGTACAAATTACTCAAGATTTTGCATAGGATTGTGTGCATATTTGATCTTGAGGGAAGAATGCAAGTAGGCCTCTCCAGCCCCCTGTTGGTGTCAGGTGAAAAGGCCCCTGCTGAATAGCATGAGTGTGAGTTTATCAGGTCTGCCTATTAAATAAGGAGAGTGATACAATAACTCATCTTTATTTATATGAATTATAATTCTAATGCTTGTCCCCTTCAGTATACTCCCCGTTCACACTCACACACTGATGCACTCTTGTTTTCCACTGGTCAAAGGCATGGAGCAGATCAGTTTCTGTCAGTCGTTTCAACACATCTGCTGTTTTCTTCTTTACTGCATCAGTTGACTCAAAATGTGTTCCTTTAAACACTGATTTCACTTTTGGGAAAAGAAAAAAGTAGCATTGTGACAAATCTGGCAAATATGGAGGATGTTCACATGTAGTAATGCATTTATCAGCCAAAAACTGCTTCACAGAAAGTGCTGTCTGACCAGGCACATTGTCTTGATGAAGAATGAAACCATTTTTCTACAGTCTTGGCCTTTTATTTCCTGACTCTTTCTCTCAGCTTTGTCAAAACTTGCTTATAATAATGCTGGTTCACTGTTCTGCTTCTGGAACCCATTCTGCCCCAATTACACCCTTAATGTAAAAAACAAAAACCCAACTCAATGAGCATGGCATTGAATGTGGATTTGCTTTGACATGCTTTTTCATTCTTGGTGATGATGGGGTTTTCCAATGCATTGACTGTCGTTTTGCCTCAGGATCATATCGGAAGATCCAGGTTTCATCACAAGTAATGATTTTTTGAAAAAGGTTTGGGTCTGCCTCAAGTTGCTGCAGAATGTCACGTTGCTCAACTTTTAAACTTTGCATTTTTCCAGCACACAATGGGCAACACAGCTGTTTTAAACAATGAGGGACGATTAACTGAATGGCTGAAAGTGTTGATGTTTGTCATGCATGGATCTCTATATATAATTCTCTTGTTGCCATTTCCAGTGTGCTGATTGGCTGCTTGAGAAACATTCCAAACCAAACATAGTGCTCCATTCAGCAGTCAGTCACTATGAGAGGGGAGTTGTTAAGTTTCCTTTTATCCCAGCAATGACGAATAATAATAATATATAATAATAACTTTATTTTTGTACCCCGCCTTTTGCCTATTAGGCAATCAAGGCAGCTCACAACAATCAGATATAAAAACAAATCCATAACAATAGTAATAACTTAAAACAATTTACCCCCCTTAAAATTACATATAATAGTGCATATATTTAAAATAACTGGCAAATTCACCAGTGACATAAAATAACTACCCTAAAACTTTATAGAATCAAAACATAAAAACATAAACCATAAACATAAAAACATAAAAAGAGGGAGAAGCATCCATTAAAATGGTCTGTTCTATTCAGGGAAGGCCTGCCAGAAGAGATCTGTTTTGATGGCTTTTTTGAAATTCTTCAAGCTAGTTGCTTGACGGGTCTCCTCCAGCAGGGCATTCCATAGTCTGGGAGCAGCGACAGAAAAAGATATTTGGGAAGTTGATGTTAATCTAGATCTCATTGGTTGCAATAAACCCCTCCCAGAAGATCTAAGGCTGTGGGGTGGATTATATAGGACGAGGCGATCCCTTAGGTAAGTTGGACCTAGGCCATGTAGGGCTTTACAGGTCATTGCCAACACCTTATACTGTGCTCGGAAACTGATAGGCAGCCAGTGAAGAGATTTCAAGATTGGAGTAATATGCTCCCTTCTCGATTTCCTGATGACTGTCCTGGCTGCCATATTTTGCACCAGTTGTAGTTTCCGAACTAGATATAAGGGTAGCCCCATGTAGAGAGCATTGCAGAAATTGAGTTGTGAGGTTACCAGTGCATGCACTACAGTTTCTAGGTCCTTTGTCTCAAGATAAGGGCACAGTTGGCATATCTGCTGAAGCTGATAACAGGCGCTCCTGACTGTCACGTTCACCTGTGCAGTCATGTGAAGTGACGAGTCTAGGAGCACCTCCAAACAGCAAACACAGTCCTTAGTAGAGAGTGTGTCCCCGCCCAGGACTGGTGGTTGCAACGCAATACCAGGTTGAAAACATACAATAATTAAAAATATATAAATTAGAAAGATAAAAAATAAAACATACAATGGTTAAAAAATCTAGTTGCCGCTTAGAAAGGACAGCCGAGTCTTGGGCCGGGATAGTTATTCAGGAAAAGCCTGCCGGAAAAGATCCATCTTGACAGCTTTTTTAAAGCTGTCTAAGGTGGTAATAAGACGGATCTCGTCCGGCAGGCCATTCCATAATCTGGGAGCGGCAGCAGAAAAGGCCCTCTGGGAGGTCACTGACAGCCTTGTTTTCATAGGCTGTAACAGATTCCTCCCAGATTCCTAAGATGGCATAATTCCTTCCCTAAGGGACACATTTATGGTCTCCTTGAGAAATGCCATCAATGCATCACCCCCCCCCCTGGACGACCAGCCATGATGGGCAAGGGTTGAGAGGGCATGTCATCTTCCTCACTTTTCAAAGGATCTTGTCCACATCATCGGTACTCACTGGCTCGAACTGATCCGGTCTAATCTCAGAAACAGGTTTACTGGATACCTCATCAGTCAACTCTGCTCTAAACCCAAGTCAGCTCTTATTTGAGAGATCTTATCTGCAAAGTAGTTATTAAACACATCACAACAGGCTACTGTCGGGTTAAGTAGAGGGTTCTGTACAGGTGGAGCCTGTGTGAGCTGCCTTACCACCCTAAACAGCTCTGCTGGACGGGACTCTGCAGACGCAATACGTGCAGAGCAGAAAGATCTCTGCTCTGCATGTATTGCCTCTCAATAGCAATAAAGAAAATTCCTATGACAAGTCTTGTCAGATAAGAGTCGAGTTTTCTGACAGGTGCAGGAGCAGGAGGCTGGGGAGGAACAGGAGGAGGATGAGGAGACATGGGGCAGGGATGCTGGGAAGAGGCTCTGGGCTGCTGCTGGATGAGGGGTTTTAAATAGAGGAGAGGGAAGAAAGAAGTAGGCAGAAAAGAAGAGGGGAAAGTCAGTTGCAACGTGTGAGAAGCAGTCAGAACCTGGGAATGCCCCGCCTCTGCACACTGGAAATTACAACTCCCAGAATGCTGCCACTGCAGACACTGTGGTGATTGGTCAGATGGGGAGGGGGCAATGTTTTTCACTTCACTTCCTCCTCCCCCCACAGTGGGACTTGAGGGAGGTAACAAATGATTAAAATCAGTACCTATTAAAAACTGCAGTAAAGCTAGATAGATATCTAGATAAGTGATTAAAAAACCTAATTGAATTGAAAATTCAAATTGAAAAATATGAGCAAAAGCTACAGGAACAGAGATTCCACCTCAACATTAGGAGGAACTTTTTGACAGTAAGAGCTGTTCGGCAGTGGAATGCACTCCCTCGGAGCGTGGTAGGATCTCCTTCCTTGGAGGTCTTTAAACAGAGGCTGGATTGCCATCTGTCGGGGATGCTTTGATCGTGATTTCCTGCGTGGCAGGGGTTGGACTGGATGGCCCTCGTGGTCTCTTCCAAGTCTGCAATTCTATGATTCTATGATTCTAAATATTTAACTCATCTGGAAAGATGAAATGCTGCTGCTTCATTTTTATTTTCTTCCACCTTCTTTTGCTAAACCCCAATTCCTTTTTCCTCCTCCTTAAAATCAATTGGAGTTGGAAGTTGGCGTGAGTAACAATAGTTCCCAATACTGAGATAGGACAGATGGCTGAGGGAGGGGGAAGAGGAGGAGGAGGAGGTGGTGGCGGAGCTTGAGAGGACCTCATCTGTATAATTGCAAGGCTCTCCTCCAATGGGAACTCAAGAAAGAGGAAAGAGTCCCCCTGCCCTTCCCTTCACCTCCTTTCTGAATTGAAGAAAAAGTTGCCATGGAGTTTTCTTGGGTTGGAAGACAGGCAGAGGGGGCAGGGCTAGATTTGCATATGAGGGGATGCCCCACCCAGTCAGAGCTCTCCTTTCCCTCTTTCTCCCCTCCCCTTCCCCAGAACGTGTGAGTTCTCCAACATGGATCTTGCACTGCACCTAGAATTTTGGGTGGTGGGCATTTTTATTTTTCTCTAAGCCAGTGGTGCCCAAACATTGGTCCTTCAGATGTTTTGGACTTCACCTCCCAGGATTCCTGACTGTTGGCCATGCTACCTGGGGCTTCTGGGAGTTGAAGTCCAAAACACCTGGAGGACCAGAGTTTGGAAGCCCCTCTTCTAAGCAGTTTCCCTAGGCATGTTTACTTTGAAGTAGATTCCAATGATTTCTGTGGAGCTCACTTTGGCGCAGCACTTGCCAAAAGAGCTTTTTTGGATTACAGCTCCCAGAATTCTCCTAGCATAGCCTACAAACCAAAAAGTAACTTTGTTAAACTCTGCTCAAACCAAAGTTACCTTTCAGTCACCATCTTGGATTGCAGGGGGGAAAGCCCCACCCAAAAGCAGGACTGGAAGACAAAGGTCATTGGTTGTTCCCTCTGCTAGCATTTGGTATTTCTAGGTAGATTGCCTCTGAAGATGGAGGTTCCACAAGAACACCTCATTCCTACAGTCCAAACATTTATCTATCTATATAAAACTCTTAGGTATGTTCTCTTTCCCAGTATGCTGATTGGCCACTTAGGAAACATTATCCCTCCCTCCTCTCGCTCCCTCAGCCAATCACCACCCACATGCAAATTCCCTCTCCACCTCACAATCCACTCCTGCCACTCAATCTGCATCTATACCCCCAGCCTCACAAGGGCCCTGTTGCCAGCCACTCACCTGAGTGCGCAAGTGTTGAAGAGGAGGAGCTACAACTGCCACCCATCAGGCAATGGCCACCACGATCCCAGCCCCGGGGGGGGGGGAGTGATGAGGGTGGCTGACCTAGAAGCCATGGCAAGGACCCTGGTAGCCTAAACAGAGCCCCCCCCCTCCACCTCCACTAATTGCCTCTTCAAATCTACTATAATGGCATATGTTACGCTGGGTACACCTATGGTGTATGTTACACCAGGTATAGCTAGTTGTTATTTAATAGACAGGTGTTGTATCTAAGGAGGGGAGATCACTGACAATGGGACAGAACACCTGGGAATACCAATGACCTCCAGGTAGGTCTAGGGAAAGAATCCTAACTGAAATCCTGGAGGGATGCTTATATCAAATTTGACAATGCTGGTCTAGATGGGCTATCTGATTCTGTATAAGAAAGCTTCTAAAGTGTCTACTGAAGATTTTGTCAGAAGCATGGAATTAGCAGTGTCATATACACCGTCTTGCTCTGTTTCTTGTAAGCTGTACACCTTTTGAGGAATAGAGTTATGTGATAAAATTCCTCTGCTGAATTTTGTTTTAAATGGTTTCACATGCCTAGGACCAAACATGAAACTATATGTAATTTGTAGTAGAATCTGGGCTTTTAATGTCTTTTGTGAAAGAAAAAAAAGTTTATTTGATAAGAAAAAATGAAAAATATGAGAAAATGCATACTTTTCTAAAATGGATATAAAGATATTAAAGAAATTCACAGAGGATATCCCATTTATAAAATGCAAACAAAAATAAATACATTTTCCATTTCAAAAAAATTGCATGATCCTGACATGAAACAGAGAGAGAAATGTGAAACGGTGAAAATCCGCAGAAACAGATTTAACAGATCTGCCAATCACTAGTGAGGGGTATTATATTTGAGTGGGCATTTCTGAATTACAAAGATTAAATATATGTCATATACAAGAATTCTAAGTAAGCTTGTCCTGAGATGTTTCCAACAGATTGCTCCTAACACAATGAATCAAAATACATTCTGTTTTTACATCTTGTTTCTCAAAAGATTTTTGTGAAGCTGTTGTTTTTGTTTTTGTTTCAATGTGGAAGGAGTTGTGGGAAAACCCAGGATGTTTATAAGTGGAAGGTGCTACTTTGTCTGGACAACCATAAAATTCCATGAATACAGGAAGGTGATTGCATGAATAAATGACCAAAGCCTTATGGTGTTTGAATGTTTCATATGTTTGGACTATAAAGCAATTGTGGATTTTAGAGGAAATAAGGTAAGATGTGACAAAAGGGAAGGGTAAGTGAGTGATTGTGAGTAGAATATAGGCATGTGCTAGATGCTGATTAGCTGGAGAGAGAGTGATGGTTGAAAAAGGAGAGTGAAAAATGAAAGTTGGGGAGTAATCTGAATGTGGGAGGCAGTTCTGGTAGGTAGGAGTAAATAGTAGATGGAGACTTAACTTATATTTGAGTGAATGTGTTGAAAAAGAAAGAATAAAAATTGTAATTACAAGTGTATGTGAACATACTTCCAGTCAACCTTTAAATATAGGTCACCCCTGTATGTGTGGGACGGGTACCCGCTATTTCAATTATCCATCATCTGAAAAATATGGTCTCTCTAGGTATTTCCTAGATCCTCCACCTTGACTCTATGATAACTTCTGCTGCAAGTTACCATAGGGCCATGCAGGAGCTGCCTAGAGAGGTGTCCTCTCGAGTCATTCCCTTCAGCATGACTCTATTGTAACTTCTGCCAGAAGTTACCATAGAGACATGCTGGAGATGCCTAGAGAGATGGCCTCTTTAGGAATTTCCTAGGTCCTCCAGTACAATTCTTTGGGATTCACAATTACCTGTGGTTTCAAATATTTGCAATACGTCTGGCAATGTATTTCCCGATGGATACAGTGGGCAACCTGTATATTCTTTCATAAATGTTGCTTATTCAACCATGTCTGCTCATTTGGCCATTATCAAAGGTTTTGTCCAAGTAGAAATATCTTAGGATATGGAATCTGTAAGAGCTGGAAAACTATGAGCCAATTATCTGTAAGAGCTGGAAAAGTAGATTGTGTTATTGCAAAAACATACTCGTGTTCCTGAGGTGTGGACTCAAGTGGAGATGGCATGACAGACCTCAGGTGAATACTGTACACCTTTACAGGAAATTGCAAGCTCTAGCCCTTGGTTGTGGTATCATGCTGCTTCTCTGCTTCATGCCTCATCTTCTCTCTGAAGAAAGTCAGGAAGGAATAAGGATAATTCTTTTGGTCCTGCTGGGAACATCAAAGACTGTAACTTTTATCTTTCTAGTTCTCTTCTCTCACAAGGGCAAAAAAAAATTGTTGGAGAGATTGGTCTTTTCCTTTTCCAATTTTCTCATTAGGTGTTGGGACAGTTAACATGTAGGACTTTATCAGATGGAGCTGAAATAGTGGAATTACACTGCAATAGTATCACAAATGGGTTCCTGTTATCATATGATATCATCGTCCTCCCATGGTCTATGCATGCTCCACCCATTAATTGAGTAACTTTTAATTGATGAGCAAAGCCATCAATAGTCCTCAATATTGCTCTTTTTGCAGTATTTGCAAGTGTGTGATAATCATGTCCCACTGTAATCACGTGATTCTAGGATAAATAGGTGGTTCTTCTCTCCCTCCCCACAACTGCTTTTCCAATGAGAACATATAATTAAACTTCCAGGGGAGAACATGAAGAGGACCTTCAGGATATTCTTCTAATCAACTGTCAACTTTTCTTGGTACTTTTTAATGTTTGTTTAAGTGTTTATTTGGGAATATATATATATATATATATATATATATATAGTGTTTTACATCTTCTCATGAGAACAGCCAAAATCTTGACCTTGCAAAATCATGGAAGTAAGATTTAAAAAAATTAGCAGGAGGGATTAATACTCTGTCATTAGAAGGCAATGCGAAGACAAGGGTTACTATAGTGCAAGCTGGAATCCCATTCTTAAACTGCTGCTGGTGGTTGTATAATAATTCTGTAGTGGTAGTATTGTGCTAATTCAGCAGTGTGTGATAATTACTTGTAATCATGCCACTATGTTTCAGCTTTCCTCAGTTGTGGAATTGCAGCGTTTGTAGATGCTAGTCTGATAAAGTCCATAGAGTTGCAGTTTTGGATCTAGGAGAAAGAGAATGTGGTGGTAGGGATGGGAAAGAACTTCCTTTTAGTTCATTTTTAATAAGAATTCAGTGAACTTGGCCAATTTCTGCATAACTAGTATGGGAAAACTTGAGAGATGTATTTATTTTTAAATTAATGTTGGAGTAACTAAAACAAATAGATTTGTTTATCAGACCCACGACTTTTAGCTCTTAACTCTTAAGTGTGTGGGATGAATACCTGTCTGCAATCAAGATAGTGCTGATTTAGGGTTGCCATTTCTTTTCCCGAGAGGCTCTGGATTTTTGATAGCTGCATCTAAAGCTACTGGGTTTGATGAATGCAACTCAATAAAATAATTACCAAAATTCTCAGACTTGATATTCAGGGCAGAAAAAGAACTTGGCTTAAAAAACTAACTGAATTTGGGGTGGGGGTGGGGAAGTAAAACTGAAAGATTTCCCCATATTCATACGTAGTTTGTGGATGTGCTTTCTAGAAAATAGATTGCACTCCTTTCCTCATCAATTTATATATAGTAGAGTTTACTTGACTTAATAATTTCAGGTGCCACTGGAGTAAAATTACGGGTGAATGGATTACATAAAAATATATCTTTTTATGGATTAGAATGTGCATTTTTAAGGCACATATTTTGTTAATGAGTTCCTGTTTTGTACAAGTACCTGCTGTTCACCTTCTTTCCCTGTGTTCTAATTTATGAACTATGTCTGAAATGGCAGCTTCAGGATCTACATTATGTGACAGTAATAGACAGTCAGGACTACATTACAAAAGCAGACCATAGAGAAAGCATAATGCTAATAAATAATCCATATTGAATAGTTAGTTTGAATTCCATAAAAACTTTTTTTTAAGTACTGGAAGAGCTATTCTATATGTAGTTTATTCACTGTGCATATTTGTTTAAGTAGCACATTATTTGTATAAAGTACCTATTCTGAATATAATACTGCTACTCACACTACAAAGAACGAACCTGGATCAGATAAACTTTCTGAGACTTAGTTGGGAAACACCTAAAAATGTTCAGTTTGCTTTCCTTGTCTGTAATTCTCTTTTGTCCCCAAAATTGATCCAGCAAAGGCTAAGTACTCTCAGCTCAGAGTAAGAATTGCATTTGTGTTTATGTGTAGAATATGCAACAGTTCTCTATGCTTATTTATAATAATAAAATAGCTATGGCTTTTCAACAATGGCAGTCAGACAAGATAATATACCCACTAACTATAGAAACAGTGGCTGGCATCCTGTTCTTGAATTACTGTGGCATACATTTGACATATGCCATTGCAATTCACTTTTACAGTCATTGCTCAGGTCAGAAGACCAAATCTCCCCACAAAACCTACCTTTTAAGCAGTGCAGCTCCTCCAACACAGCCATTTTCAGGTTGCCAGAAAGCAGGGGGATGAACAGGGGTGCGGCCAGCTCTTTTCCAGAATGCACCCCTGCTTACTCTCCCACTCTCTGGCAACAAGGAAATGGCTGTATTGGAGGACAGGGGCTGCATTGCTTAAAAGGTAGGTTTTGGAGGGTAGTATCAGGAAATATAGCTATGGACTTTATCAGACGTGGCAAAAACCACATCATAAGGATGCGACAATAACACAAAAGGGCAAAAATATCAGATGTCATCGTTGTTCAGCCATTCTGGGGGCATCATACGGGCGTGAATGAGGCATCACTTTTTATTGATGGCTTAGCCCATCAATAAAAAAGTGATGCCTCATCTGCACCAGAGCTATGCCCCAGAAATGGCTGGACAATGAGGGTGTCTGATAATTTCGCCCTTTGTATTATCACGTCCTAAATGATATGAGTTTTTTGCGCAATTTACTTCATCTGATAAAGTCCCATGTCTCTGTAGCCATGTCACTCAATGCAGCATGTCCCAACCAGCTACTCTGAAAAGTGTTCAGAAACAATGGTGTTGTATGTCATAAAAACCAACTTTCATAGTAGAACTATTTTTGGATACATGAAAGGTTTTTAAAAGCATTAACCAGAAAAACAGGAAACATTTTCTGTCTAATAATTCTTATGACTGTTGATAGCTTGTCCTTGAGCAAGCAGGGATCACCAGCATTGAGGCCATGATATTGAGAACACAGCTGCGCTGGGCAGGGCACGTTTCTAGGATGGAGGACCATCGCCTCCCAAAAATACTACTCTACGGTGAACTCGCCACGGGTCAGCGTAAGAGGGGCATCCAAAAAAGTGATACAAAGACTCCCTGAAACAACATCTCAGGCTTGGCCAAATTGATCACCAACAGTGGTCCGCCCTGGCCTCACATTGGGAGGCATGGAGACGCGCTATCCGCAATGCTGCAGCCTTATTTGAGAACGCACGACGAACAAGTCTTGAAGAGAAATGACAACACAGAAAGAATCACAACCCAAAAACATCACCCAAGGAGACCTTCTGCTGTGCTTTTTGCAACCGGACTTGTTTATCTCGGATTGGCCTTTTTAGTCATCAGCGTGCTTGCAAAAAGCGTGGGATGAGTCCTTCCTGAATCTTCGTTTGTGAAGAAAAGCCAGAGAGAGACAGTGATAGCTTGTACATTTAAGTACAGTCAAGTCATAGAAGACATAACAAAGACTAAGGACTTTATCAGACAAGTATCTAGGGAGATTATCAGATGAACCGTCTGATAGCATCCCTGTCTCGCCATCACCCCACTCAACCCACCCCTGCCCCACTCCTGTCCCTGTTCCATTCTAAAAAAAATTTCAGACACCTACCTCATGCTGTGATGATAACTGCTCCCCTCCCCTCAGCCCTCTGGGAGTGAATGCAGCTGTTGTTAAGCTGCATTCATGTCCCGTAAAGCAAATGCTGCCCATTCTCGCGAGAAAACGATACATGGTAAATTTAAAAATAAAAAGGAAAACAAATGTCAAAAAAGAAAACAAATCCCCCAAACACCCTAAAAATTAAACAAGTAACCCAGGGAGGGGGGAAACAAGGGTGCCAGTTACCTCCTCATCCCAATCACACCCAGAAGTCTTCGGGAGGGACCTCCCACCATGGCTGGCATAGCACCAGCATAACGGGAACCTCTTCACAAGCCTGATATTCCATTATAGAAATGGAATGGGCGATCTATTGATGGATTACTCCGTCAATAGAAGAGAACGCAAATGGAACAGAGGGTGCACGAGAGCAGAACTAGACAGTGATGATGTCATTTGAAAAGAGAGCCCTTCGGTGCTCTCCTGTCATTGCTATTCTGGATTTAAAGGTCATCTGATAATCTCCTAAAAATGCTGTAATTCCACTATTGAGGAAAGCAGAAACATACTGGCATGATTACAGTAATTATCACACATCCACCACTAGTGGTTTAAGAATGGGATTTCAGTTCACACTATGGTAACACTTGTCTTGGCATTGCCTTCTAATGACAGAGTATTAATGCTTCCTGCTACCCAGCTCATGCACCTTTAAGAAAAAAAATTCTCTTACTTCCTGGATTTTGCATGGGTGAGATTTTGGCTGTTCTCACAAGAAGACATGACTTAACTTAAACACACCAAAAACAAATACGTAACAAAATATGAAGCTGGGGTTTTTTTCCAGGCTGTGAGGCCGTGTTGTGGAAGAGTTTACTTCTGATGTTTTGCCTGCATCTGTGGCTGGCATCTTCAGACATTCTCTGAAGATGCCAGCCACAGATGCAGGCGAAACGTCAGAAGTAAACTATTACAGAACATGGCCTCACAGCCCGGAAAAAACCCAAGGAAAATCTAAATAACAAAATAAGTTCCCAAATAAACACTTAAACATAAAAAGCATACCAAGGAAAGGCATCAGTTCATTAAAACAGTGTCCTGTTGGTTCTCTTCACGGTCTCCCCTGGAAGTTGAAGTATGTGTTCTTATTGTGAAAGGGGAGGGGGGAAAGAGGACCACCCACTCAAACTGTAATCACATGATTACAGCAGGATGTGATTTCACATGCTTGTCAATACTGCAAAAAGAGCTATATTGAGGGCTATTGATGGCTTTTGCCCTTTAATTAAAAGTGGCACCTGATGAATGGGTGGAAGATGGACTGAGTACAGGAGGACAGTGATGTCGTGTGATAATGGAAGCCCATTTGTGCTATCATCCCATTGTAATTGCATGATTACAGCCTCGTGTGATAATGTCCTAAAATCTACCAGTTGGAAGCTAGTTGTAAACCCACATAATCCAACAATGGTTCCCTATCATTCATATGAAATCTATTCAGCCCCTTGATTTCAATTCCTTTTAATATGGCATTCAAAGCACACTATTTTATTGATTTATTTATATTTATATTTATTTATTTATTTATTTATTTATTTGTTGATTTATTTCTTCAAGCTACACGTTGTTTGATGCCTACCATCAGACTACTAAAATAGAGATTGAATAAGTGGCAGTAAGAAGCTCATATGGGAAAGTTTAAAGCTTGAATTAAGGCTAACATGTTTTCTCAAAATATGAAGCTTGGATACTGAGGAGAACATAGCCATCTTCCATGCAAATGTGTTTTGTTTTTGTTTTGTGATGTTTCCCTTCAAGATTAAGGATGAAATTAGCAAAGGAGGGTAAATGAAAGCTCTGTATAAAAGAAACAGAATGATAGTTTCCTTTTATTTAAGGAAGTCTCATGGAAATCAGTAGCAAATCCTTGCCAAAGTAGAGGTTACACTATGACCCCAATTAGCCCAACATAGGTAGATGAGGGCTCCATTACTTCTTTGACTTTCTTAGTTGATGTATTGCCCTAGTATTAGCACTTCTGTTGAAAGAGACCTACATTCCCTGAGACATAAGCAAGATATTCCTAGCAAGGAATGGAAAAACCTTTACCTTGTTAATAAATTATATGCATTGATTAGTTATCTATCTATTTGGGTTCATTAGCCTGTTAAAATACTATTTGGCAGAAAGACAAAAGTGTTTCTCTGTTTATTAAACAGAGTAGTGTGCTCAGTTCAGTGGAGTGATGTTGTTTTACATCCGTCAGAGATTGGGACTAGTTTCTATTAAATTCCCATTGGCTTCCAGTCCAAGATTTCATTTGCTTTGGTGTTAGTTTTTCTCCAAAGTTGGGGATGGGGAAGATACATTGTGAACTACACATTTTGTTTCTCCTATGAAGACTGATATGAAAAATAAACTGATATGAAAAAGAAGCTACCTCTAGGGTTTTTGTTTGTTTGTTTTTGCTAACATTCCAGGATGTTAAGAAATGAAAGAAGCTGCAGGTGTTATTTATCTGGATTTCAGTGAAGTATTTGATAAAGTCCCCCATGATATCTTGATTAGCCATCTGACTAAATATGGAATAGGTGGAAACACCATCAGATGGATCCATAATTGGTTGGAAAACCATGCTCAAAAAGTTGTCATCAGTGAGTGTGCTTCAGATTGGAAGGAGGTCTCAAGTGGAGTGTTGCAGGGTTCTGTCCAGGGGCCAACACTCTTCAGTATTTTTCTCAATGATTTAGATGATGGAGGGAATCCTTATCAAATTTGCAGTTGATACAAAACTGGGAGGGTAGCTAATCCGTTGGAAGATAGGAAGAAAATTAAAAAGGACCAGGATAAACTAGAAAACTGGGCTGAAATTAATAAAATCAAATTCAACAGAGACAATTCAAAGTTCTACATTTAGGTCGCAGAAACCAATTGCACAGATATAGGATGGCTCGGCAGTACTACACATGAAAAGGAACCTGGTATTAATGTTGATGATAAGTTGAACATGAGCCAGCAGTGTGATGATGCTCAGGGAAAGTTTAAGGGCCTTGCAGCACCTACAGCCTCAGGGGCCCCCATCATTGGGGGGGGGCATCGTAACCCTCCTCCTGCAGAAACATTATTAGTAATAATCTGAATATCCTATACATTGAATAGGTTAGGTCAGGTTAAGTTGCACTGACCTGAGATAAACCTATGGTCCCCCCCAAAATAAAGTGTTTCAGGTCCCCCCCAAATTCCTTAAACTGGCCCTGATGCTGCTGCAAAGAAGGCAAATGCTATCTTAGCCCACGTTAATAGTTGCATAGCTTCCAAGTTGAGGATAAGTAATAGTCCCACTATATTCTGTCGTGGTCAAGCCTCATCTGGAATACTATCTTGATTTGTGGGTGCCACATTGTAAAAAGGATATAGACCAGTTGGTGCAAGTTCAGAGAAAGGCAACAAGGATAAGGGACATAGAGAACAAAACACATGAGGAGAGGTTGAAGGAGCTGGGCATGTTCACCTTGGTTAAGAGAAGATTGTGAAGTGACATGGTCACACTTTTTAAATACCTGAAGAGCTGCCACAAAGAGGAGGGTAAAGGCTTGTTCTCTGATGCTTCAAAGGGTACAACTAGGTCTAATGATTCAAGTTAAAGGATGGTAGATTTCAACTGAGCATTGGAGGTAACTTCTTGACAGTGAGAGAGGTTTGACAATGGAACCAATTGCCTAGAGAAGTGGTGGGGTCTCCTTCTCTGGTTGTCTTCAAATAGAGGCTGGACAGCTGCCTGCTGGAGATGCTGTAGCTGGAGATCCTGCATTGAGCAGGGGGTTGGACCTGATGACCCATAGGGCCCCTTCCAAATCATTCGATGATTCTATGTAAAGGAAAATTACATCAAGCTTTCTAATTGCAGACAGAGAGATGATATGACAAAACCCAGAACCATTATGTCCCAGGTTAGATACATGAATGACAGAGCAATGCACTACAGAATTAAACCCATTGCTGAATTCTTGGAATGAGCTGAACATCTCCATGCTGGGCCAGTAAGCTATTCTGACTCAGTTCCAGAACTATATTATTGTACAGTAATAAATGGAAGGTTCAGGTTCAGCCTTGTGGTTGACACAACTAAAAGTTCATCTTTTAGATTTTCTAGTAACAATCCATTGATCAGTTATTGATGAGTTACACAAAGAATTACTGAAACTGATGAAGGTACTGTGGAAGAAGTGGAACAGAGGAAAGTACTGTTAGAAAGAAGTGCCTAACAGAAATGCAGAACTTGCAAATGTTACCTTTTTAGATTTCTTCCCCCAGAATGTCATGCCAGCATGGGCACTGCCATACTGACTGAAGGATTCTGGAAGATATAGGACTTGATCAGATGAGGTAAATTGTGCCCGCAAAACACATCATTTAGGACACAAAACTATCAGATGCACTCATCGTTCAGCTGTTCCTGGGGCATAGTGATGGTATGGACGTGGCATTACTTTTTTATTGATGGGCTAAGCCGTCAATAAAAAGTGACACCTCATTCACGCCCACACGATGCCCCCACAACAGTGAAGTAACATCATCATCTGATAATTTCACCCTTTTGGGTTATTGTTGCGTCATTATGACACAGTTTTTGCCATGTCTGATGAAGTCCATAATGCAAAATGTAACATTTCTGAGTTTTGCAGAAATGTAATTGAAAGCCAACTGTAAAAACAAACATATCAATTGATATTTTTCTGAAATTAAGGACTGTAGCTAAGAGCATGATGGGCACTATAGCTTGCAACTCAGCTCATCAGTCATTGTTTCAGTTTTACAGTGCAATGTCTCTGCCAGTTTCAGGTGGCAGTTCCAGGTGGTTTTGTCTCAGATGGCTTAGTCTATTTGGGTACATCTCTAAATGGGAAATTAAAGAGACTAAATGTCTACTTGTTGTGATTGCTGTCTTTTAAAGAGACTCCTTTTTCATTCAATCACTCACCCATCTTTTCTGGAATATAGATTGGAATCATATTCATAAAGCTCGTTTTGGCTTGTCAATCAAAGAGAGCAGCCAGTCATACCTCATCAGTGTAAATAATGAGGTTCAAAGTGAATTAGCTAACCTGCTCAAATCAGAGATGACAGTGAAGAGAAGGTTTTGTAGTCTGCTGTGTGCTCATTCCAGTTGGGAGTTGCCTCCACCTGGATGCAAGAACAATTGCCCTGCTCATCTCAGAAAGTGGTCCTTTAACATTTTTGGTTTCACCCTTTTATCAGTTTCTCAACTGAGACAAAAAGTTTTTTTCACCCTGAATAGGAATACAAACTTTACTGTTATTATCTGGAAACTAAAGTAAATGAGTAACTTGGCTGAGATGTTTGGCATATAATAGCTACTTTCCAAATATTGTTATAATGATGAACTGTGCATGTATTCTGGTAAAATCCTAAGTACAGAACAGTGGTAACTATAAATATGAAGGAAGAGGAAATTTTTACACCAAAGGATTATCTATATGGTGAAAATACTCCTCATAGTATACAAGAAAAGAATATGATCTGTCCGAACAAGATCTGAAGGGGATTCGCAGTATTGGGGTGGGGGCTAAAAACTCCACAAACCATGCAGTAAAAGAATTCATGGTTCTCCCCTAAGCTTCCTGGAACATGCATGTAGATGTGCATTTTTGGATGTGTGGTTGTCCGAATTTGCATTGCTGTGCATTTTCACTCAGTTGACCTTTATGAGAAGGCATGCCCAATCAATTTGAATAAATGTGAATGGATGCGAATAGGCACAGAAATGGTGAAGACAAATCAATTTTGCTGCAAATGTGTGAAAATGTGCGCTCACTTGCAGTAAACCATCACGGATAGATGAGCCCCAAGATTAGTGTGATAGCTGTTAAACAGAAAGATGATATTGTGAAATCTTATCTGTAATCATTTCTGGTTGGCTTCCGGTGTCAAATCATACCTGGAAGTCTTGAGCAGTGATTACAGCCAGTTGGGACATTCACCATGCAGACTGGGAATTCATGAAATTGGGGGGAGGGGCAAACAAGTATCTCACAAACATGTAGGGCTTTGCTGGAAACATATGCCTTTCCTTTCTTTTGATCTTAATCTATAAGCAAACACTTGGATGAAAATAAGTACATGAATACTCTGTGAAGCCCTAGTTTTCCTTTCTAATTGTTGGCTCTTCAAAACAGGTTTCAGGAAACATATACTAGTAACTATACACTAGTGTTGGAGGGATTCTTACACAAGCCACTACACTGGTATTTCATAGCTGGCTTGCTTGGGGGGAGGGAGGCTAGGAGCTGTACTCTAAAAAGTAACTTCTCTGAGCTCTGAGTGAGAGGCATCAAGGCTCAGCCAGTCATATCAATGTGATGGCACTGTGGAGCCTGGAATGGCCCCAACGTACCCAGTTTGAAATCTGTCCCTCTAGCTTCTCCCACACACCCCAATGTATACCAGAAATTACAGTATACATCTTTCATCAAGATCTTGGGTGTTAAGATGACAATTTGGTATTTGGGTCTTAAAGGGCAGCCTGTGATGGCAGACCATATGGTCATCTCCTGCCCTTTAATGTTCCTATGAAATAATGTATTAACAAGGCAACAGAGAGACTATGGAGACAATGCCATCTGCTACCACAGAGAAAAATAGATTAGAAAGCTAATAAATAAAAGTCTCACAAGAAACAACCAACCCTGAACAGGCTCAGTTGTTATTCTGTCTATTTGCATAGTATTGACTACTGTTGACTGCTGGGGAGATTTCTCACTAGTAAAACAAATGAAGAAGGAAGAAAAATTCATCATTGTTCAATGGAAATAAAGCCAGGGCAGGAGGGAGAGATTACAATACCAATTTGCAGTGTGTGGAGGGGAGGAAGTTGTCTGAAATTTAGGCAGAGCCCCATATTATAAAGTCTACCAGGGGGTTACCCAAAACTCTAGAGATTGTTTTGAGGATGGGAGGAATTTACTAGGAAATGGAAGAGGCAGAAACGGAAAAGAAAGATAAGTTCCTTGAGCTGCTTTCTGTTCATACCACACTAATCCACATAATTGTTTATAACAATAGTCATTGACGTTTAGTCAGTGAGTTTGCTAGAAATATAGGGGTTCCTGGGGAGTAATAACTTGTGGCATGAAGTACACATGATCTCTCTCAATGTGCTGTCATTGGTTCAGGTGCTACTATACTCTCTCTCTCTCTCTCTGGCTTTTCTTCGCAAATGAAGATTCAGGAAGGACTCATCCCGCGCTTTCAGCAAGTGCACTGATGACTAAAAAGGCCAATCTGAGATAAACAAGTCTGGTTGCAGAAAGCACAGCAGAAGGTCTCCTTGGATGATGTTTCTGGGTTGTGATTCTTTTTGTGTTGTCATTTCTCTTCAAGACTTGTTTGGTGTGAGTTCTCAAATAAGGCTGCTGCGTTGTGGATAGTGCGTCTCCATGCCTTCCAATGTGAGACCAGGGTGGACCACTGTTGGTGATCAATTTGGCCGAACCTGAGATGTTGTTTCAGGGAGTCCTTGTATCGCTTTTTTGGAGCGCCCCTCTTACGGTAACCCGTGGTGAGTATTATTTTTGGGAGGCGATGGTCCTCCATCCTAGAAATGTGCCCTGCCCAGCACAGCTGTGTTCTCAATATCATGGCCTCAATGCTGGTGATCCCTGCTTGCTCAAGGACAGCAACATTCGTCACATAGTCAGTCCAGTGTAAATTTAGGATTGTGCGTATACAGTGCTGGTGAAAGCGTTCAAGGAGTTGTAAGTGGTGGCGATAGGTGACCCATGTTTCAGACTCGTAAAGGAGAATAGACAGTACAACAGCACTGTGAAATGGGTTAAACTGACCCAGACTTTTGCCTAACTCACAGACTGCTTGACAGCTCCTGTCAGCATATTAACTTTGTTTCTTTAATTTGGATATTTCATTCTCCCACCCTGGAAGACTGAAGTCTTTAATTATTTTAATTAAAAAAACACACACCTTAATTTTTAATTAAAAAAGTATAAATTAACATAAATCAGACAGCTATTCTAATGACAATCTCTCAAAATCCCCCAAAGTTAAGCTGAGAATTGTTTCTCCCAGCATATTTTTAATCCCCCAAATCTTGCCCAAGTGGAGGTTTTCTCTCACTTCTGCAAAAAGCCAGCCTTGCCCTCTAGTGGGTCTCTGCTTTGTGATCTGACCTGGATTCTAACACAACTGTGATCATGTTGCCCTCTTGACAATGCAAACAAACTTTGGCCAGCTACATCCTTTAGAAGTGAAGCCCTAAAACCCTGAAGGAGCCCTGCAACCAAGTTGATATTGACCTGCACCATTAAGTCATGGTTAGATTATTCTTCTTTTGTTGTTGCTTTTGCAGTAGTATCTTTTCAACCAGCAAAATGAAACCAATGCACAGGATTAGACTGGAAGTTCACAGTCCAATTTTTACTGAACAAATACTGTCTAGATGAATTTCCACAGGTGAATCTTTTCCTAGCTCCACCTCCTACATTTCTTTATGTCATGCTACAATGAAAGGCATATCCTTTGAGCCAGAAGACAAGGTGTTGACTATAATTCTACTTCACCGATTTCAGTACATGCATTTTCCACAGCTGTACCGTGGGTGCTTGACAGGGGAATTACAAAGCAGGGAACAGGTACAAAATCTATGCTTCATGTAGCCTGAGAAATGACCAAGACATCACTGAAATTCCCTTGTTCTTTCATTACAGTGAAGTAGATCACAGAACAGCCTACTCTTCTGGTGCAACGAAGTCAATCTGTTACAAAAATGCAGAGCCAGGAGTTGACACCCATGCCATAAACAAATATCCAACCTAGTTTCCAATTCTGAAGGCAATGCCATCAATATAGAAAACACACTGACACAACCATGGACATTCTCTTCCTCCAACACACTTCTTTTTATGTTGTATCTGCCATGGTCCCTCAAGGAAATTCATCAGCAAGGTGGTTGTTGAAGAATTCATTGGCAACTCCCCTCAGAAACAATATGTTCTTCCTAGTACAGTCCAGCATCCTAAATAAAGCGCTCAATGAGTTAATGGAGTCTGCTGTAGAATGTTTGCTTTCTTCTGTTTGAAATCAAACATCTGATCTTTATCTGAGGTGACAGGTTTAATGCCTTTCTTCTCTGACAAATTTTGAGCTGAAAAGGAATGCAAACACATATATCGGTAGGGTTTTATAAGTGCTCATCGGAGCAAGCCAATATTGGCAGCTTCACTCTCTAATAAACAGACAAGCCATGAGCTGGGGCCACATGCTTTAATATAGATAGATAGATAGATAGATAGATAGATTATATCATTGACATCATTTACATGGTTTTGGTGGGATTTGTTAGAGGTCAGGTAATTTGACTAGGAAAAGTGCAAGGAGGGAAATTGCCACTTTCTTCATATTGGATATGTAGTAGCCTAATCTTTATTTGTATTGGAATATAGAGCTCACAAAAATGTTACCATTTCCAGTGTTGAGGCACTAACAGAAAATGAAAATAAAAGATTTTTTGATATCAAGTATAGAGTTGTTATGTAAATTAAATGTCTCTCTCTGTGTGTATAAGAGTGAAAAGTAGTATCAAATATAAGGAGTGACATAGAAATGAATGGAACAAAACCGAAAACCAAAAAGTGAGCACAAAAATTAAGATGAAGTAGAGATTGGTTTGGAGACTATGGAGATTTTCACACGGGGAAATTATTCCCTGGGGAGATCGGGACAGAAATGGGGCTGTTCTGGAAGCAGCGCCATGTTTCGCATGCCCACTTCCCTCTCCCGATCTCCTGTCATCCTGACTCTGTGCTCGTTCTATTTCCCTCCTGCTAGGTTCCATGATTTTTTATTAACGAGAGTTCATCGTTAAAAAACTAGAAATAGAATGAGCACAGCGTGAGGACAATGGAAGAGCAGGAGAGGGAAGGGGGCGTGCGAAACACGGTGCTGCTTCCAGAAGAGCCCCATTTCTGTCCCGATCTCTCCGGGGTATCATTTCCCCGCGTGAAAATCTCCTATAAGTGCTAAGCATGGGTCCAGGTTATTTGAAGGATCATATCTCCATATATGAGCCCAATAGAGCTTTAAGATTCTCTGGAGAAGCCCTTCTTTCTGTCCCACTACCTTATCAGGCTCATTTAGTGGTAACAAGGGAGAGGGCCTTCTTGGTGGCTGCTCCCAGACTTTGGAACTCCCTCCCCAGAGAGGCCAGGATGGCCCCATCTTTGCTCTCCTTCCAGTGGCAGGTTAAGACATTTTTATGCGGCCATGTTTATATAAACTAACAAAGACTGGGCTAGTGAGGCTTTGTGGTGCAATTTTTTAAAAAAATTAAGGGTTTTTTAAAAGGCATTTTAATATTTTTACTATATTGTTTTTAACTTATAAATTGTTTAATTCTTTTTTAAATTTTATATTTATAATGTAACTTTAACTTTGTACTGTTTTTAGCTTGCATGGTTTTAAAGAGTTTGTTAGCCACCTTGAGTTCCGTTTGGGGGAGAAAGGTGGGATATAAAATGACAATAACACCAACACCAACACCAATAATACCCTAAGAAAGAGTAAGTCATGTGACGTCAAAAAGACATTTGCGTACAGTGCAGATGCTATTGCATCTGAGGGCTCATTCAAAAGAGGGGAAAATCACTGGAGTTTCCAGTTCATTTTGTTTGGATTTTACCTGAATTTTCCCAAGTTTGCATCCAACTCCTTTCTTGGAGTGTCCTGGATTTCCCTCACTCCCCTTCCTTGTGTTCTTCCTGCCTTCACTGATTATATATGTATCACATGCAGCATTTCAGAAATTGATTTTCACCCATTTCCACTAAACATTCGTTATTATTATTCAGGAGTTATAGTCAAAGTGCTAAAGTGCTTTAGCAATATTACATTAGTTAAATATTAGGAGCATTTAGCTTGTGTGCAAACATTCCTCTTTCCCTCATTTGATCTCTGTTGAATTTGTGTCCTGGAAACAATAGCTGTGTTCACTGGTGATAGCCATCTTAGTTCTGGGATAATACACAGGCTGCTAAGTAGAGAGACATTTCATTTTGGAAAATACTGGTTGATTTAAACTGGCCTGGGAAGTAGGAATGAAAAGTCCTTGGTAATGCTAGGAGTTCCTGGGAAATGTCATATGGATCTCCAAAATAAAATCAGTTTGTCCAAGAAGAAAACCTAGGACTTTCAGAGACTTTTTTTCTCATCTGGTGGTGCTACAAGATGTAGAAGGCAATATATTTCTATTCCAAATGAAATTTGCCTTAGCTGGAACAGGAAATGCACATTTAGCCATCATAATACATGTCCGAAATGACAAAGGCTAAACTACTGAAATATGTTTACACTGTATTGCCTTTCAAAAGTGTTCAGAACCTACAGCTAATCCAGAACAGTGCATCTAGTGAAAAGAATGTATCTCAGGTTCTGAAACAATTGCTTAGTCTACAAGAGAATTTCCAGACTGAATATAGTGTGTTGATAGTAATCTTTCAAGCCATAAATGGTCTGTCCTTAGTTATCAGGAAAAGTACCTAACCCCTAAATCTCTGTCCAATGAGACAAGGAAAAGAAAAGAAAAAAATCATTAAAAAAGAAAATTTTAGGAGATTATCAGACAGGAACACAAAAAGTGTACCTGTCCCACAATCTCCAGACCCATCCCTGTCCTGGCACACAATAACCCTCCCCATCGGACTTACTTTCTGTTGCATCCAAAGGCAGCCCAGGCATGAACGGAGCTCTAATGGATTTCTGTTACATCCAAAGGCAGCCCAGGCATGAATGGAGCACTTCCTGGACTGAAATCCAGCCCATTCTCACGAGAAGACATGAGCGTGGGAAATTCAAAAAGAAAAAGAAAAATACATACAAAAAAAAGTTCACAAAAGCACATACAAATACAAACAAGCAGTTTTACCATGCAAATCCCAGTTTTCAGAATATTTCTTTCTGCAATATTTTTGTTCATGCTTTACCCAAATTTGGTTTTCAGATGGGTGCATGGTATCACAAAACCAAACAGTGTTGTAATTCACATATTGATTCAAGAAATGTGAATTTGGCAGGTATATATGTCTCTCTGTGTGTGCATGTGTTTTGTGTGCATGTGTGTACGTGTGTGTGAGAGAGAAAGACAAATGAGCAGAGTTCAGCTTATGGAATGGGTTGCATTTGATACCACCAGATGAAAGGGGAGACACTTTTGCTTGTGCCCTCTTCCTGTGTTCCAGAAGAGTCTGGGAGATAGTGCTGGGAATACTATGGATTCATGGAATTGGTAAATGCTTTCCCATCTGCTCTGTACAGAAGCCTCCACTGGATCATTTAAAAAATGGAAGAGCTCCCTGCCTTCAGGAAATAGTTTTGTTGTATAGAACATCATTTTAAAACAAAACTGTGAAACAATTAGATTAGAAGTGCTTGCTATTTCAGACAGATAATTAAATAGCATCCTTGCTCCAATAGAATGGTGAATTATGGAGCAAATGTGCTAATGATTCTCTCATGGTGCTTTTTCTAACATCTTAAAGGGTGACTAGATTGTTGGTGAGGTAAAAAACCAAATTATAGTATTACAACATGGTCTGAGAGAATGAACCGCCTGCATGCAGGGTTGGGGCTGCGGCTTCCAGTGCATCTTTACACCTGCCAGTTTCGTCCCTCGCCAGTCGCTACAGGGCTTTTTTGGAACTGGATTTGTCCTTCGAGCCTGTGCAATGGATTTTTCTGGTGGAGCGCAGCGTGCACAGATCTGGCCTCACCCTTTAAACCAGAGATTCATCTGCCGTGGCCTTGCAAGCATGGACGTGGCAGCGAGGTCCTCGGGCCGTAGGTTTGATTAGAGTTTCCTTCTCTTAGATGGTTGACCTTACAGGGTTGGACGAGCACCATCTGCCCGGGTTTGGGATTAGAGTTTTCCTTCTCCTAGGAAGGTTGCCACAAGGCTAGAGAGCCCATCCTGTCCTTTGACGCTCTTTGTCAGACCCTTCGGTTTTGACCTGTCTGGCATGGGAAACCTACCAGTGGCTATTATGCCACCGCCAGCATAGCTCAAAACATCATTAGGGTATGCAAGCCTCTCTCCCACGACAAGGGGGCGTCAATGGAGAGAATATTAACTATACATTTAGTCTACTTTTTAGACTTCAGCACAGTTCTTATCACACTACACTGTTATAGCACTATTATTCCACTTTACCTGCTCTGTGGAATTCTGGGATTTGCAGTTTAGGGAGGGGCAACTAGAACTCTCATCCAGAGACCTCTTAGGCTTCACTAAAGTACAAACCCCAGAATTCCATGGGAGGCAGCCATAGCAGTTAAAATGGAATAATAGTACTATAAGGACTTTTTCAGACGTTTAAAAAGTAACGCAAGCAGCCTCGTCAGCTTGCGAGGCTGCTGCGCTGCAAAGTGTCAGTTTCAGATGACGCTCGCCCCTGGCGGTACTGTTGCAGGACCGCAGGGAGAGTTGAGTGTCATATTTCTTTGATTTTTACTCATGATCAACTTTCGTGAGTAAAAATCAAGGAATTATGACGCTCAACTCTCCCCGCGGTACCGCAACAGTACCACCAGGGGCGAGCGTCATCCAAAACTGACGCTTTGCAGCGCAGCAGCCTCGCAAGCTGACGAGGCTGCTTGTGTTATTTTTCAGCGTCCGAAAAAGTCCTAACAGTATAGTGTGATAAAGGACTTTTTCAAATGGGGAATAAAACCCCTGTCAAGGTCGGGAGGAGGATGCAGCTGTCTCGCTTACAGCACTCCATTTCATACAACAACATCCTCCTCCCAGCCTTCCCCTGACCTTCCCCTGTGCTGAGCGTGGGAGAAACATGCTGCTTTTATTAACAGAGAACACCCACCAATAAAAAGCAGTGTGTTTGTCTCTTCCCCGGCACAGAGGAAGCATGGGAGAAGGTCGGGAGGAGGACAGAGGAGGATGGTGGCATCTGAAACGGGGCTCTGTAAGCGCAACAGCCCTGTTCTTCTCCCGAGCTCCGGGGGGGTTTCCTCCATTTGAAAAAGTCCACAGTCCTAAGGACTTTGGAGATTTTCAGACACCTCTTTCAGCCTCTTGCTGCACAAGCAGCCTCCGGTGCAGTAACAAGGCTGCCGCGCGGCAAGGGGTCCATTTCAGACAACACCATTTCTCTCTCGGCATCGTCCGTGACTGCTGTGGCTAGCATTGGAAGCGGCCACACTGTTTTTCACTCACAGAAGTTGTCCATGAGTAAAAAACAGCGTGGCCGCCTCCAATGCTAGCTGCAACAGTCATGGATGACGCTGAGAAAGAAACGGCATCGTCCAAAATAGACCCCTTGCCGCACGGCAGCCTCGTTACTGCACCGGAGGCTGCTTGCGCGGCAAGAGGCTGAAAGAGGCATCTGAAAATCTCCCAAATCACACTATCCTGTTATAGTGCTATTAGTCAGATAAGAATAAGATTCAAGTGATCATGTGCATCCCTCTACAGATCCCTCTAATGGAGGAGTGACCAGCTGCAATTACAACCTAGCTCTGATCTGAAAAGCAAGTTTATGTGCCATTCCTCAAGCCTGCTTTGGATCTCTAAATGGGTTACAAGGAAAGTTCCTCTAATGCATAAACAAAAGAAAATTCATTTTCAAAAATAGTGTATGTTGACATGTCAAGACACTGCATCAAAAAAAATTGTCCACTGCCATGAGATTGTTGTCCCTGCACAAACAGCAAAAAGACTGGCACTTTTTTCATCAGCAACAGCAAAAAGAAAACATACAGGGTTTTGTGCAAAATGATGTAAAAAATCTTTAGAGAATTTTTTGCCAAAAAAAAGTCCAGAGAGGAGAGGAGAGGAGAGGAGAGGAAAGGGGGGGGGGTACCCCCTGAAATTACTCCCAGCAAGAATATTTTTTTTAATTTTTTTCATTCTTGAAAGGGAGAATGAACTAAGCAAAGATTTACATCTTTAAGATGGGTATAGCATTTTTTTTTGCCTTCCTACCCTTTTAGGGATCTCATAAAATGAAAAAAATATAGGGCTGTTTCAGATTTCTTCTTGGCTGTGTTTCTGTCAGTTAAGTAGCTGTATTTTCTGTTAGACAGGGATAGAGACATCCCAGGAAAGAGAAGACAGACTGTACTCCTGTAAGGTTCACATGTACAAACAGTACAAAAATTAAGATACCCATTTTTAATGAGGAGAGTATGTTCCCATTCCTTTAAAAACACACACACACACACACAACTTTTTATTGACTTTTTCAACAAAATGCAATGGTGAAATTAATATGGATTAAAGCAAGGTATTGCTATAAAAGAGATCATATTGCATTTCAAGACTAAAACAAATAGACCTAAACCCAATTGCTAGTTCCAGCTACAGAGGACCCATTGAAACAATTGTTAATCGACACTATTAAATAGCATTAATTCAGTGGACTTACTCTAGTTGAAACTGGCAATTGGATTAAGGCTATAGTATGACCAAGGGAAACAAAGCTGAACATATATGTTAAACTGTAAGATATGTAAGAATCTAAGGGATTGTCCAAACAGTCAAAATAATCCTCATGGAATTAGCTTGGAATGTGATCTGTCTTAATGGAAATCCATATCAATGTGTTGTATTCAGAAGGTGGAGGCCCAAATCCACTGTAAACTCTGCCAGGGAACACTTTGCGCCTGATGGGGGAGGGGACTGGGATTCCTGAAGTTTTTAAGAAGCTCCATAAAGAATGCACATGTCCACTCATTGAGACAGTTGCATTCACATCACTTTTCCATAGGACAGGCAGTGCAAGCTGATTGGCCAGATGAGCACAGGGGGCTAATAAGGTAAGCGCCCACTGCCACCATGTTGGAATTTCGGCTTAGTGAGCAATCGGTAAGGTGATTTCCTCTGTATTCTCTCTCTCTCTCTCTGTAAACGTCAAATATCGCTTGTGTGTACCATGTTAAACAATTTTTTTTTTTAAAAAAAAAAAGTTTGGCTGTGGCAGATTTTAATTTTCATTCACTCATGGCCAACATCTTGGCTAGGGGCATGCAAAGTTTTTGGGGGCTGTAAAACCATTAAGACAGTTCCTAGCAGCTGCAAATTGCTATTACTGCAGAGCAATCCATTTCCCCCACCTCATATAGATGACTCCTAAAAATGTTTTAGGCAATTGTTCCTTCTCAGAAAGATTATTAGGTGGGTTAGGATACAATTGATCCGATGCAGCAAAAACTTTGTCATTAGGACACGATGGTAGCACAAAGGGCTGAAATTATCAGATGACATCATCGCTTACCCCGTTCCTGCTGCATCATGCTGGTGTGAATGAGGCATCACTTTTTATTGATGGCTTAGCCCATCAATAAAAAGTGACACCTCATTCGCACCAGCACAACGCAGTGGGAATGGGTAAATGACAAGGATTTCTGATAATTTTGCCTTTTGAGCTATTGTCGCATCCTAAATGATGTGGGGTTTTTTTTGTTTTGTTTTGTTTTTTGGTGAGATTTGGCTCATCTGATAAAGTCCTTTGTTTCAGCTTCTTTCTGTATATGATACTAGAGCAGCAAATATATAAAATATATTTGAAGGAACTGTTCAGATGAACCAAGCATGGAGACCATTTTCATTTACTCTACCTTTTTAAATGGAACCAACCTATTTTATAGTTCCCAGACTAATGTTGTAGATCAGAGCTCTTCTCCAAATTTTGCAATGGAGTTTTCAAATCAAAGCATATGTTATGTAATTTTTTATTTGAACATTGTATTGTAAAATCTGGAGAAGGACTCTGGTATGGAAAGTAGTCTGAGAAGTGTGAAGTAGGTTGGTTCATTTTTAAAAGGTGGAGTAAATAAATATGGTCACCATCCCTACCCGAGTTCAAACCCCTGCTCAGCCATGCAAACCCACTGAGTAACCTTGGGCAGGTCTTACTCTCTCAGTCTTGGAGGAAGGCAATGGCAAACCTCCCCTGAATAAATTTTGCCGAGTAAACCTTATAATAGGGTTGCTGTATGATAGGGTTGATTTGAAGGTACATAAGAGAAACAAATGCTATAGATAGCCGTCCCCCACATATCTGCAGAACCAATATCCATGGTTTCAGTTATCCATGGCTGAAAAAATAGAGACACATAGTCTGCCGTAGAGTCATGCTGGAAAATGCCTAGAGAGGTGTCCTCTCTAGAAATTGCTAGTCCTCCAACATATCTCTATGGTATGTTTGTACCAGAAGTCATTTATTTTAATAGGGTTTGCTATTATCTGTGGTTTCACTTATAAATGGTAAGTCCAGGAACTTATCCCGCATGTATATGGGAGGCAACCTGTATTAGAGAAACCTACATATAAAAATAAACTTAGATTTTCATGCATTCAGAAATAAATTCACAGATCTGAAAAGTGGACAGAATGGACTTGATTGAATGCATGCAAAACTGTCATGGACTGGTGATATACTGATTTGTCCATCAGTAGTGTCAACATGACTCCAGTTTGACAAGTTACATCTCCTAAATAATTCTCTTCATAAGAACTAGCAAATGAATCACAGTAACATCTAAACACAATTTCCAACTATACTGGATGCACTGTTCACACATCTTGTTCCAGTTACTAAATGCAGACAAACATTTCTGTTTCAATATATTAGGACATGTTCCTAGGATGACATTAGCCAGGAGAATATGCATGTGTATAACACACTCACACAAAAAAAAGAAAAGCAGGTTGCTCACTGATATCTGAAAACTTTTCCGGCTGCAGAAGTACATGATAATTGACACGTCCCCAGCAGGACTGTCTGACCACATGGATTCGAAACAATTACTTTCCTCATCTGTTAGATTTTCAGATGTGATCTATAGAGCGATGCTGACAGTAGATTTTTTGCCAGCAATAAAGGTGGCCTGATTCAGAGAATAATTATTGTATGCAAATGAATGTGATTTTCTTCTGCCCTTTTATGGATGACTCTGCTCTGCCATTCATCAGGACCACAAATTTCACTTGGTAGGAGATGGATTTAAAGAGACAGGAGCCTTTAGAGCTTTGATTTGGACTTACTAAAATCCATGCTTAAGTATCTTCATAAATAGGTGTGCATACACCATAAATGAA
This sequence comes from Gambelia wislizenii, assembly GCA_030847615.1. Classification (NCBI taxonomy): domain Eukaryota; kingdom Metazoa; phylum Chordata; class Lepidosauria; order Squamata; family Crotaphytidae; genus Gambelia; species Gambelia wislizenii. Next base: position 236,886,515 of record JAUMIR010000004.1, read on the forward strand.
TGGAACATTTCCTCCTCTTTAATTACAAATTGCTGCTGAGGAAATGGGGAAACATCAGAGTTCTTGGTCCAAGAATTTAATAGCAACCTTTCTGTCTCTCACCTGAAAAATCATATATATCTGGGTTGAGAGCCACATTACATTGGAGCTGGATTCCCCTTCCTAGCCACATGGGCAGGACGATATTATTTGTGTGCCCAAAAAGGGCTGTATACAAAAGTACATTTGTACCTATCTGACTGTGAGAAAACAAGGCAAACACTATCTTTTTCCCAACTGTAATTACTCCTGTGATAGGTATGATGTCATCCTTCATGGGCAAGAGAAGAGGAAAATGTTGGCTATTCATGGTTCATCCTGACTTTTATGCCATTGATGCATGCCTGTAAAAGCTAAGATGGCGAGCAGTGTGTGCACATATGAGCGTGAGCAGTAGGTAAAATGATAATGATGTCACTCTCCAATGCTAGCCACAAGAACATGATGGCAAGCTCACAGGAAATCTGTAGTACATGAGGTGTCACGGATGAATATCAGTTTCTGCATTTGTTCCCTGCATGTGGCGTGCATCCTCCTACTCTGAGTAAAGAAGAAAGAGAATTGTGTGACTGATATAAATGGAACAGGTCCATCTGTCAGTAGGCTGTCTTGTTACTCATACTATAACAATATACTGATGTCACAGTGGAGCCAGAATGCTAGCTTCCTTCTAGTGCCTCAAAAAACCAGAAACAAGAACCTGTGATGCATACTTTTTAATTCATGGTGTGTATATCAGTGTGTGGTAGTGTATATACTCAACCCACTAGGCACCACTAGAGGCCATGATATACTTACCTAAATAAATATGAAGTCAGTGCATTTGTTATAGACAAAAAGCAGAGATGGAAGTTCAGTCTCTTATACTGCCAGAGTAATGTTACTGAGCTGAACAAATAGTTCCTTCTGTTTCACTGCTGAAGAAAACATGTTTTATTGGGAAAAGGTTACAAAAATCATTACAAAAGACTATAATAAATCCTCATTTATTTATCAGTCTCTGCTTTTCACAGAAAGTGTGAAAAAGTACAGCTGGAGAGGAAAGTCAGAATTCACTGTAGAGCAGGACATTGGCCAGAGTCTAGGGATGTTATTTTTTTGGACTACTACTCCAGAATCCTTCCGCCAACAAACTGGCTGTGCTGACTGGGAAATTTGGGGAAGTATATTCCAAAAAGGTAATTTCCACCCCAACCCTGACTTTAATCCAGGCAGGAGCCCCAGGCTGCTGCCTGGATAACTGCTGCATTCCTCCACTTCAACCTTCCCTGCCACTGTCTTTCTCTTTGCTGGGGTATATTGTGAGGGATATGATGATTCAAAGAGGACAAGCTGTTTTTATCCAGAAAAACTGAACATACTACAAGATGAGGTGTATCCATTGATCTTTAGCTTTAAAAGTTCCTATCTCTGAAAAGTGTTCAGAAGCTACACATGTTCCAGAATGCAGCATCTAGGTTGCTTATTGGCAACATTTTTTAAAAACAAAAACAAAACACCAATGTAATTCCACTTGTGAAATAATAGCTTTGACTACAGTGGGTTTCTAAAGCAAAAGCATAATATGAGGTATAATCTTTTAAGTCCTATGGTTCAGCTGAGGAGAAGAAAGAGTCCATTCTTCATCCTCGATGTCACTTTCCTGGTTGGGGAAGCTTAATCATTAAGGACCTGTCATGATGGAGTGACCAGCCATCATGGTGAGTTCATCTGCAAACTCTATAGGTCACAGCATTGGAAAATTCCACTCCCTGGTTTCCATAGCAACAGGTATGGTAGGGGGTGGGACCCTCATTTCCTAAACATGACATCACATCACCTGACTGAAGAGCCAAGCACATATAGAAATGCAGAACCAATCAGATCTGACCAAAAGACTTTTAAGTTCTGAACTCCTTTGTTCTGAGAGAGACACATGGTGAGAGCCACATGGCTTGACCAGCAAGATAACCAGACATGATAACTGAGGTCGGGGGAGCAACCTCCTCATGGCTCTATAACATCAAAAGAGCTCCAAATGATATCTGAAGTCTGGGGAAGAGACTTCCATCCAAAATGACTCTGAATTCCATCTCCAGAGCCAGCTAGGCTGGCTATGATGAGCCTGGCCTAGCCCATCCCTATTGGGACATAGACTGATGATTATGGACTTCATAAAATGTGAGTTATTATTTTCTTAGCTTAGGGAATGCCTAATTAGCATGCATTAGTTTATGACTTATTTGCATACTACGACTGAATGTATTTTCTGTAAATCTAAGTTGAGAATCTGGAGAGACTAGATGTCCCTCCATGCTAAGACTTTAATCATTTGGAACCAAAATAAAGTCTACTTTCTTTTCCTCTATCAACTTGCCTCCCACACCTGTCGGGCAGCTATCTTATCTTTTCTGTGGGGGAATAGAGAAGGGGGGTTGGGGATCCCTAACAGAATGAGTGTTCACTGGTTACCCAGAGAATTGTCCCAGTTTCCCAGTGAACTGGGTTTTGAGTGACAAGCAGTGGGTGGTGGTGGCTTCTAAGCCAGAAAGGGATTTCTAGACAAGAGGCACCCTGGAGAGTGTGTTTTCAGATTTCAGGAAAAGGCTGGGAGCCTTCCTTTCCTTTCTCTGTGAAATTGGATTGCACATAGAGGAAGCAAGGGGCCCACCTTAACAGGACCGTAAGACTAGTGGAGAAATTTTGCTCAAAACATCTCATGAGGTTGTATCATAGAATGCGCCTATAGTGAGCTCAGTGGACAGATAGGGAGAGGAATCCCAGGAACTGTACTTCCTTCATCAACTGTATCCAAGAACATTTGTCTGAACTTTAGATACAAGCAACAATTCCTCTGTAGTTTCTTTTAACTCTTGCTACCTTGCCTCTACCATCGTACCAATCACAAGCATAGGAACTTATGCCTCTGAACAACAAACCAATTGGAGTTATGATAAGAACAAATCTTGATGTGTTAGAGTATTTTACAGTCAGTTTTAGATATGGATCTCTCTTGGAAAATATATATGTGGACCAACCTTGGAAAATGAGCATCTGTGGATCATAGCTCTAGTTATATGAAGGCCACAACTGAATGGAAAGAAAATGGCCAGAATTCAGTATCACACTTACAGATGTATAACCTGGATCTGATCCATATTAGTGATCTTCATAGCCATGATTATGGTACTATTGCCAGAATTGTAACTGCCCTCTGAAACCTACTGGGCATCAGCTATACCAAGAGAAGGAGGTCCATTCTGCTGGTGATTTGAGGCATGGGTTGGTGACATTTCCTCTCCCCTCCTACCAGTAACTGAGGCTGCAACAATCAAAAGCAGAACCCTTGTCACACTTCTGTGTCTCAGGCTTGTTTGCTGGTGTGAGGGGTGTCTTTCAAAATGTCATCTACCTGTGCCCTGATTGGCAGCAGAACAGGCCTCCTTCTCCCAGTGTGATGTATGCTTCATAAAGTAGATTTGAGAGGGGTCCTGCCAGGAGATTTTCTTTAGCTATGCAAAGGTAACTCAGTAGCCCACATAGAGTTCTGGCCTATTCCTTTAAGCAAGTGACACAACAATATACACTGCCATTTAAAGCAACTAGACTCAACAGAACCAGAAAAACAAGATGTGAAGCCAAGGCTAATGGACAGCCAACAACAATTTCAAGAATCAATCAGATCCAGACAGAATGACAAATGTGCATTAATTTTCTGCCAATATTCAGCTTTACCTGTCAATCCATTATTAATATCAGATTAATTTTTTGTTGTTGAAGACAAGAAGGTGTGACAGTGTGTGATTGAACAATAAAATGGTTAACTTATTTCCAAGATAGGGTTGGGTGCCATGATTACACTGGGAGCTAAATATCATGCTAAAGGTTTGGCTGGTTTTATAAGTCCAGGTCAAATGGTTCAGTGAGAAAGACAACGAATATAGCTATGCTAGAGGTAGCTTTTCCTGAAATAAAAAATGATGAGGGAAACATTATTTAAACAGTGGATGAAATGAATCTTGCATTCAAAGATCTGGTTCAAACAAAAATTATTAGACAGGAGAAGACTGAGTATGCTAGCACTTTTAATGGGCAATTGGAGAATGTTGTTAAATTAAATCTGTATCCCGAGCACTGCTTGCTGTTCTGAATATGATTCTTTATGGAACATGCATAAAAAATGATGGTATTATCACTCAACCAGCTTTCATCATAGCTTCTTGGAGAATTTTTTGGCAAAAAGAAATGAAAGGCAACTGCAAGCATATACCAGAGTGACATACAACCTACTTTACCTATGTATTTGGGTCTTTCAATATATGGGGGGAAATGAGATAAAGGAAATTGTACTAATATTACATTGAGCTGTCACTCTCATATGCACTAGTATTGGGAAGGTGTTCTCTTTGCACAAGTGCTATCTTCAGTTTGACAAAGAAAAAAAGTGGTCTGAAAGATTCTGTGCTTTTACAAAGTATCATACTATTTGAGCATTTAATGCAAAACTGACCAGGGGAGAAATATGGAAGACATAGATGGGCATTAATCAAATTACAGTAGCATCTGATTCATTTTTATGCCCACAAAGTTCAATTGACAGTGACATCTTACTCCCTTCTCAAGCCATTTGTCATCCATCAGTGCAGTGCCAAAACATTGGCAATGTATCTGAGCTATGATGAGCAAGACAGGATTGCAGAAAGCAATAGCTCTGTTGTACTCTTCCAACAGTTATAGCACATGCAGTGCTATAGATGTACAGTAGTGCTCAGAAACTTCACACACAAACTGAGAGGGGGAGAGAGAAACTATTTCATACCCATCATGCCTCACCTATGAGCACCCAGCTGCCTTATCTGGAACTGCCATGATAGCTACTGCTCAGTGGCAGCTCAGTAGCGCTGTAGTCCCTTTCTGTCCTTGTGGTAACTTCTGTCCTTGTGGCAAGTACTGTGACAGTGAGGGAAATGATTTCTTTCCTCCCTTCCCACTCTGGTAATTGAAATACTGTTCTGCTACATTGAGTACTTTGAGAAAGTAATAGATGCTACATTCTTATGTTCTTTTGTTCTCAAGGCACTTTGTTGGCACCATGAGTCTCAGGGAGAAATCCATTGGGCAACAAGAGAGCTTTGGGATTCAGTGGATTTGTCTTTGCTATGGGAAGCTACCTTTGCAAAAAGAGATGGAGGTCAATAGAATCCCTCTCGATATTCAATGGAGCACCAGTGAGAAAACTACAGAACCAGTAGCATCTACATTCCTGTCTTTCTCCAGTCTTCTTTGTGCCCTAGTGCTGCCCACAGCAGAGCTGCAAATTGTAGGAGATAGGAAAGTGCTTTCATACAATGTTTGAGTATGTCTCTGTTATTTTGGGTTGCAATCTGTACATGTGGTACCATCTTAACATCCAAAAGGAATCTGATGCCTTTCATCTATATAGTTCAAATGAATGGGAGGATACGATCACACAGAAAAGGTTATAAACCTTGGGAAATGCCTACATACTTTGATGACAATCTAGCAAAAGGTTAAATAGAAAAGTTAATAGACATCTCTATATATGAAGCTCTTGGGTATGTTGCCTTTCCCAGTGTGCTGACTGGCTGCTCAGGAAAACACCCAACCAATCACCACCCACATGCAAATTCCCTCTCCACCTCAGATTTCACTCCTGCCACTTACTCTGTGGCACAGATTGGGACTCAGGCAGTCAACTGGCCATGGCAGAGGCAGGACTCCAACGCTAATGCTGTGACAAGATCCACACAGTCAACTGGGGGTGGTGGCGGCAGGGCAACAGAGTGAGTCACCCTCAGCAATTCCGGGAAAGTGTGAAACACTGAGAAGGGGGAGGAGGAATTTAAAAATCCACTGGCCCATTTTACAGGGTTGCTATGAAGTCTACCAAGCATTTTGGGGGGAGTTTTTAAACAGCGTACGTATGTTATGCTGGATACAGATAGTTTTACTATTATATCTCTAATAAGAAAAAAACAACAGATTGACATACTACTTTGTCATACCTTTATAATTATTTCCTATTTCTTGCTCTACTTTTATTTTAGCTGTTCCAAGTGGCTTGCTGATAATTATAGATAAAGCAATATTTACTGCCTAACACAGCACTTTTGCATTTTCTGAGAATCACACTTATTTGTCTTTCCATTGTGAAGAAATGGATACTTTTTGGAACTGGGTCTTCACATCCATTACCCACAATCCCTAGCAGTTCTCTCTTACACATTAATGTCTAAAGCTTCCATGCCCTGGCAAATGAGAAGCAGCTAAACTACCTCAAGCCAGAGCTTTGTCGATCTGTTACCCATAACTCCCTAAAGTGGACAAAAGATCTCTGAAATATGCAGAGAGACAAACCACAGGAGAATATTTAAAAGGAAAATAGAGTCTCTGCACAGTCAAAGCATCCTGCAATATCTCCACATAATGTTTCATGGAAAATCCCCTCTCTCTCTCTGGCTTTTCTTCGCAAACGAAGATTCAGGAAGGACTCATCCCGCGCTTTCTGCAAGCGCGCTGATGACTAAAAAGGCCAATCCGAGATAAACAAGTCCGGTTGCAAAAAGCACAGCAGAAGGTCTCCTTGGGTGATGTTTTTGGGTTGTGATTCTTTCTGCGTTGTCGTTTCTCTTCAAGACTTGTTCGTCGTGAGTTCTCAAATAAGGCTGCAGCATTGTGGATAGTGCATCTCCATGCCTCCCGATGTGAGGCCAGGGTGGACCACTGTTGGTGATCAATTTGGCCAAGCCTGAGATGTTGTTTCAGGGAGTCTTTGTATCGCTTTTTTGGAGCGCCCCTCTTACGCTGACCCGTGGCGAGTTCACCGTAGAGTAGTATTTTTGGGAGGCGATGGTCCTCCATCCTAGAAACGTGCCCTGCCCAGCGCAGCTGTGTTCTCAATATCATGGCCTCAATGCTGGTGATCCCTGCTTGCTCAAGGACAGCAACATTCGTCACATAGTCAGTCCAGTGTATATTTAGGATTGTGCGTAGGAAGCGCTGATGAAAGCGCTCGAGGAGTCGTAGGTGGTGGCGATAGGTGACCCATGTTTCAGATCCATAAAGGAGGATAGACAGTACGATGGCTCTATACACACTGATTTTTGTGCTTTGCCTCAGGTGTTTATTGCTCCAGACTCTTTTGTGAAGTCTTCCAAATGCACTATATGCCTTTGCTAATCTGTGATCGATCTCTTTGTCAATCTTGGCATCTGAGGAGATGATGCTTCCCAGGTAGGTGAACTGCTGAACGGACTTGAGCACAGATTTGCCGACGGCAATGTGGGGATGGTGGTGTTCGTCCTGTGGTGCAGGCTGGTATGGAAAATAATAATAATAATAATAATAATAATAATAATAATAATAATTTATTTTTAACCCGCCCCTCTGCTCGGCAACCGGGGCGGTGTACAACAAGATTAAAACACAGCAGTTTAAAAAATCCTTCCCAACCCTCCCACCCCTTAAAACTAAATTAAACTAATAAAGAATTAAAACAAAGATAAAATACAATACAGTATGGCAGGAAAGAAATGACATGTCTTATCAGCAGTCAAAAAACAAACAAAAAATAACAAAACCCACAACCATGTCAAGTGTAACTTCACAAGTGGGAGAAAAAAAAACATTCATATGATTCTTATAGTTATAAACACATCCAATATGTAGTAAGGAGTAAAACAGATTATTAACTTCATTACTGAGATGCAACACTATTTTCAGATTTTATTCCAAAATTTATTCCCAAATTGTCAACAGTCTTTTCAGGCATTATCCCATCTTGTGTTTTCATGTTGTATCCATTATGATCCTATCAAGCTCATCTAAGCCTCTCCTTTAGTGTTCTTTCAACAGTCTGTTTTTTAACAAAAGAAAAATCCTTTAAAATATACTTTGGTTGAAATATGTTAAGGTTAAAGCAAAGTGGTACATTTTAGGTACAAAGTACAATGTCAGAAGGAAACAAGGAAAATACTTGGGAGTTTTTAAGGATTTTTTTTTTTTAACATTCCTGAGAAACTTGTCAAGGTCTTTTGTTTTAGGAAGGAGCTATAGTAGGATTCCTCAAGTTTTTCTTCTCTGTGTTTCCTCTATTCAGTGTCTTTACACACACACACACACACACACACACACACACTACTAAGTTAGTTTTGGTAGCAGCTGCCCCATAAGAAACAATATTCAACAGAACTGGTGCCTGTCACTTCTTCCCATCAAATGCCTGGTAATTAAACTCTGACTGATTTATTGACTGACAGCCAACAAATCCCAACCCAGTTTTTATGGTATACATACTTCCCCAGGCTAAATTCACTCAAACAACAGCCCAGCTGAGAGGGAAGGGTAAGGCTGGGTAAGGGGGGAAAGAGGAGTTGGGGGAAAGTGATGTGGTAAAGCAACATACACTTTCAAAATCTGGTTTTAGTAGATGAAGCAAATGCATTTTGTAAAAGGGTTGGGGAGGGGAGACCCTGTCAAACACAACATCTCTTTCAAAGCTTTGAGAGAGAGAAGGAAGGAAGAAATAGTAAACATTATTACTTCAGCTTTAAGATTCATTTGAAATGCCTCACGTACAAAAGATCTCTGAAGGGGAAAACAAGACGTGCTTGCAGCTAATATTACAGTCAAGTTCCAATTTTACCTAAGGGAAAGCAGCTTTATTAAAAGTCATGACTGAAATTGCGTGACAGGTGCCAATATTCTCCACCCTGACAGATGTGTCAGTTTGCAAATGCCATTTTCTTGTCAGCAGTCCCTAGATGGAGTTGCTCCCATCACCATTTGTCTCTCTTCCAGCTAGATCACACATGCCCATTGCTTTTCTCCAAGCTGCACTGCATTGTTTGATATGTGGAATCTTCACAATGAGACTTATTAAAAGACAGTCCATTATTTTTGTTTAGAGCATTTCCAAAACAAGCAGAGCAGCCGCACAGAGATAATTTTAAAAATTGTGTGGCAGGTCATCTCCAGGCCAGAGCAACTCAATTTGAAATGCATAAGGAAGCAGTCTCTCCCCACCACACCCCCTCAGTTCATAATGAGGGTGATTTGAGTGACATTTAACCCTTGAATAATAGCTTTGAAAGCCTACAGTACAGTACCAGTATATGCCAGATACAGACACTGTTCAACATGAAGGATGAATTATGCCCTGATGTTTCCTAAATCTTTGTTCCCTGAGGATTTGCTTACTTTGTTACTGGTGGACATGCTTGCCTCAGTGATAAAATATACAATCTTCCTGATCAACAGTGTTTATGAACCTTTTTGGCCATCTTTTTGGATTCAACCACAAAAGAAAAATGGCATTTGATGAGCAACACAGAAATAACAAGGCCAGACAAAAATTTTGGGTTAAGATAAGGGTCACTGTATTTATTTTATCACCTATTTAATCTTTATTCCTTGGGATATGCAAACTAGGGGGGAGACCCAATGCGGGAAAAGCTGGAGCCGATGGTCTCACCCAGACCTACCTCCCAGCTTCCCTGGGCAAAACACCTGAGCCCCAGAGAGTTTCCCATCAATTGGGCTACCCCCTGGGCACCATCTGCTGGAAGGCAAAACCCCAGGACAAGACAACGCAAGTTGCATGACTTCTGGTGAGGGCTAAACTCTTGGGCCAGCCTCAAGGATAGTCTACTCCCCACCCACCAAGTCACATGACCTGCAAGGGTAGTTTGATAGAGCCACCCTTTACCCAAAAGTGGTGTCATAGGTGTATATCGAACTAATCCCTATTTCCCCCACAACCTGCCAGGTGACTATGTATATATGACACTACCCTAAGGCCAATTCTCCAAGTCCCTTGTAATGGTGTGGGGTAGGCAAAAAAAGAAAAGAAAAGGGGGGGATTCCTACCCAGCCCATAGGTGACCAGTAGACTCACGCTATGACAGAAGCGGGAAGGTGGGTTGAATTCAACCAAAAGAGGAGGAGGGAAGGGATGGCACTTGCTTAAATAGCCTGTGCTCTGCCCCGAACCTCCTACATCATGGGGTGAAATGCCATGACCCAGTTAAAGGCCTCTCATGTGAGGCCATCAAAGCACCTCCTCTCATGCAATGTTACGCTGTGCTGGTGCAGGGGGTGCAGGCAAAGCTGCTAATATATCCTTTCCAGTACCTGATGAAAAAATTATTACCAGTGAAATGATTCTGTTAATAGAAATAATGATAGAAAAGTTTTAATCCAGGTGATGTTTGCATTAACACAAGAGGCCATGACTTGTTAAAAATCTGAGCAAGAGACCAGCACAATCTCAAACAAAATGTTGAGCTAGCATGTTCAGGTAGATACAGGATATATGCATGTATGGTATTTATACACTGTCGTTCATAATATTCATGAATATTGTCTTAGTTGGCAATGCATACGTGATATGGTCAAATAAAATGAAGGCACATAAATATATGCACATACTTACACATACCTGTAAATAAAACAGGCATTCTGTTGCATAGGTAATCAAACTTCCATCTGCCACTGGAAATTCCCAGGTGCTGAATTTCTACATGTGTATTGCTTTCTATGTTTTCAAATTTACATTCTGGCTAATGGCAAATGGAAAGCTGGGTTTAGAAGTCCTAGAAATCAACATTACATTTCAGCTTGGCTTATGCTCTGTAAACCTAATGCATTGAATTGATTTGGAATATGTCTTTTCTTCTTTGTGCTGGGATCTTGAGTTACACCCTGAAGTCTAAGCATTTTCCATTTTCAGTATTCTCTAATAGATTATATCTGTAATGATTCATGGAGTACATCTCAGCAGACTGTACTCATGCTTTTGGCCATGCATGATTCACTTGAAGAATGCAACTGAAGAACTGCATTGAAATCCAGTTTTTTCCTCCTGCATCTCATTAGCTCCAGGCCATGGAATCGGTGCATGGAATTACTGGTGGGCTGAATGAAACCTCTGAAACTTAGTCCAGACTTAGTTGATGTACCGAGAGCAGGAGGGGTCAGTCAGTAGATCAGTACTTGTGGATGGCTCACACTTTCCAACAAGAGGGGTCAATACTATTGCTGGATTCTAACCTGTGGTCTTTCAGCTTTGTCTTTTTCACTACCTATGCCCACTACTGGAAGTTAAATATGTACATGTGATTCTTTAGACTAGATTTCTGTAATGAGCTCTGTCTATGGAAATGTTTGAAATGGCAGCTCTTAAAATTCCAGGTATAGTTCTAAGCACATAAATCATACCTGTTCTAGAATACAGCTGCTGACATCCTGCTTTTAGCACAGGCAGGCATGACTGAAAGTTATCCCTGTGTATTGAACTTTTTTGCTTTTTTGCAGAGTGAGAAATTTCACTATCTCCCTGGCAACAGGGTGCTGTTTACACAATGAAAATGTAGTGGGAAGAATTCATGTCGAATCCTGGTTGTTTACATGTACATCGGGTCGGGCATGCGATTTTCGTAAGGGGGGGCCACCTTTTATCCCACAACCTGCTGGACTTCCAGTCCCGCAGTTTGTGCCGGTTTTTAAAAAAAGTCACGGGAGGATTCGGAAAATCGGAAATGTAAACAGCCCAGGACAAGCTATCTCGGTACTAGGTGATGACTGGAAATGGTGACCGGGGGTAGGCTCAGAAATCAGCAACCAGAAGAAGAGGGGTCAGTCACCTGTTCAACAGATTCAGCCTCACCAGCTGAAAACAAAGGCATCCCTTCCAGCTGCATGAAGGTTTGTGTGTATGTGCATGTACTAAATCACCCTGTTCAATGGATTTCTACACTGCAAACCCTTCAGCTTTAACCTGTCCCTCCCCTGCATGGTGGGTTTAAATTTTAAAGAGAGAGTAAATTATAAAGAGATCATGGGTGGAGGATCGCCCATTCATTCCCTGCCTGGATCCCCTCCCTGGGTCTGAACGGATAATCAAACATTCACCCACCCACCCCCAAGGCACAGTAAAAAATGCCAGTGTCTGAGCGAATGATCGCACATTCATTCATCCCCCCACAAGGCATAGTAAAAAATGCCAGCGTCTAAGCAAATGATCACACCTTCATTCATCCCACCCCAAGGCACAGTAAAAAATGCCAGCATCTGGGTCTTTCAAAATGCCTTGTGTGTCCTCCTCTTACCTGCACTGCACTGGCTTGAAACCTTCACTCCACAGCTGCCTCTTCTTAAAGGGTTAACATTTTAAAGAGACAGGACAACCGCAAGCCTCTGCCCCCTGCACTTGGCTTGTACTGGCTTGGGCTTGTGTGTGTGTGTGTGTGTGTGTGTGTGTGTGTACCGGGGCTCTCCAGTCCACTCTGCTTTTGATCTCTCTCACATTCCCCAGCACCAACTGATCGCTTCTCCCCCCCCCCCCCAAGTTTAGCTGGCTTTAAATGTTGATCTTTCATTTCTAAAAGAAAGCACAGGGTTTAGCCACTGATCGCTCCTAACACTCATTCACCCCCTCATCCCCAACCAGAAGCCTGAACAAACATTTGAGCAGCCAATAGCTCATGGCGCGGAACTCTAAAGGACGTTTGTCACTGAGGTTGTGAAAAAACAAGTAATCACATCCTTGATTGACAGCTAAAAAAAACCCCCGGTACAGTAAACTCATGTAAACAAAACAAAACAAAACAAAAATGGGATAGTATATAGTGGGAGAAGGTACATATCATGGGATGGGATGCCATGTAAACAATGATCTTGGGATCTCCCAGGATATCCAGTTCAGAGACAAAAATTGTGTAAATAGGGAAGTACGAATACGGGATCAAGAAATCCCAGGCTGCCCCGCGACAAAAATTACCATGTACCTGGCACCCTGGTCAACCTTCTGCAAAGCCTCCCATAGCCCCCTCCAATGCTGTCTGTTCTCCACCAGCCATCAAATGACTCTGGAAGATGAGTGCTGGAGGAGGAAGTTAAATCCTACAGAAGGGTAGAGATATTGTAGTTCTGTCTGGATAGAACTTTACAATATTTCATCTGTATGCAGATCTTGGCCAGTATTATTCATTACATGAACAAAGTAAATACTTGCTGTCTATTACCCCTAAGGGCATGAATGGATCTACTAGGCTTGAGTTACAGGAGGCTAGATTTTGGTTAAATTAAGAGCAATTTATCTAAGAATAATGGCTTTTCCATCAGCTGGCTTCTGGGTCCTGTTCAAATTCCTAGTTTAAAATCCTACCCTACCCAGTATGGACTCTAGTGCAGGGAGACCACCTTCTACCATACTACCACCCTGCCACCAGAACTAAGATCAGCTGAGGAGGTGTTGCCATAGGAACTTATCCAGAATGAAGATTAATTGTCATTGGGAACAATGCTTTTAGGCTTGGCATGTTGGTACTGTAGAATTCTCTCCTTTCAAAGGTTTACTTTATAAGTCTTTACTTCTTTCATTCTCATGTGCAAGAACAAATGGCTTCAATTGTTTTCTCCCCATTCGGCAAGACTAGAGGTTTTCTACATTTTTGAATGATTTTTTTTTTAATTTCAGAAATTATTATTTTTTAATTTCAGAAATTATTTTTAATGTCATAAATATTTAATTTATATAAAATATTTTTGTTGAAACTCCTTCATGTTTTGTGAAAATAATGATATTTCCCTAAAATAAATAATAATCATGGCAGTTAACCATTTTCTCAGGGTGCCAAGATTTCCAGTAGGCCTGCAGTAGATGAGTGTTAACTTGTTAACTTCCTCACCCTTAATTGCCCAATAGGCAAATCTAGAAATTGACACTCAAAGTGACCTCCATTTGCAACATCTGGACAATCAATAGCTAATTATCAGAAGATATGGCCCAATGTCAGGGTTCATGGTCAAAAATTGACAACCACTGCAGTTGCCCCCCAAATCCCTTCTCACAATCTTGGGAACATCCTGAGTTCATAATTTCTAGGTTCTCATAATAGCTCCTCCACAATAGCTCCTGGATCAAAATTGCTCAATACACAGTAAATATTCCTTGCTGGAACAGTCCCATTGCCTTGCCACTCACACATAACTCTATATGTCTATTTAATCTGTGATTAATTCTTCACTCAGTATTTCTGATTGATCACAAGCTAGTAATCAAAATGTTTTAAAGAAATAAACATCTAAAGATGAACTGCTCAGGAATCTCCACCCCCCACCCCCATGTCTGAGGGGGAAAAAAAAAAGGAATTAAGCCACAGTGCTTTAACTCACCTTGGGTGTTGCAGAGCTTGGAAACATACTTTTAAGAAGAATAGAGATATTGATACAGTGATGGTATCCATAACTGAGCAGTAGTAGGGTAATGCTCTGGATTCCTTCACACCAGCCTACAAATAATCCATTTATGGGTGGCTTTAGCATGTTGTTAAGTTTGTTCTTCTTAGCAGTAACTTTCTAAGTTCTGGAAGGTGTTACATCAAACTAAAAGACAACCAGCAATTCTAGGGCAGCAGAGAGAGAAGTACATTACTATTTTTATTTTATGATATATTAGCATTTCTTTCCTGGGGATATCCACAGGGAGTAACCGACAAATGGGGCAGAGAAGTAGAAAGGAACACACCAAATGTTTTGTAGATTTATTTAACTAATTGCCTACCTGCTGCCAACATTTCAAGAGACTAGAGAAGTGCAGAGTCCTCAGTTTGAAAAGGGTAAAATTGCTTTCATAAGCATTTCAGAGCATTTCAGTGGCTTGTCTATGAGAGTGCTGCCCATGAGAACAATTCCTCTTGGCAAACTAAGCCAAAGGAGTGTCTTGGACCCTTTGTGCAAACCTTCTGACTCCAGTAAGAGGGTTTAATAAACAAGAAGGAAGCCTTTTAGCTGCAGAAAATGCCACAATTACCAATCCTGATTGGGACACATACACATCATGGGATAAGAGTGCTTGTGTTTTTATCATTATACAGAATGATGTAATGTACAGAGTAAGAAATATTCACTTCCCCCCCCCCCGCCGCCCTTGCATGTATGTGGATGGGGAAAAAAATACATAGCTTCCTCATAGCTGGGTGAGTTTATGAGAGTTTGGGGACTATTTTTGGACATAATTTTGTGAAGGGTTGCGGGGGGTTGTTTTTGTTTTGCACAAAGTGCAATGGTTTTGCATAAAACACAGTTTTGTTGAAAATCTGACATATTTTGCTGTTGCTGATAATGATGAAAAAGTGCTTATATTTTCACTCCCATGCAGATAGTGTCTTTTTGCATTCTTCCCTGACAATGTCCCTGGCTTCTGTCCAGAGTTCTTCTGGCTCCTAGTCAATTAGGCTTAATAGTGCAAGTCCCAGTTTTCACATTATCTTTAAATTCTATGGGGATATTTTCCAGGTTGTATTTTGGCATGATGGTTGGTTTAGTGTGCTTCTTTAGCTTTACTCTTATTTTTGATATTAGTAGTTCATGGTCTGTGCCACAATCTGTTCCTGGTCTTGTTTTTGCAGAGACAATGGAGCTTCTCCGTCTTTTGCTTCCAATTATGTAGAAATTTGATTTCTATATTGGCCATCAGGTGATGTCCATATATACAGTTGCTTCATGGGCTACTGTTGTCCTTGCAAAATCCAATCAGTCAGTTGCATGCCTCATTTCTTCATCCTAGGCCAAATTTTCCTACAAACTTTGATTCTGCTGTTTTTTTGTTTTTGTTTTTAGCATTCCACTCACCTATGATTAACAAGAAATCCTGTTTTGGTGTGTGATGTTAGCTAATGCTAATGGGAGTTGCAATCCACCAATATGTGGAGGGCAACACATTCTACAGTCAACAGAAGACTTTGCAAATGTGGCATGACAGACAAACAGGGGCAATATTCTCAAACCCATTAATAAAAGAAATGTCATGCTTTTGACAAGCCAATGTTTTGCATGGGTCGACACAGTTGAAGGCTGACCTGTTTGTTCCACTTTCTTAAAATGAGGCATATGGGTATAGGAAGGCTAACACCTAAGGGCATTCAAGATTTTTGTCAACTTTTCCTGGCCTTTGTTCCCTGTGAAAATTGACAGTGTCTTTTATTTCCAGGAGAACAGCATGTTAGGCAGCTAGTAGCTGTAAACAAGTTTCACCTCCCAATTACTTCAGGTCTGTCACTTCCCATCCCTGAGAATAACTAAGTTTATAAAGATCCCCAGGCTCCTGGCCTTCTTAATCATGATAACTCTTATCAGACTCCCATATCTCTGAAGCAGGACATTTTTCTTGTCCTCCCCCAGGAAAGAATGGTGTTTATAAGGCAATCTGTCGTAATCCTGTCAATTATCCTTTGGTGGACTGAGGCCATAGTGCCATACAACCTCCAGAGGGGTCAATCTGAAGGATTTATTCCTAAGGCCTTGAAGTTTGGTGTATAGCTTTAACTTTGTCTAGAAATATCATGACACCTTCTTCCTTTACAATCCATCTTGTTTGAACAATATTCAACAGATACATTTCAGCTGGCAGAATTCCATAAGATTCCTATCCAATGGGTGGTACATTTATAATAAAATTTCCATAAGAACCCTATCCTATATCATTTATAATACAAATAAATGAGTAAGCTATGTAACTGTGTACTTCTCGGTGAGATCTATGACGAAGGATGTGGCAGATCTACTGTGCCCTGCTGGCTCACTTTGGTTGGGGCAAAAGATGTGTGGGGATTTTTGTGGCGTGGGGGGTGTTCCAGCCAAATGTACAGTATATTTTTTATTTTAATAAATGTCCCCAATGAATGCAGCAAGAAGATTAGCTATGCCAGATTCAGGCTGATGCTGATGGATCCTATTGGGGACCTGGTTGACTATAGAAGACTCAGAGATGTCTGAGCAAATCCTGGGATGTTCCATTCAGGGGCTTTATGCTTAGTACTACCAATGAGTAGTAGCTTGCCACCCATACACCTTTTGCAGACAGAATTTGGCAAAACCTATGAGCTGGGAACCAACAGATGGCAGGATGACGAGAACAAAAAATGTTCCAAAGCTATAACCAATCTGCAACACACACACGCACACCATATTATATCCCTTTCTAGCAAGCTTTTTAGGAATCAGTCATATTTTCTACAGCTCTCTGGGCTTTCCACTGAGCTCTACCAACAATGCAATCCCATGTATATCTTCTCAGAAGTAAGTCTCATTATTTTTAATTGATCTTTCTCCCAGGTAAGTGTGTGTAGGATTGCAATCTATGGCCTGAATTTAATTGATTGTCCCAAGTAGAATAGATCCGTTCAATCAATGAGAAATGGGTTAGTCAACTTTTATGACACGTCTGTTGAATTAATGAGTCTGCTTCAGTTAAGACTAAGGACTTTATCAGATGTGGGAAAATGCAGCAAAACTGCATCCAAAGTTGTGTTATAAGGACGGGATGATAGCACAAAGGACAAAATTATCAGACGCCCACGTCCTCACCCGTTCCCACTGTGTGGCATGGGTGTAAATAAGGAGTTACTTTTTTATTGACTGGAAAAGCCATCAATAAAAAGTGACACCTTATTCACACCCACACAGCGGGAATGGGTAACGACATCATCTGATAAAATTTTAGCCCTTTGGGCTATCGTCCCATCCTTATGATGCATTTTTTTATGCATCTGATAAAGTCCTAACAGCTGTATTTAGGTCTAAGTGTCCTATACACTATTGAGCATAGCATGAAAATTTGCTGAAGGTGAGTGATATTTGTGACTTGAACCCAACTTCCTAGGTCAAGACCTAAGGGTGAGTTCAAAGAAAAAGGTCTGAATTATCTCAAAGCCCCATCCCACCATTAACTTCTTCTGATGGATAAAAGTTTTTATATTCATTTCCATGGAAGCATTATATATTTTAAAGAGGTTGATGGTAACAAGTTGCAAATAACCAGTAGCTTGAAATTAAATATTTTCATATTAAACAAAGATATGACTGTATTACAAGTGTAATTAAACCAGTTTAGCAGTAACTTTACCTCTTTTGTTGTGTAACTGTAATTTCTTAGTCCTAGAGGTGTGACCTCACTAAATGGCAGAGGAAGGATATCCCATGGTTCAAATGCTGACATCTTGTGCTCTGTTGTAGTTATGGAGGTAATGATGAGGTGGACTTGAGAAGTGTGTTTTGATCCAGAAATCATCCTATGAAATGGCAGCCAATGGCTTTCATGTCAATTAAATGGTGGCTTTCTGTTTTGGATTTTAGTCCAGACTTTAAAGGAGCTATCCTACATACATGGCTTGGGATCTCAGTACTTGAAGGAGCATCTCCTATACATGTTGCCTGAGAACTGAAGCCTGTGGACATCCCCTCTTCTCTGTCCCACCAGTGGGGGGGGGGATAAAGTGCGGGAGAACATCAGAGAGTCCTCCTTTGCTGTAGCAGCTCCTGTTATCAAATACTCTCCTTATAGCCCAACTGTCTCCAAAGCTGGTTTTACCCTAGTATGAAGTCAAAACATGGCTTTTAAAATATATGTATATACAAAGTTTTCAGGGCCTAATTGATTTAATCCAATTTGCACTTCTGTTACGTTTTCCATTATTTCAAATTGTTTAAATTGGTTCTGAATTGCCATGTTCTAAGTTAAATGGGTTTAACCTTTTAATTTTATTCTTACCGTTTTAAACTGTTCTAAACTGATTTTTATGTATGCTGCCTTGAGATCGTTGGATATAGGGAGGGATATAAATATTTCAATCAATATTTCAATGAATCTTTCATTCAAACAATGAATACCCAAGGAGCTGGATCTGGTTTGGTAACTGTATTCACTGCCTTGGATAGCTACTTACGGATACCAGTTTTCCATGTTACTATATTGTCCTCCATTCTTCCCCTTTCTTTCATACCCTCCACATCTGGATTTACCAGGAATATGGAATTGTCCTTAATAGATATGTTCCCTAATGGATATGGATGTAGTTAGAATAACATCCCTATTCTAACTGCATCCATATTATATATTGCACAAAATACTGGAAGGAGGTTGGATTGAGGGTTGAAAGATGAATTGGCAAAGTTGCCTTAGTTTTTGTTTTCTCTTTTTATATTGTGTCTTATCTCATTTCACTTTACAGCATTAAACACCCCTGATTCTTTGTTAACTGTGACACTTTAGAATGTTATAAATATCTTTTCTTGTAATAACTTCCATCAAATAAATACAGTTTTGTATTAACAGGGTTTTGTTTTTGTTTTAAAATTGTTTTGTGCTTTTAAAATGTTGTACGCCACCCTGAATCCCTTGTTGGGAGAAAGTTGGGGTATAAATTAATTAAATAAATAATAAAGTCAAGCAGCCCCACCTAACATGTTCAGAATAGACAACTGTCTTCCCACCTCCGCTTCCAACCGTCCGTTTAGCATCCGTTCGAGTCAGCAAAGGACAGAAGCGCAAGCTTTTTACTTTTGGTTATCATTTCTTTTTTGTGTCTTTGTGTGGGCTCACACTATTTTCCTAGAGCAGTACTCACACCCGTCTTCTCCCCCCTCCTTTTCTCCATAATGCCCGTTATAATCCTGCTTCCAGACTCTACATGCTGGCCTTCAATAAGGACAGTATGTGTTGTGTAGCAGCTGCAACAAGGCCTCACAAATGCTGGCTGACAAGAAGTGACAGCTCTGTATATCTCTCACTGGCACTGACAGCTGACAGATGGATACCACTCACACACAGAAAAAAAAGCCCCTAGGATGATTCGCCAACATTACTCTCTGTTCATAGGGGCCACACTTGATTGAGTGCTGCTCAGAATAATAAACCCTTGCCGATCCATTCCAGAGCCAGTTTGCTCACAACGTCCTGGTCCCCCCCCCTTGAAATACGTACAAACATACACTTGAGCTTTGCTTTGTTATTTTGCTTTGCTTTGTCTTATGGATGAAAAAGCCAGGAAGGGAGCTTATCTCTGTACTAGTTCTATTGCAGCTGCTTATTAGTGAAAGTGAGCCATCAGCAGCTAACTTCACAAGAGCATGTTAGTGGTTTACTCCTTTCTAATTCCTTCATATCTCCCCGACTGGTTTCTTATAATCCTTGGGATTGTTTTTATTCTCTTCTGCTGCTCAGCCCTTTTTCTGAGAGCAGTGCTGGTTGGTTAGTTAGAAGGCAGTCGCATACAAATGGACAAAAACGTGTGTTGATGCAAAAGAGGAAGTGAGGGCGGGGTGGAGAAAATGAGAGTCATAAACCAAAAGAGACATCCATTCACAGGAAGAGGTGTGCAGAGACAAAGAAAAAAAGGCACAAAAAGAGAAAATGTTACCACAATTAGAGTAGCTAAAATCCCCCCAACATATTTTTCTGAAAGGATCTGAAAGTAATGCTGTCTCTGGATCCCCCCCCTTCTCCTTTTTGGCTGTGCTTCCATTCTTTCCACAAACTGCTCCATTATTTGTACCCCAGGAGGTAGGTAGCACTGCCAAAAGTCATTTTCAGTTGGAAGAGAGCATGCTTTGCTATCATCCCCCTCCCCTTTCAAATTACTAGGATATAGCTCAAATAGAAGACACATTCTTACGGTTGGAAGATCAACTCTTAACAAAGGAGAAAGCAACCAACATAAGCCAGAATGCCAAATGCAAGCAATTGTATGTAGTACAAATGCTGTTATGTACTTGTATGTATGTATTTGTATGAATTTTCTGTACAGAGGATAATTTGTTCAGTTGGCCAACCCCCCCGCCACCATGTGTCTCTGTGTTACAAATTACAAACCCCAGCTTTTTACAGAAAAATGGTCTTCATTTTTGCAATTTTTTTTTATTTCCGACTATTCTAAGATGCTGCCATTGATTGGCCATTTTCAAAAATTGTATGTCACTGCATGCACACACACACACACACGCGCGCACACACATACACACCTGATTACCAAATTAAGCAGATAAAGTCACTTGGAACTAGGTGGAATGGAAACAGTCCTCAATGTGGAGATAGCTAAAGAATGACAATATGGTTGAATACATGCTAGATAGTATATAAAATATGCATTCCAAATGTCTTCCTGTTTTTCAGTGTTACACAGTGGGCTTCAAAAACCAATATTGAAAGAAACTGAAAACAATATAAATTCAATTGAAGTTATTCCATAATTGTCATTGGGACATACCACAGATTGGGTCTGAGTGGTCCTCCTAGCATGCAGCAAAGCCAGGTTCCCCCTAACATGCTGATATATGTCTCTTGTCCTAGTGCCTCCATTTTGACTATAATGTTGTAGACGTTCATTTGTGTTTGCTATTAAAACCAACATGACCACTGTGCTTTTCCAGAAGTTTTAAGTATTAGCAGTACTAATTGTAAACGGATAGAGATTGTATGGTACTTCACTGTATTTCTCATTAAATAACTAGAACCAGTGCCATACCTAAATACCTAAATCAAGCACTTGGAGCTGAGTGAAAATCATGACACACTATCCTACACACCTTTGCCCTGGTGGATATTCCATAAAGCTAAGAAGAGGAGCCTACGGTTCTGTCTAATCCAGTGCAGTTCATTAACTCCTGACAAGAAATATCCAAGTAATATCAGCAGCTCTATGCAGAGCTTAGCTCAGTGATCACCCTGTAGCAATAGTTACAATGGGCTTGTGTCCATATATGTGAAGTCTGCCTATGAAAGCCCAATTAGGCCACAAATTGAATTATACCTGAAGCACCTGAAATCATCTACATAATAGCACAATAGGAGCAAGAACCTGGTACATTTTTTAAAAATTAATGCAGCTTTCTTTAGGCAGGTTTTACAATGGCTGCTCAAATCAGGGCATCTTATGTTTGTGAGATGAACTAGATAACTGCATTTCACAACCACATAAATATTTAGGTATTATTTATTTGGGGTTTATATTTTGGGGATTTTTTTATCATATCACTGAAGGCTGAGGATTTGTGTGCAGTGGGAGAGTGCTAAATGTGGCCATCCTTATGTACTTATAGCCTGATTGCCTGAACCTACCACAGATAATAATCTTTTAATCAATTCAGTTCTTTTAAAAAATCGCCCTTGTAATTCCCAGTTCTAAAATCTCAACTGGTGTGTGTGTGTTAGTTTGCACCCAAAGATTGAATAGCCACCTAAGGTAGCTTTATATGTTCATAAAAGAAAGAGAAAGGAGGCTATTTGAAAAATGTAGCTCCCAAACTATTTAGAGTTCCATGTATTAAAACTAGCATCTTCAGTTTTGTCTGGAATGGAAGAAGAATTCAGTGCAGTGGCTGAACCACTACAGTGCTAAATGTGGTCATCCTTATGGACTTATAGCCTGGTTGTCTGAACCTACCACAGATAGCTCAGATGCTGTAAAAGAA
Source organism: Gambelia wislizenii (assembly GCA_030847615.1). Taxonomy (NCBI): domain Eukaryota; kingdom Metazoa; phylum Chordata; class Lepidosauria; order Squamata; family Crotaphytidae; genus Gambelia; species Gambelia wislizenii. Next base: position 236,908,802 of record JAUMIR010000004.1, read on the forward strand.
GACCTTGGTTTAAAGCTGGAGGCGGTTGGTGAGTTTCAGGTGTTGTCTAGATGATGAAAATACTCCTCATAGAATTGGACTAGAATACCTTTTGTTCTAACATGCTGCGAATGAGATTCGCAGTATTCGGAAGGAGGGGGCCCAAAAACTCCATCTACTGCAGGGGAAAAGCCTTCACAGATTTCCCTGAGGTTTTTTGAATAATGTGCAGGCTTGTGAATTAAAGCACATCTGGACATCCAATTCGAGATGCTGTTCATTCTCAGTGAGGGCAGAAGTGGAGAATGGATTGGCAAGTGAGTGGGCTTGCCAGCAAGGAAGTGGCTAGAAACACCATTTTCATGTTTTGTGTTATCAAGTGTGCTGGGTTTTTTTTTTGTTTTGTTGTTGTTGTTGTTTTGCTGCACTGGGGTGACCAAAGAGTTTTTTATAAGTGGAGATTGCACCTGTGCACCTTTGATTTACAAGTAAAAAATAAATAAATAGTGTGCAGTGGTGACAACACACGTGGAGAATGATAACACACTGTACTCTTGGCCACCATCTTGATTCTCAGGCATGGCTGTGTGTGCTCTTCAAATGTGGATAGCTTCACATAAGACCAAAAGATCATGGAGACAAATGATTACTGCTGCAAATTTGTGATAATAGGCACCAATCCATTTTATATCTTCTCATCTAGACAACCCCTCAACCATACCAACTGACTGGATCCTCCTCTGCTTGACAGGATCAAGCTACCATCTTAGGGTCTAGTTATACATTGCTTTAAAGACAAGCACAGCAACCCTAGTCATTGGCAGAGGAGTTGCCCTCCTCCCACTCCAACCTTAGCCTGGATCAGGCCCTCTGGACTTTGCTTTGCCAAAAAAGGGAAAAAAAGAAAGAAAAAAGACTCCATTCATTAGTCTTATCTGGAGAGCTTCAATGAGCATGAATAAATCTCCCTGATAATCTCCTCCTAATTAATCTGTTTAACTTAATCGCCCATAGCAGAAGGTCTGTGGTATTCTCACACACCCCTAGGCCATACATCTCACCATGGAATTGTGATAGGGATTATCCAGGAGAATGATATGTATGAACATATCCTGAGGTAAATAAAAGGTTATGGAAATATTTTATGATTCCACCTCTTCAACAGCTACAAAAATACAGACTAACAACTAATTTATGTCTATGAGAGATTGTGCTAGGCCGAGACCACATAATCTGGATACACTTGTGAGTGGGGTGGGGGAGTCTATATGCACAGTGTAAGTCACTAAGAAAGAATGGAGGTATCCCAACATCCTGTCAACACCAGAAATGTCACTCCAGCAAATATCACATGAAAGGGAATTAAGCCAGAGCAGAACAACAGCTCTTCTTTGAAAAGAGCTCTTTGTTTCCCCTAGTTCTGATGTTTCCTTTTTGACATGACAAACCATGAAGGGGGAGAAGAGTTTGGTCTCTCCTATGCTAGCTCTCCTGCCTTATCTTTCCTGACTGGACCACTGAAACAACATTATACATTAAATAATATTTCTCTCCACTATAGCTGTTCTAAGCTAATATGTCTGATAGCTACAGAACATCACTGAGTGAAATGGGGGAAACTATATTTAGCTTTAGAGGAGTCTATAAGATTATTTTGATACAGTAGGTGCATGTATCATGGAGAAAAAGGCAGATCAAATGCACAAAGAGATTTTTCTAATACCCCCCTCCCATTTTCCTGTCAGTCTCCTATAGGCCAAAGTATTGCTTGTAGATAATCATGGATTAATTGTGAAAGTAAAGAGAGACACACGTTTTCTTTATCAAAGCTGTTGCCTCAGGGCAAACTCCAATGCCATGAAACTGAAATGTTTTCTTTTATCAGAGTTCCCTTTCTGGCACCTGAAATTATTTCTTTCATGTCTGATAGTGAAGAATGAGGCTGCACAGCTCCCTAGAGATGAGCGATTGTTACCATGGTCTCATAACATATTGGCAGCCAATGTGGCATCCATGTACACCTGTCATTCAAATAGAGCTCAATGCAGATGTGGCAGAAAAGCCTCAGTTCAGACACTTGGCAGGCCCTCCTCCACTCCTGACAACAGAGCCACACACAAATGAGTGTGTGCATGGATACACACACACATACACACAGTATGCAAGTGCTTTTTAGGCCACACATTTGCAAGCCTGCTCAAATGCTATCAGGCCTATTTAATACAATGAACCTACATTAGCATTTCTGCAGGGCAAACACATATAAATAGAAAGGCACAAGGAGAGACAAACAAAGCTAATTCCTCTTTCAAGCAAATGAACAAAAAAGAAAAAAGAAAAGAAAAGAAAAAAGAAGTCCAGCACATGGTGAAAGGGAAAACAGGGCATATAAGTGGTTTGATTCCTTTTATTGGGAAGGGGACTAAGACATTTTCAATGAAGGTTGTAGGGAGAAAGGGGAGAAAGGTTCCTAGTTTCATTCAGAGTAAAATCTCAGGTGCGATCACAACGTCAAGTGAAGATGTTACGTTTTGGAAGGTTGTTCTAATTCTTTTTATCTTAATTGCTTGAATATTTTAGGGCACCACTTGCTATTAAATAGCCAAGGCACAAAAGAAGATATTGGCAAACTATATGAGATTACATGGGGGTGAAGGATCTGAATGTGCATGTTTGTGCAAGTATTTGAGTATGAAATCATGCATCTAAAAGACTGTACATGCAGGTTTAGGTGAACTGGATTTACTCATCCGAGTGATCTAATGCTTTTGGCTACTGAGACAAAATGTATAGTGCAGGGTGATGGAAAATGCAGACCATTTTTTAAAAAGCAAATTGTCAATTTAGCTCCTGGGCTAAAGTAAACAGTACATTCACATTTTTAAAAGGGAAAAATATGACAACAAGCCCAAATGCATTAATCTTATATTTATAAATGCATCGCTTTATTGAACCATTTGTCCATTCTTATATGTTGATTTATAATAAACTTAACATGATTCATCATGTCATCTTGTAAGTAAGTGTGACACTTCATTAAACACAGTAATCAAATTTAAGCAGTCCCACTTTCATGTTAACAACGGGGACCTTAACAATTCTATTGCTCTGGAGATGTTCCTTCTATAATGAGTTGGGAAAGGGGGCAATCAAGGAGCAGTTGTAGAGCTCTAATAGTTTGGAAAGAAAGTAAAGATCCTGACATCTGGAAACTTCTTATATTTATGGGGATAACTGCAAGGATAGAATGATGTTCTTGGCACAGTGACAGTAAAATCATGGCTGGTTACACTTCATAGGGGAGAAAGTAGGCATTATATCTATTCTAAGCTTCATGTGTGTGAGAGAGAGTGTGTGTGTGCATGCACACATACTGGTGCAGTCATTCTTTATACTGGACTTAACAGTGAACACCAGTAGTTGATCCAGAAGGAAGACAACACCAAGGACACCCAACACTGAGCCATTGAGGGCAAGATGGAGAGAAGGGGGTACCCACCCAAGAAAGGAGCTGAACTCATCTAGGCAATATTGTGTTCCCACAGATAGCCATGTGGGGACAGTTTCCTTACCAGCTGCAGGCCTGGCTACCTCTCAGCTCTCTCTAAAGCTAGTGAACAGGGTCCAATCAAGCTTAAGTACTGAAAACCTATACATACTTTCTTGGAGGTAAACCTAGGACTTTTTTGGACGGTGATTTGTAACACAAGCAGGCTCGTCCCTCTTGCAAGCCTGCTGCGCAGCAGGGGGGCCGTTTCAGATGACGCTGTCCCCCTGCCGATACTGTTCCGGAATAGCTGGGAGGCTGCAGCACCATATTTGGCCATTTTCTAATCACTGTCAACTTCCATGATTAGGAAATGGCCAAATATGGCACTGCAGCCTTCCAGCTCTTCTGGAGCAGTATCGGCAAGGGGACAGCATCATCCGAAATGGCCCCTCTGCCGCGCAGCAGCCTCGCAACAGAGTCGAGCCTGCTTGCATTGCAAATCGCCGTCCGAAAAAATCCCTAGTGAATTCAATCAGACATGCTGATGGCACATGTTGAAGTCTGCTGTTGAAAACAATGGACTAAAAATGGTTTCTCAGTGATCAAGTTAAAGAACTTAGTAACCATTAAAAAAAATGAATTTGTTTTTGCAACAGGTTTCACATGAATAGAATTGTTGAACAATTGGTTGGACAGTTAGAAACATTTTGGGAAAGTATGCTGTTGAACTACAAAGCACATTTTGAGTGGAGAGTTATTTTTCCCCGTGCTATTTTTACATTTGCCATCTGCAATGACACTGCAAGCTGCCAATCCCGAGAACAATGTGAAATATTTGTATCACATACCATTAGTTACCGATTCAACTGGGAACAAAGGTATCTGAACAACATTGGCCAGATATCCATAATTACACTCCAAGTTTGTCCTACTTTTTTTTAATTTATTGATTGATTGATTTTTAACACTAACATTCTAATTTACAATCAAAACAATATACATTCATAAAATAAAGAAACAGAGAGAAGAAAAGGAGACAAAAGAAAAGGGGGGGAAAGACTTATAAGTAAAACAGTAGGACAGTCCTGACACACACACACACACACACACACACACGCACACAGCGGTAATCCTGACAGTAATGAAAAGGAAAAGGGAAGTGTATTATTCTACCATTACAAATCCAACTAAATAATCCTAGTAGAATTACTAATAACCATAACCATAGAGTATTACTGTACATCGTTAGATTTCTTATTGCTAAAAAAACCCATAAATGTTTTCCAATCATTCAAAAGATCTTCAATTTGGTTTGTCCTTTAGAACCCATGTTAATTTGGCAATTTGGGCTAATCCAGTGACCCTAGCAAACCATTCTTTGATCAGAGGTGCTTCAGTCCATTTCCTTTTTGAGCAAATAATATTCTTGCTGCTGCTGTCATGTATCAAAGAAGTAATTCATATTTACTATCCCATTCTTTATCCATAATGCCTGACAGAAACATTTCTAGTAACATTACAAAATCTACCTTTATTTTATTTTTATTTATTTTATTTTATTTTTTTGCATTAACAGATAAATATTAGACCAGTAACTTTTTGCTTTCTTACCAGTCCACCACATAGGGGGGGGGAAAGGCTCTCTCCTTATGTTGACACCCCCAGCACTGATTTGAAAGATTTTTGATCTCTGCTTATATTTATACCAAACTTGTAGGAGAGCCTTTCTAATACAAACATATTTAAATTCAGCATGTGCTTTAATTTTATCATACCAAAATTAACCATGCCACCCAAATCTTAAATCAAGACCTTCAAGTTCCAAGAGTCTTTCATCTCTAAGTAATATCCATCCCTTCAGCCATACAAAACAACATGCTTCATAATATAATTTGACATTAGGGACTCCCAAGCTGCCCCATTCCTTAGCATCGTATAGTGTTTTACATTTTATTCTGGGTTTCTTTGCCTGCGAGACAAATCTGGAAATCTCTTTCTGCCATTGCCCAAAAGGTATTCCATTTCTTATAACAGGAATCATTTGAAAGAGAAATGAAAGCCTTGGCAAAACATTTGTTTTTATTACTGCTATTCTTCTCAAAAGGGATAAATTTAACATTCCCCATTTTTCTAAATCTCTTTAAATTTCTTTTCAAAATTTTTCATAGTTGTTTTGAAATAATAAGCAGTTGTTCTTTGTGATTGTAAGTCCCAAATATTTAATCCTTTTTTTTTCCAACTTTAAAATTTGAAAGAGCAGTTAAATTCTGGGGTCATTTTTTTGGTCACCAACTTTGTTTTTATCACAATTGACTTTAAACCCAGAGGATATCCCAAATGCCTTAATTTCTTTCCAGAAGAGCTGTCCTTGAGTCCAATGGATTTTGTGTTGGTATCACAAGTTAACCCACATAAACTCTCAGTTTGTACTGTTCTTTCTTTTACTGTCACCCCATAGATTCTGTAATCTTGTCTGATACCTCTCAGTAGGGTCTCCAACATGAACTTAAACTGTAAAGGTTTATTTGTCTGGTCTCCTTTTGTATTTCAGTTGATCTTAGTACATTGCCATTAACTATGGGCTTCTCTAGATGGGCAATTTGCCTCCCCCCCAGCAGTCCTCGTGACCCCTGGGGCAAAGATGGGAATAAGATGGGGAGGGGGGAGAGACATGGTAGGGCCTGATAAAACTTTTTTTAAAAAACCTATTAAAATGCATTCCAGCCAAAACAAAAGAGATCGGGCCCCACATAACTGCAGGAGCCTGTTCTAGCATGCTGGCCCTTCTCTGTAGCTGCCGGCTGCCTCACCCTCCTGGATCCAGGCAGAGGACTTGAAGCTCATGATGAAGTCTGGACACATGCAGGGGAGCTTGCTCAGGTGCTGGGGGCCTCCTGCCTGGATCCAGAGAGTAGGACACAGGTAGCAGTGGTGGTGGCTGCAATGATGGGCCAGTGTGCCTGTCTGGACTTCCTTCCGTTTCATGGAGGTAACAGGAGATGAACACACCTGCTTTGTGGGCAGGTTATGTTGGTGGGGAGCCAGTGTATTGTGACCCATGTAGATGAGATCTAATATCTAAGCCTTTTGAACTGAGCACATTGTCTTGATTGCCCAAATAGTATTTTCACCAAAGTCCATTCTCTCTAATACTTGAAATAAATAATTCCAAGAAATATTATCAAACACTTTCCCTGTGTCTAAAAAACTCAGCACAGCCTTTTTGTCATTATGATATTCCCAAAATCAAATAATATTAAGAACAGTTCTTACATTTTCCCTTATTTTACTTTTTGGCAAAACAACAACAACACTCTTATCATCATGGATATGCCGAGAAATATTTTTTCTCAAACTGCTTGCAGTGATAGCACTGAGGGGGAGGGTGGGACAGAGAGGCTGAACTGCACCAGGTGACACTATCGGGCAGGAGGAGGACACCAGCCTTAGTGATGCCACAGTGTGTTTGCCAAGGTGGTAGTAAATATCTTATAGTTATGAGACAGTAATAAGACAACCGTAAAATTCTTTGTTAATGTCTCATCTGTACTTTGTTTATGAATCACTTTAATATAGGCATTTCTCCATGAATTTAGCATCCACCCTTTTTCTAATGACTCATCACATACCAGTTTAAATGGTTGGAGTAGCTCATCTTCAGATTTCTTATAGTATGCTGCAGATAGTCCATCTGGGCCTGGCACTTTTCCAGATGTAATCCTTTTAATTGCTTCAGTAAATTCCATAGCTGTCACAGCCCCATTCAAAGGACTTTTTCGGACAGCGATTTGTAACGCAAGAAGGCTCGTCCCTCTTGCGAGGCTGCTGCATGGCAGGGGGGGGCATTTCGGATGACGCCGTCCCCCTGCCGATTCTGTTCCGGAAGAGCTGGGAGGCTGCAGCACCATATTTAGCCATTTCCTAATCACGGTCTACTATTCACAAGAGGGACGAGGCTTCTTGTGTTACAAATCACCGTCCGAAAAAGTCCAAACTTTGCTTTGTTCCAAGCATAATTTGTCCAATTGGAGTTTATCCAAGTAGTCTTCCATATCTGAGATTTCCTTGTTGCCCCTTCAATATAAGCCTCTGTAATATTCCTCAAAGGCTTTTAATATTTTCAAAATATCCATTACAAACTGATCTACCTTCTTGATCTTTGTGACAGATTTCTTTATCCTTTCCTGTCTCCGCTTATAGGAAAACTATTTCCCAGGTTTGCTTACAAATTCAAAATTCTTTTGCTTAAGGCATATTAGCCTGACATTCATTTCTTGGATTGTAACAATGAAAACTATTGTTGAAGTAACTCAATCTTTTGTTGACTTTCTTTATCAAAATTTTCTCTTAAATTTTTCCTCCAAGTTCTGTATTTCCTTCATCAACTCCCCCTTTTTAGCTTCTTCCCCCCCACACAATCCAGAACCATTTTTTATAAATTGTCCTCTCATATAAGCTTTGCTTGCATCCCAAACTATTGTGGACTCTGTACTCTTAATTAAGTTCAGCTCAAAGAATTTCCTCAATTCTTGTTTACCCTGTTGTAATATTTCCATCTTCAGAAATAAAACATTCAATAAGTCTCCATCTAAACTTCATTTGCTCTGTTTTCAGGGGCATCGTAGTAGGATTATGAACTGGGGAGGTGGTAAAATGTCCATATTCTTTACTAGGTTAGCCATGTTTTTAGAAATCCAGAGCGTATCTATTCTAGAAAAATATTCACAATGATCTGGAAAAAAATGTATAGAGTTTGGCTACAAATATCTCCAACTGTCTATTAACACAAAACACTCTGCATATTTAAAGAATGTTCTAGGTAATCACCCCTGATCTTTCTTAATACTTTTACTGGGACAGTTATCCTTATTAGGATCAACAATCCTGTTTCAATCAACCATGCAAATTAGATTTGTATGTCTAATTCATATGTCTTTCTTAACAATTTTTCATAAAATGATGATTTCTCATTATTGGGGCCATAAATATCCATTAAATGCATTATATTGCCATTCCAGTTGATTTGCACAACTGCACATCTACCTTGTCCATCTTGAACAATCAATTTAAGTTGTAATGTTTGGCTTATGTAAATACTATTCCATTTCTTTTTTTCTTGTTTGCAGACACAAACCCTAGGCCCATACTTCTATTCTGCATACGTGTACAATCTATTTTTCTTATATGCATCTCTTCAAGACAAATGATTTCGTATTTGGAATGTTTTCAAGAAAATGTCATTTTTTTATTTTCTGGGGAAAGTTCAGTCCACTTATACTTCATGAAATTATTTTCATATTCATTTTAATTTGTTATGAAGATCTCTTATTATGTTGTTATTTTTTTTTCTTAACAACCCTCAACCATTTGGATGTCTCCTTCTGGGGCCTCTTCCTTCAACATTTTGAACAGTGGTCTGTCCTGCTTTGAAGATCAAGCAAACATGTACAGAAATCTGTTTCTCTGCAATGTAGTTACATTGGGCCTATGACTGATAAGGGGATATGTACATAGCCTATTCTGCAAATATCAAATCTTAACTATATAGTAAAGGAAGTAGTACCTGGTGCATTTGCTTAATTTCTTTAAGTACAATCTAAAAGACTGCCATTATATGTCATTCTTGTAGCAGCAGCTGTCCATACTAAGTGACATATGACTTTTGAAACTTAGGAAGAGTTTAAAAGCATCTTGTGGTATGACATGGGGGTGTGGTCTTCAAAGGAAACAATCAACCACATTTCCAAGTCTAGCATAAGCTCTTGGACATGCCTATAGCACATGGAGCCTAGCTACTGCTTTCAGTCTTCACTCAGAAGCATAAGAACAGCCCAAGGTGAAAACTTCCTAGCTACCTGAGCTCCAAGAATCAAAGATGTCAGCTTGCTTGGCTGCTGGTTGGAAACTGGTAGTAGCATATTGTTTGGAATGACTCTAAATTGCAGAAGGCCCTAGTGTTCCCCTTCCTTGTAGGTTATGTAGTTGTGTCTTGAATCACATTACACTGCTGTCAATAAAGTTGAATATTCTTACAATCCTGAACACATACATTTTCCCCTGGTTTATATCAATAGTTTCAATCTTAATGGAGACTTGATTTATACCATGTATGCAAGTGGTGGACAATTTTGGGTTTTTGGAGGAATGCCTCCCAGAAGCAATTGGTAGGCTATACACAGGCTGCTGAAATTTGATGGCTCTCAATTTTGCTGTCACAGCTAAAGCCACAAAAAATTGTGTGGTAACTGCAGTGGCTCTCTATGGTGTAGGATGGTGTCAGAGATCCTTTCTGCACCATTGAGTTCTCCCATTATGTAGGGTAAAGTAGCCACAATCCTATTAGTATCTTACACATGTGTAAATTCCACTATGGAAGCAACTGGATATTGTTGTTTGATGCACAATGTTCACATTTAGTTCAAGGTTACAAAAGCTGAGCTGTGAATGTGCTGCTGTTGTAGATACCTACATATTCTTGTTTAGTCAATGAATAACCATCTGCTTATGTTGAAAGTGGCAGTAGTACTCCCATTGTGCATTTAGATGTAGATTCTGTTGTATATTCAGTTATATATTTGAATGCACATTTGGTCACACAACCTTACCATTCAGAAACACAGGGGTCAACATAGAATGATGAATGCATAACTCTGCTTATGGAGATTTATACTAAGCAACTCTGATACAGCATACCTTCCAATATTTCACAGAGAAAAACTGGGACACAGGCCTGGCTAGTACTTGGATGGGAGACCACCCGGGAATACCAGGTGCTGTAGGCTGTGCTTCAGAGAAAGGCCATGGCAAATTACCTCTAAGTATTCCTTGCCTAGGAAAATCCTATGAAATTCATGGGGTCACCATAAGTCAACAGGCAACCTGAAGACACACACTCAAACAAAAAGTACAGATCTCTTTCTTTAAATGTATAAAATACACTTTTGTCGTATACAAGCAATGTGGCTGAGAAAGTCTACTACATGAGACATCTGCATGCAAATGCAATGGTGAAAAGGGTTTGCAACTGTAAATTGGTATGGAATATCAGGTCTCTTTTCTGACCCTCCTGATGCTCTTAGATCAAAACATTTACAATCCTCCTGACCCAGCTTGTTCTAGACTTCATACATATATAGACCTACATGTTCTGTATCCTGCAGGGGAGATAAAAGGGAAATGGCTACATATATACACACATACCCAAGCCATCATCATATGCAGAAATGGTGTCCACATTATGAAAAGATACATTGGCAGTTAGAAGAGGCTGTGATCCTTTCTGTCATACTGAACCGAGTACTAAAGTTTATGCAGTGTGACCATAAACCTTTGAAGGCAATCATGTATATTCTGCAATCTCAACAGACAAAGAGTGATTTCATCTCATGAAACAGTGTACTGTGACTAAAACAAATTCCAGAAGGGTAGTTAGATAGTCCACAGTAGAAATGGGGAAAAGAATATTTCCATGACACTGTATTGCTTTACTAGTTAATTGTGAGAAACTGCCAGGAACATAAGTATGTGGATTGAGGTACATTTGTAAGGGGGCGGGGGAGCATGTGTTTTGACAAGAACTAAAATGAATATGAATTTAATCATAAACAAGTATTTCAAATATAGTACACAACTATTTTGGATACCTTTCCTCCCACCATTGAGAATGAATAACATTGGATCAAACTCTCTGAGACATTATTACATTGCTTCGACAAATTCAGTTCCATAATACCATGCTTTAATTGTTCTTTGGAAAATCACTTTCCAGTTCCTGTAATGGGAGGACCAAAGAAGAGTAAAACACTTAGGCTGCTGTACACTCCATGGCATCTTCTGGACACAATTATCTCTGCTCCAATAACCTTCAGGATGTACTGTATTACTAGCTCTGTATATGCAGTTGCCTTTGAAGATGGTCAGTAAACTGATCTTAGTGCCAGACTGTTAATGGAGATGGGATCTTTTTTTAACCTGTAATGAAACAGCATTATTGGCTCCTGATTCCATTTCAAGCTAAATATGAACACCAATATCCTACATTGGTTACTTAGTTACAAATGCATAACTAAGTAACACCTCCTGGCATAGCCCCCCAAACAGCCTTAACGGCCAGCAGTTACTCCAGCAAAGGAGACCTGTTCAGTTGGTTACCAGGGTGCAAGGTGGCTGTTACGGTTGGGGGGGGGCATTAGTGATCATGGTGATAATGCTACAGTTATTACTATGATTGTGAATGCATAGCAGTTACACATCTGCAACTCTAAGTTATGAATCTGTGGGCTTGTCTAAATGATGAAAATACTCCTCTTAGAATTCAAGGAACATACCTTTCATTCCAATGGGATCCCATATCATTTCACCATATTCGGATGGAGGTGGGTCAAAAATGCAATATATTCTGTGGGAAAAGCCTTCGTGGCTTTTTCCAAAGTTGTTTAAAAACTGCAATGGAAATGCACATACCTGCACATTGGGACAACCCATTTGCTTTGCTGTGTTTCCCCAATAAGAGTGGAAGTGGAAAGCTGATTGGTCAGATATGCATGGGGGGAGAGCTTGCCAGCAAGGCAGCTCCTGGAACCACTATGTTGGATTTTCGCAGTAGTAATTGTGAGTTGAGGCAATGAAACAGTCCTTTTTTTCCGCTTATTTAAGTGGAAGGTTGCACTTGCGCACCTTAGATGTGCTTTTTTTTATTAAAAAAAAAGTACTGTGCAGCAGTGGCAACTGATGAGAATAAAAACACGAGAAATTCACTTGTGCCCACCATCTTGATTTGCAGGCATGCCCATTTGAACATCAAATGCAGATAGCTTTCCATACCTGCGATCTTGAAAAAAAAACCCATGGAGACAAATGAAAGCTGCTGAAAACTGGCGTTACTGAGTGCCAATCAATATTTTATTGCCTCATATAGACAAGCCCTGTAACTACAATACAGAATACCAGCCAAATTCTTTAAAATCCTGCATGGCTTATGCCACAAGTGTCTGTTGGACCCTCTTTGTCCCTCAAAGTATTCAATATCACTACATTCTGAGGTTGTCCTCCATGTGTTCAATGGGACTTACTGCCAGGAAGGTGTCTGAATAGGATTTAAGTCATACAGCATCCTATATAATCTGAAGTCAGAATGCACTACCCAGTTAGAGGGTTTAGAACTACAGCCCTACAGTGGAACCATATGCATGAGTTCAGTGGGACTTATTTCCAGGTACATCTGCAGAGAACTGCTGTGATAGAATGCCATCCTATGGAGAAGGGGACAGATAGATTATTCCAATCTCAGAGGCTCCCTTCATCCTAAGCCATGCTGGATGCATGCCAGAAGGATGGGAGTATCAAGAGAATCAATTTTTGCCCCACTCCCCTGTGAAGTGTTTTTTTAAAAGTAACCAGACCCCCCCCCCCGAGCCTCCTCTTTGCATGTAATGCAAAAAGTTAAATTAGAGTGCTCCAAAAGCATCCCTGCATTGGGGGCCTGGTTAGATAGTTGAAGGGCTAAGGATCTCCATCCTCTCCCTACTGGGTGACACCTCCCATATTCCTTTTTGTCTCTTTATGAGGTTGGAAATTCACCTCTATGATGGCTCAGTGCGGTATGGGGCGGGATCTGAGAAGATCTCCTTCTCTAGCCTTACAGTATCATCAACGACTCCAGAGCTATTTTTGATTCAAACTTGTGGCCAGGGGATGCATGGGGGAGGGCACTTTATGACTGAAGTCTTGATGTCCCATTGACACTGATTCATTCTCTTACATGCAGTCTGCTATATAGTTCAGTATCTGGTAATTTAAGAGTATTGCTAGCAAATGATGGTATGTCAGCATAATGGAGAGATGTAGATTAATAAGGACATGATAATGTCACTTGACATGTGCATATTCTTAATGGTCATGTGCAAAAATGAGGACTTGATAGTCTGTCCTGTAGTGGAGATAACAATAATTCATTGGAGTAACTGTCAGAGCAATGTTCCTAGTATGGCCAGTGTGTGGTGTCTTGGCTGTTAGATTGCACTGGGAAAGAAGTGGGATGATTCCTTGACCCTTTTCTATGTTGGACAATCCCCTGCCAGGAGTGATCTGCTGTGTGAGGTGGCAATCAGTTAGCAACAACAGACTCCAAGTTGTCACCTTGATAAATTGGGCTCACTCCTCAGTGTATTTCCTCACCATATGCATGCAGAAGTGACAGAAGGAAAGGCTACTAATTATTAGAGACTGCATGTCACTTGCATATCACCTGCATAAGCTGGCGCCAAACTAAATTAGCCACTATGGTGCTTCCCTGGAAAGTGCCAGGGTGCAAATCTGTCAAGAAGACCAAGGTGTCCTATTCTGTAGCCCATCATGACAGGTAAGGAGGTTTGATCTCTGCATTATCAATTGCAGCTTTTGCAATATGAATTGGCAGGATCATTCCAGACCAGGGGTAGGCAATTTGGTACCCTTCAGATTTTTTTTTTAATGACGAATTCCAGGATTCCTGACCATTGGTTATGCTAGCCGGGTGTTGTAGACCAAATTTGGTGCTGTAGACCAAATCATCTCAATGGCACCGCAGATTGCTACCCATGACCTAGATTAATGTTTAGATCAGAGAGTTGCAATCCATCAGGTCTCACACCCCTCCAAATATTGCAATGTCATTCTTAATTTAAAAAATTGTATCAAAATGTATAAATCCCCACCCCTTCCATATTTTGAGATAAAATGTTGGTTTGCTATCAGAAAATAGGGATATGAGCAGGGATGCATCCAACTATTTTCCTGAAGCAGTGGATGTGCTGCAACAGGCATCTACAAATACCTGTAGATGACATCCTTGCAGAGCATCCAGCTACTGGAAAACAGATAGATGAATCCCTGCTGATTCCCCCTGCTCTCCAATGTCATTATATTGCTACCTCTGTTTTGGACAAGTCATAATCCCATGGCTTTAGTAGAATTAGGTTTCTCCTCAAATTCTGGGAGACTAAAAAGGGGATGGCAGAGATTCACCCCTTGGTGTGGTATGCCTTTAAGTTGTTTCAGACTTATGGCACCCCCAAAGCAAACCTATCATGGGGGTTTCTTGGCAACATTTGTTCAGAGAGGGGTTGTCTTTGCCTCTCTCTGAGACTGGGAGAGTGTGACTTGCCCAAGGTCACCCTGAGGGTTTCCATGGCTGAGCAGGGATTTTACCCTTGGTCTCCAGAGTCCTGGTACAACACCACATCACTGCACCACACTGGTTTCTTCTCAAATTCTGGTTGAATAAAAAGGAGATGGCAAGGAATCCACACACACACACACACACACTCAAGCAGAGAGAACTGGGCACTTTTAAAAGGTAGAGGCATGGAAAGAGAGAGAGAGAGAGAGAGAGGACTTTTATCAGATGTGTCAAATACAGCATCGTAATGACAGCACATAACCATGAAAGGGCATGCAGATCAGACGACATCACACTTTCATGGTTATATTCTGCCCCAAACCTGAACCTTTTTCTTGATGGCTTAAGCCATTAATAGATTCCCCATGGTGCTTTTGTGCCGACACTGCCAACGTATGGAACAGTGTGTTTTTTCCCCTCATACTTACTTCGACAATGGCCAGACTGGCCAAAATGTTTCTGAGTGAGATCATGACATCCACGTAGGTGACAAACATTTTTAAACTTTCCCTGGTTTACTTGTAAGTTTTAAAGTGTGTTTAGGTGCTTTTTGCAATTTTTTGATGTTTATTTTTTGTTTTACTTTTGAATTTTCTGCACAATGAAATTGCACAGGATTTCAAAGGAGGAAATGAATGGGGCTTCATTCATTTCCTCCTTCACTGCTGGGGAAGCCTTTGCTGGGAGAGGAAGGTAAGTGTGGTGGGGGATGTTCTTTTCCTGGCATAAGGATGCATTTTTTTTTATGCCGGCAAAAGAACATCTTTAGGGGGTGGTCTGATAAAGTCCAGAGAGAGGGAGGGAGAGAGAGAATGAATGAATGAATGAATGAATGAATGACTTTTGCATAAAATGGCAGAAGAGAGAGTGGGGCATCACCCACCATTGAGTACAGGCCAAATAGATTTTGCCCTTGAGTCAATAGCTTGCACAGAAAACAAAAGTTCTTTGCCTTTCTTATACTCTCAACACTGTCCTCCATTCTAATCAATGGTTGCTTGAATGAAGACCAGCCTCTACTCAATCAATACATGCTTTCTTGTTTTGCATCCAGCTCACCAGCCACCTCTTGATTTTCTACATGTCAAAGGCAAATATTTGTAGTGCACCCACTACTGGCACTATTTTATGTTTCTTATTACTTTGGTGCTTACGAAAATAGATGCTACAATAAACTCACTAGTTTGACAAGTACTTTTTTGCCACAATATTTGTAGCTAATATAACACAGAAAGAAAAAGAAGAAATGCAGCCAGCAACAACTGTAGCCTTCTTTCTGACATAGGGCAGATTTAGATGGGATTAATATTATCCTAATAGTAGCTGTTCAGCAAGAATACACTTTCTTATGCTCAATTCACATGATCCAAGCAACCATCAGGACAAAGCAATACTCATTCCTGCCTATTTCCAGCATCAACAACACATTATCCTTTTAATAATAAAGGCAAAAATGTAAGTTTAACTTGACTCTTTTTAACATGTTTTAACATACTGCTAATAAGTTCTGTTTTCTCCTATAGTTGTATGGATATAAATGCATATAGTGGTGTGGATATAGAGCCCTTCTTTTCAATATTATTATCACTGATTAAGATGATGGGGTGGAGAGAATCCTTATCAAATTTGCAAAAGATACAAAACTGGGAGGGGCAGCTAACACATTGGAATATAGAAACAGAATTCAAAAGGACCTGGATAAACTAGAAAACTGAACTGAAATTAATAAAATAAAATTGAACAGACAAATACAACATTCTACATTTAGACCACAAAAAACCAAATGCAAATGTATAGGATGAGGGGTATTTGGCTCAGCAAGAATGCATATGGAAAAGACCTTGGGATTATTGTTGATCATAAGTTGAACATGAGCCAACAGTGTGATGTTGCAGGAAAGAAGGTGAATGCTATTTTGGGAGATTTTCAGACACGGAAAAATCGTCCCTTGCCGCGCGAGCAGCCTCCCGAAACTGCTGCGCGGCAAGGGTCTTTTTCGGACCGCGCTGTGCCTGTGGCGAAACCGTCCGTGTCACTTCCGTGAAGCTTGGGACGGCTCCGCGTCATATTTCAATCACGGGCAGCCTCCGTGCTTGAAATATGACGCGGAGCCGTCCCAAGCTTCACGGAAGTGACACGGACGGTTTCGCCACAGGCACAGCGCGGTCCGAAAAAGACCCTTGCCGCGCAGCAGTTTCGGGAGGCTGCTCGCGCGGCAAGGGACGATTTTTCCGTGTCTGAAAATCTCCTTAGTCTGTATTAATAGAAGCATGGTTTTCAAGCTGAGGGAAACTATATTCTGCACTAGTCATGTCATGGGCCAGGACTCAGACTCCGAGGATGAGGAGAACCTGCAGCTCACCCTGTGGAATTGCAGCCTCAGTAGACACAGAGTCAGGACTCACCTGATGTGCAGCATGGGCACCATTGGAGCAGCTGGAACAATCAGAGGAGAAGATATAGTCCCCAAGCCCTCAAACCCAGTGAGCAAAGAAGAGAGAAGATGTTTTATGAGGCTCCTTCCCAAACAGCAGAAGTGCTCTTAATCATAAGCAGCTGGCTGCAGCCAGTTTAAGAGACAGCTTTGACTCATGTTTCCTGCTGGGAACAATTGTCTGATTGCCAGCTCTGGCTTGACGCTCCTACATTCCTGCTCTAGACTCCTAAGACGCTGACTTTTGGACTGGCTGACAACCCTGCTTGACTCACAGAACTTCAGACTAGCTTGACTTCTTTCCTGCCCGTTTCCCTTACAAACAAACTGTTATGGCAAGAACACTCTCAGAAACTTTTGTTGATTTATGGCCCCTATCTTAGCTGCTGTTATCTAGGATTGCTCAGAATTAATTAATTGCTCTCTCCCTAGCAATGGTTGGTGACTTTGCCAAAATCTGAACCAGGACAGGTCAGGCCTCATCTGCAGTATGTTTTCAGCTCTGGGCACCTGATTTTTAAAAAGATATAGACAAGTTGGGGTGAGTTCAGAGAAGAGCAAAGAGGATGATAAGCGGTATGGAGAACAAAACATAGGAGAGGTTGTGGGAGCTGGGGATGTTCAGCTTGGTGAAGAGAAGATGAGGGGTGATATGATTGCACTCTTTAAATACCTCAAGGATGTCAGGAGTTAGAGACTGAACTCCATTATAAAATACATACAACTGCAGAGTCATGCTGAGTCATAATGGCTGACTCCATGAACTGCCTAGTCATGCCACAGCTACAGAAGGAGGGATCTTATTGGTGTGTAAGATCATGTGATTGAGTAAGCCAATGCCCTGTAACTGTGTATATAAGAGAGCTCAGAACAGAGCTCACTTCTTACAATCCCTAAATATGCCATAGGGATTGTAAGGTATCTGCTGTATTCACTGACAATAAAGGAAGGGGACCTATCAAGATCCATTTGATGTTCTGTCTCAGTGATTCACTGTTTTATAACTGCTTTGGCCTGGTCAAATCCCATATTTAATAAAGAATCAGGGGAAAGGCTCAAGGCCAAAAACTTAGATGTGACCGCATAATACCATGTAGATTGAAAGTCATCCTTCAGAACAAATGGAGCAAGCTCAATAGGAAAAAAGGATAACCTGAGCCAATAAATAAGAATGGTCATCCAGACTCTGGCCTCAACTCTCAAAAAACCTATCTCCAGCCACAGGATGGCAATGGAAACACATTTTGGAACCTGAAGGATTGATCTCAAAAACTTAGATTGTATGCGCTCTAGTGGAGCAAAGTTGGGGAAAGGACCTAGTTGGGCACCGTATAAAAGTTGAGTGAATGACTGCTTTAAAAAGCTTCAGGGCTGCCGGAATCCCAAACTGTGCATAACCCTCCTAGAAAGGCCTGTTTAGAGTGCAATCCTAATTCATCAAGATGGCTGAAGGCCAGCTGAGCTGACACTAAGCCACTTGAAGCGGGGTTGAATCCAAACTCATTCAGCCTAGAGAAGTTGGAAAGTATTTAGGATTAGCTTGACCCTAACTGTGTGTCTAGTCTAGGTGAGGTTAGGGTCTGGCATAATTTGACTCCACCCTGGCTCCATCACAGAAATAAGCAAAGAGGTAGTACAGGAATACCTTCTTAAACTAAATAAATTTAAATCTCCAGGACCAGATGAACGACATTCAAGAGTATTAAAAGAACTGGCAAATATAATCTCAGAGCCATTGGCAATAATCTTTGAGAATTCCTGGAGAACAGGAGAAGTCCCAGCGGACTGGAGGAGGGCAAACGTCCCCATCTTCAAAAAGGGGAAAAAAGAGGATCCCAACAATTATCGTCCAGTTAGTCTGACATCAATACCAGGGAAGATTCTAGAGCAGATCATTAAACAGAGAGTCTGTGAACATTTAGAAGGCAATGCCATAATCACAAAAAGTTAACATGGGTTTCAGAGTAACAAGTCATGCCAGACTAATCTGATCTCTTTTTTTGATAAAATTACCAGCTTGGTCGTTGAAGGGAACACTGTGGATATCGCATACCTTGATTTCAGTAAGGCCTTTGACAAGGTTCCCCATGACATTCTTGCAAACAAGCTTGTAAAATGTGGGCTAGACAAGTTAACTGTTCAATGGATTTGTAACTGGTTGACCGGCCGAACCCAAAGGGTGCTCAGCAATGGCTCCTCTTCGTCTTGGAAAGATGTGACCAGTGGGGTGCCACAGGGTTCTGTCCTGGGCCCAGTGCTATTCAACATCTTTATCAATGACTTGGATAAGGGAATTAGGGTCATACTTACCAAATTTGCAGATGACACCAAATTAGGAGGAGTAGCTAATACCCTGGAGGACAGGATCAAAATTCAAAATGACCTGGATAGACTGGAGAGCTGGGCCAAAGCTAACAAAATGAAATTCAATACGGAGAAATGTAAGGTACTGCACTTAGGATGAAAAAATGAAACGCATAGATATAGGATGGGAGAGCCCTGGCTGAATGAGACTACGTGCGAAAGGGATCTAGGAGTCCTAGTAGACCACAAGTTGAACATGAGTCAACAGTGTGATGCGGCAGCTAAAAAGGCCAATGCGATTTTGGGCTGTATCAATAGAAGTATAGTGTCCAGATCAAGGGAAGTAATAGTGCCACTCTATTCTGCCTTGGTCAGACCTCACCTAGAATACTGTGTCCAGTTCTGGGCACCACAATTCAAAAAGGATATTGACAAATTGGAGCGTGTCCAGAGAAGGGCAACTAAAATGGTGAAAGGTTTGGAAACCATGCCTTATGAGGAGAGACTTAGGGAGCTGGGTATGTTTAGCCTGGAAAAAAGACAGTTAAGAGGCGATATGATAGCCCTGTTTAAGTATTTGAAGGGGTGTCACGTTGAAGATGGAGCTAGCTTGTTTTCTGCAGCTGCAGAGACTGGAACACGGAGCAATGGATGCAAGCTCCAGGAACAGAGATTCCACCTCAACATGAGGAGGAACTTTTTGACAGTAAGAACTATTCGGCAGTGGAACTCACTCCCTCGGAGCTTGGTGGGGTCTCCTTCTTTGGAGGTCTTTAAACAGAGGCTGGATGGCCATCTGTCGGGGATGCTTTGATCGTGATTTCCTGCATGGCAGGGGGTTGGACTGGATGGCCCGCGTGGTCTCTTCCAACTGCAATTCTATGATTCTATGATTCTTTTCTTCTTGTGAATGCTGATGTCTGGTGAAGCAGTTTGTCCTTGAATGGTAAATATTTGGACAGATTGCAACTACTTGACTTTGAAGATAAGAGTGCCTCCTGCTTATTTGGACATCAAACACTCTGTGTGTGAGTATTCTTGGGAATGGGTTGCTACTAAGTCTGCTAAGATAGTTTTTGGCTTCTGCTGGGGATTGAGTGTCCTATCATCCCCTGACAAAGGGTGCCACAAAGAGGAGGGTGCAGCATTGTTCTTTGCTACCTCAAGAGGGTAAAAGTAGGTCTGATTGTTTTAAGTTACTGAGGGGTAGATTTCAATTGAAAATTATAAGGAACTTCTTGACAGTAAGAGTGGTTCAGCAATGGAACCAATTGCCCAGAGAAATGGTGGTAGTCTCCTTCTCTGGCTGTATCCAAAAAGAGGCTGGAAAGCTGCCTACTGGGGATGCTTTAGCTGGAGATCCTACACTGAGCAGAGGGTTAGACCTGGTGGTCCATAGGGTCCTTTCCAACTCTATGATTCTAGGAAATAAATGAAAGCCATATCCTGTCTTTGCAACAAAAGAAAAATCTTCAAGAAATTTTGGGGTGGAAAAATGGGTTTGCGGTCATTATGATCCCCGGAATTCATGTCCCAGTACCCTACCATCCTAACTAAAACCTGCAGACTGGCCTAATGCCTGAAGAGTGGCCAGCAATGTGCTGTTCCACCTGCTGGCAATAAGGTGCCACTGATCAATTTTTGCAAGGAGTCATGACATCATAATGAGGTAAAAGAAAAATGGGGGGGGAGCAGGATGAGGAACAGTAGGAGCACACTAAGCACTCCTATAGCACCCTTAGCCCAGTATGAAAAGAATCATCTCACAGTTAGAATATGTGAGAACAAGAGATAGTGATTTGTTGTGAAAAGGAAGGAAACCTCACAGAACACAAATGTGAATAGTGAGGGTGACTTAGTATGGATTTATATGACACAACAGAAAAATCTGTAGCGGGAGCATTTGAGAGAACAGAGAGCATATATAGATGTGAATCTGCCCACGTGGGCTTTCAGGCATTTAGAAAATATATTGAATGAAGACACAAAGAGGGGAGCACAGTAGGCCTGTCCCCTACTCTAGTTCCATTCTTCTGCTTAAATAGATAGTTGAGGTCTGAAGAGGAGAGTTTCTGGTATGCTTAGAGGCTCTGTATGGGACAGAAACACTAAATTAGGGTTCTTAATTTTTAGGGGAGTCTCCACACATACCAGAAGCTCTGTGTTCAGACTTGCTACTTTCTACATGATGGCTTCAATGAAACATGAGATGGGGGGGGGCAACATAGCTAGGGAGCTCATTTCGTCACATGTTGAGTCAGCACAATTCCTAACACTTGAATACAGCCATAGATTTAAAAATAGCCATTGAGATTCAGTTAATTTATTCAACAGTAGCTTTCTGTATTGGGCACAGGTAGGAATTAGGATCACAGTACAAATTTGGTGAGAATATCAGGCTAGGAAAGAAATCAATATTATTTTTGCTTTTAAAAGTTTTTTTTTTAAGAAAGAAGCATCTTCAAGATGATACTTGGCACTGCTAATAGCATCTTCCTTGTGGTCACATGGCTGGAAACTATAATTGCTGGTTGGTCAAAAGAAAAATGTTTGTGTCTGCCATGGTGATAGAGCTCTAGCCATTCCAGGAGGAACTAACAATTATTGATGATCTGATCTTTAAAGGTGAAAGACTTGAAGCACCACAGTCACTGAGGTCTGAAATGACGAAGATCATTCATTCAGGACACACAGGAGCAGAGGAGTGAATTTTGTTGCTGTGTCTTGGTATGGATGCTAGGTGAGTGCACTTGATTTGGACAAATCCCAAATCCTAAACTGAACAGGATATGTTCAGAAAGATTCAGGGTTTGTCCATGGCAAAACAATGATCCTGTTAATCACTTCAAAATAATCTCACCACTCTCCTCCTAATGGATGACTAAAAAATTTAGTGGAACACAGAGGTGTGGATAATGTGTCTCCAAAACACATCCACCCAAATTCTCCATATAAGGAAAAGGCCAGGGTAAGACGAGAGGGATAAGAGAGGAGATTCTGTTTTGTGATTAGAGTTTTAGCTTCCAGCCTGAGAATACATGTACCAGGGCTCTGATTTTCTCTTCCAATAACAGTGCAGGGGACAGGGGGGAAGATAAAAGGAATTTATTAGAGGTGGTGTCTGTGTTTTCAGGAAATTTTCTGGCTGTGTGTCTGTAGCAGTAGAGATAGCAGAAACATTGGATTGGTTTACTGGAAATCCAGGATTAGTTATATGTAGGGGGCTGTTCATATAGCTATGGGTGTGTGCAGATATGCTGATTTTCATGATGTCTCTACAAGCTTGTTCAAGCTTCTCCAATACTTATTTCCTGCTACATATTGTGTCTCTTGGAAATTCATAATAGAGAGATATTATCTCCACAGAGGCAACCAGAGTGTATTTTGGATTGTGGTGGTGCTAAATTGGTCTCACAACCTCTGCTGCCCTCTCTCTCACCGCTTAGGGTTAGGCTTGATGGTTAACTGGCCTGTTTTTTCTGAAGTAATCATAGAATCATAGAATTGTAGAGTTGGAAGAGACCACGAGGGCCATCCAGTCCAACCCCCTGCCACGCAGGAAATCTTGATCAAAGCATCCCCGACAGATGGCCATCCAGCCTCTGTTTAAAGATCTCCAAGGAAGGAGACCCCGCTACGCTCCGAGGGAGTGTGTTCCACTGCCGAACAGCTCTTACTGTCAAAAAGTTCCTCCTAATGTTGAGGTGGAAGCTCTGTTCCTGGAGCTTGCATCCATTGCTCCATGTTCCAGTCTCTGGAGCAGCAGAAAACAAGCCTGCTCCATCCTCAGAGTGACATCCCTTGAAATACTTAAACAGGGCTATCATATCGCCTCTTAACCATCTTTTTTCCAAGCTAGACATACCCAGCTCCCTAAGTCTCTCCTCATAAGGCATGGTTTCCAGACCTTTCACCATTTTAGTTGCCCTTCTCTGGACATGCTCCAATTTGTCAATATCCTTTTTGAATTGTGGTGCCCAGAACTGGACACAGTATTCTAGGTGAGGTCTGACCAAGGCAGAATAGAGTGGCACTATTACTTCCCTTGATCTAGACACTATACTTCTATTGATACAGCCCAAAATCACATTGGCCTTTTTAGCTGCCACATCACACTGTTGACTCATGTTCAACTTGTGGTCTACTAGGACTTCTAGATCCCTTTCGCACGTAGTCTCGTTCAGCCAGGTCTCTCCCATCCTATATCTATGCATTTCATTTTTCCGCCCTAAGTGCAGTACTTTACATTTCTCCGTATTGAATTTCATTTTGTTAGCTTTGGCCCAGCTCTCCAGTCTATCCAGGGTGCCAGTTACACGACAGAAATTGTCGCGTTGCCTAACGTGACATAGTGATCACGAATCCGTCCCTCACTGTTTATACAATTTATGTCTCTGATCTGGATATCCCGGGTGGTCCCATGACTGATATTTACACATCCATAGTTCCGGTTTTGTTTAGGTTTTAATTTATTTATTTATTTTGGCTGTCAATCAAAGATGCGATTACTCGTGTTTTCACAACCTCGGTGGCGATGCTATTCGCTGGCTGGCGGGGGAGAGAGAGAGGGGGGCAGAGGTTTGTTATTCCCCCTTGCTTCTTGAACATTTTAACCCTTTCAGAAGAGGCAGAAAGCATTTTGAAAGATCCAGACAGATCTTTCGCTCAGACGCAGGGCTTTCCTTTTGAAATCAAGCTGAGTGCTTTGAAAGCAAGCTGAGTGCTTTCCTTTTGAAATCAAGCGCTTGGTTTTCCTCTTGCCTCTTTAAAATATTAACCCCTACAGCTGGCTGCAGAGATGGCTATAGGCAGGCGTTTTGAAAGACACAAACACAGAGAGGGGGAATTAAAGGGTGCTAATTCGCTCAGAGGCTTGAATATTTTAATGTGCCAGGGAGGTGACCAAGCTACTACGATCTCTCTGTAACATGCAGTTGAGGAAAAGGTAAAGCTGAAGGGTTTGCAGTGTAGAAATCCATTTAAAAAGGTAATTGAGTACACGTGCGCACACATACATCAACCTTCGTGCAGCTGGAAGGGATGCCTTTGTTTTCGGCTGGTGAGGCTGGATCTGTTGAACGGGTGACTGACCCCTCCTTTTCTGGTCCCTGAGCGCTAAGCCTGCCCCCAGTCACCATTTCCGGTCATTCAAGTACCAAGACTTTTTGTCCCACGCTGTTTACATATCCTATTTTCCGAATCCTCCCGTGACTTTTTTAAAAACCGGCACAAACCAGGGGACTGGAAGTCCCACAGGTTGAGGGATAAAAGGTGGCCCCCCTTCCGAAAATCACGTACCCGACCCAATGTACATGTAAACTGCCAGGGATCGACACGAATTCTTCCCAGGACATTTTCATCGTGCAAACGGCCCCCAGGTCATTCTGAATTTTGATCCTGTCCTGTAGGGTATTAGCTACTCCTCCTAATTTGATGTCATCTGCAAATTTGATAAGTATGCCCCTAATTCCCTCATCCAAGTCACTGATAAAGATGTTGAATAGCACTGGGCCCAGGACAGAACCCTGTGGCACCCCACTGGTCACATCTTTCCAAGACGAAGAGGAGCCACTGCTGAGCACCCTTTAGGTTCGGCCGGTCAACCAATTACAAATCCATTGAACAGTTAACTTGTCTAGCCCACATTTTACAAGCTTGTTTGCAAGAATGTCATGGGGAACCTTGTCAAAGGCCTTACCGAAATCAAGGTATGCGATGTCCACGGTGTTCCCTTCATCTACCAAGCTAGTCATTTTATCAAAAAAAGAGATCAGATTAGTCTGGCATGACTTGTTTCTCTGAAACCCAAGTTGACTTTTTGTGATTATGGCATTGCCTTCTAAATGTTCACAGACTCTCTGTTTAATGATCTGCTCTAGAATCTTCCCTGGTATTGATGTCAGATTAACTGGACAATCATTGTTGGGATCCTCTTTTTTTCCCTTTTTGAAGATGGGGACAACGTTTGCCCTTCTCCAGTCTGCTGGGACTTCTCCTGTTCTCCAAGAGTTCTCAAAGTTTATTGCCAATGGCTCTGAGATCACATTTGCCAGCTCTTTTAATACTCTAGGATGTAGTTCATCTGGTCCTGGAGATTTAAATTCATTTAGATTAAGAAGGTATCCCTGTACTACCTCTTTGCTTATTCTGAGATGCATTTCCCCTATTCTGTCCTCCATTCCATTATCCTCAGGTTGGTCCTCCTTTTCCTTTTCTGAAAAAAACTGAGGCAAAGAAGGTGTTGAGTTATTCTGCCTTTTCTCTGTCCCCGTTAGCATTTTGCCATCTTCTCCATGTAGTGGCCCTGTCATTTCCTTCTTCCTCCTTTTGCTGCAGACATACCCCCAAAAAAACCCTTTTTATTGTTCTTAACCTCCCTAGCAAGCCTGAGC
Organism: Gambelia wislizenii; assembly: GCA_030847615.1. NCBI lineage: Eukaryota > Metazoa > Chordata > Lepidosauria > Squamata > Crotaphytidae > Gambelia > Gambelia wislizenii. Next base: position 236,934,559 of record JAUMIR010000004.1, read on the forward strand.
TCATTCTGCACTTTAGCTTTTCTGACTTTACTCCTACACGTGTTTGCTATCTGTTTGAATTCTTCTTTGGTGGTTTCCCCCTTTTTCCATTTCCTATACATGTTCCATTTAAAACTTAGCTCCGTTGAAAGTTCTTTAGTCATCCATCCTGGTTTCTTGAGACACCTCCCATTTTTCTTCCTCAATGGTAAGAAGCAATGGTAAGGAGATAGTAAGAAGGATATCCTCTGTGTCTGATAGGGAACAGGGAAAGGGCTGCTTTGAGGTTATGGCAAGTACCATTACACTGGCCAAAATCCTACATCACCTAATGCTTTGGCCAAGATCTTGCAGCAGGGTTGTGAATTATAAATCTTCATATATGGAGTTACACATTGATCGTGTCATGCAACTGTTGTGTTGAATGTCAACATTGAGTAACCAGATGAGCAAACTCATTTACAACAGAATGCACAGTAGAATAGAATGCACAGCAGATCATTAACATTATAGCTTTTAAAATGCCATTTTAACTTGTTTATCATCTGACTTTTAGCTCTGTAAACCTTGTTATAAGTTACCTTGGGTCAATGTCAGCAGGATATTAAACAAACAAAAAGTGCAGAACCAAACGCACAACTGAAGATACATCTGCAATGGCACTGCATATGTGACTCTGCTTCTGTGACTTTGTGTTGCACGTGAAAGTTGCACATGAGATGAACAAGTTCAGCTGTGCCCATAGGGCAGCTAACCCATATGAAAGACACTGACAGGAAGTGAATTTTGAAACACAGTCATATGACAAAGAATACTGCAGCTTGAGAGGCTTCCCATGCATTATGTATAATGTGAATATATTAATCAAGTGTTTTCCATCCATCCACTCCATCAAACATGAAGCACACAGAATGTCTGTCATTTTGGTGCTGTCATCTGGGCAGAAAACAAAAGAAACAAACAAAATCCAACAGTTTTTTAAAAAATTCATAATTAACAACTGACCCAAAATGACTGAGTCCTTTTATTCTGAAATGCTCAGGTTTCTTAATTAGGAACAACTCAATCACATATATGCATAGAAGCTTCCCACAAAAACAGAGAGGAGGGAAGCCTAGCCTTCCCCACCTCCCCTATCAGCTCTAACAATTTCTAACATAAAATACATGAATTTCTACATATTTATAATTGATCTGCCCTGTCTCTAAGGGTGGGATGTAATCAATAACATCACCTTAAAGGATTTAAAAAATTCAATTACTTTAAAATAATTTAACAACCTGAGTCAAACCTATGATCTGATAGATCACAAGCCCAATTATTACCCCTCTAGATTCCAAATGCTCAGGTGAATAACCCATGTTATTGATGGTTGGGGTCTGAACAGAATCTTGTAGTCAGTGAGTACTCCTCACTTTGTAACAAATCACAGTAGTTCTAGAACCTTTTATTAGTTTATAACATCATAAAGCAAATCCAGAAGAGGCAGACACAACTCCATCATGCCTTGGCCCAGAAACTGATGAAATGCCAGTCTCCATCCCATCTGCCACTGCCCTGGTTGCAGAGGGAGAGAAAAAGAGGTGCGGTAGGTATCTGCTGGACTTAATCCCTACCCCCACTGCCATTCCCTTTTCCTCATGTGTTGTGTCTTATTTAGATTGTAAGCCTGAGCACTGGGAACTGTCAAATTAACAATTTGTAAGCTACTCTGAAAGACTCGGTGGCTGTAAAGTGGGGTATAAATACTCAAATAAATAAATAAATCCCCAAAAGCTAGAAGCCTGTGTTCTGTACATCAACTGAAAATTTCCAATGAATGAAAGGGAGTGAATATGTATCTCCCACCTCCAAGTCTCTGGTTTTATCTCTTCTGTTAGATGCACACATGGGTACCATGACTTCAACCAGAAGCTTTGCATATGCTAGGATCAGTAAGTCCAGCTATAACAAGAGAACTTAGGATGCAGAAGGGCAAGTATTGTTTTCAAGTGCTTCATCATCACATGACAAGGAACATGATCCAATATAAAACATACAATGGCACAGACAGTGGTATGACCATTTTGGCAAAATTCCTTAATCTGGTTAAAAGAACCAGCAAGTGATGTTGTTAGAGAGCAGAGCATATTTCCATAAATGAGAGGAGAGCATTGTATGCTTCCCATCCTGTAACTAATAGTGGCTTGTAAAGGCAATTAGCCCTGGAACATTAGCAGAGAGTGAAGGTAACTTTGAGTTGGACAAAAAAATAACTCTCAATGTTTTTATGTTAATGCGTGAATCACTGTGTGGGGAAAAGAGGGCTTAAGATGACCCATAAAAATTGGAGAATCAGGGCCAGGCTCTGAGATCTGGCAACCCTGCCCAGCATGCATTTTGTATAATAAAAAGTCATTACTGTAGTAGGAGATTATCAGATGTGGCAAAAACCATGTCAGAAGATCATGACGAGAACACAAAAGGCCAACATTATCAGATGACGACGCCCTTCAGCAATCCAGGGGCACAGCGCAGGCATGAATAAGACATCCCTTTTTATTGGTGGCTTGTTCCACATGTGTAGGATGGAGGACCAACTCTCAAAAATAGTACTCTACGGTAAACTCGCCACAGGTCAGTGTAAAAGGGACGCTCCAAAAAAGCAATACAGGGACTCCCTGAAAAAACATCTCAGGCTCGGCCAAATTGCTCACCAACAATGGTCTGCCCTGGCTTCACATCGGGAGCCATGGAGACACACTATCCACAATGCTGCAGCCTTATTTGAGAACTTGTGCCGAACAAGTCTTGAAGAGAAATGACAATGCAGAAAGAATCACAACCCAGAAACATCACCCAAGGAGACCTTCTGCTGTGCTTTCGGCAACCGGACTTGTTTATCTCAGATTGGCCTTTTTAGTCATCAGCGTGCTTGCAGAAAGCGCGGGATGAGACCTTCCTGAATCTTTGTTTGCAAAGAAAAGCCAGAGAGAGAGTTCCTCTCAATGAAAAAGAGAAGCCTCATCTGCAGCAGCGCTACACCAGGGGAATGGCTGAGGACGCGGCCGTCTGATAATATCACCTTTTGTGTTCTCCTTGTGATCTTCTGATGCGGTTTGGGACACGGTTTCTTGCCACGTTTCACTGCATCTGATAATTTCCGTAGATCCAGTCACTGCTCTCCTACATGAGATTCAATTTGCATTCTAACACATGTAGTCACACATAGAGGACTATAGGATATACAGCTTTTTAGATCAAAAGGGGAAATCTCTGAATTGCAGAGACTATAGCTTTAGAAAGCACCACCCTTGTCTTTATTATTTCAGACTGGCACTTTTACATGAATTACTGCTGAAACCCTAAGAAATATAGAAGCTGACTGAATAATGTACATGATGCTGTCAAGCATTCTGACTTGCTGGCAGTAATATTACTATTATTTGTTATTTACATGTTTAATGACCTTATTGCTATTATGCACTGTTAGCCTGACTAATTGTAATGCAATAAACATAATTTACAAGTATATACATAATCAGCCCTTAGTGGCAATACCTGAAGCAGCTGCAGATTTTCCACCACAGTCCCTTTAAAAGTGATATCATCATGATATGTGTCTGTTTTGATCATCGTATGCATCAAGTGACCTACATAGAATCATTTTTGTCTTCTTTAATGAGAAGTGATCAAAGCTATAATTAGGATGTGATTATCTTGTTTTGAACTGAAGATCATGGAGGGAAAAAAAGTAAAATCCCACATACAGAAGGTATTTGCAGAGAAAGACATCTGCTCTGACTGCATATTGCTTCTTCATCCCCCCCACTCCTTTTAAAGATAGGTTGCATTTGATACATCCAAAAACATCATGTTGGCTTAACCTTGAGAGGCCTAAACTGCTTGGTCCTACACTAATTTAGGAATTTTATATATTTTCAAAACTGAGGCTATAGGCAGCTGACTTATGTTTGGGATTGAAGCCAGACAGTGCAATCCCATGCATATTTACTCAGAAGTAAAGTAAACCAGACATACACAGGTTTTATTTTGGTGAAAGGATTATATGATGACAGTAGGGAAGCATAAGGATTTCATTTCAGTTGACTTTTGATCAGAATGTATTGAAAAACTGAATATAAGAGAAATCAAAACTGATAGATTTGGCCATTCCTAGGAAATGAGAGGAACTGTGTTTCACATTTTTTAAAATCAGTATTTACAAAAAAGAAAAGTAAGATCTTAAGGTGAGAGAAACTGAAATTGTCAAGTGTGTCCATCCCTAACATACAGTGTTCTCTTACTGAGAAGATGCCCTGAATTCAACATAGTGTAATCCCAACTGAATGTTTATAGGCTCAGGTTGGTCCTACCATTAGGCAGAATGGACCAGGTGGGGTGGGGAGAAATGGTGACTGACCACTAAAACTGTATGTACAACACACACAGCTTGCCTTATGCTCCTAGGCTAACTTCAGTTCCCAAATTTCTAGCACTGCAGAGTGAAATACTGAAATTTCTCGCCATATGTTCTCACCAGAAAACCCAGAACTCTTATATTTGCTGTGTACACATTTCCTTGGTAACTTTGCCTGCATCTTTTCTTTGGATGCCTAAATTGCATTTCTAAATGCTCAACTGAGATTTTAAGTTAATGCAATGTGAGAAATGTAGGGGCAGAAAGAAAATGTCATTGTTGGGGCATAATTCCAGGCCCAGTATAAGGTGTTGGTTATCACCTTTAAAGCCCTAAATTGCTTGGGTCCAACTTATCTCCGGAACCGCCTCCTCCCACACAATCCTCCCCACGCACTCCGGTCCTCTGAGAGGAATCTGCTTCAGCCACAAAAATCTAGGCTGTCTGCAACCTCCCAGAGGGCCTTTTCGGTAATCGCCCCCAATTTATGGAATGGCCTGCTGAATGAGATCCGTCAGTTGACAAGCTTGAGTAGCTTTAAAAAAGCACTAAAGATATATCTCTTTCGCCAGGCCTTTCCTGATTAGATCCCTGCCTCAGGAGCTCAGTCTCCTGGCTTTTTAAAATTTATGTATATATTTGTTTTAATGTGTTTTTAGTTAGAAGGTTTTAATTTTATAGTGTTTAATGTCTTTTTATGGGGGAGGGTGGGGGTGGGTGGTGTTTTTAGTCTTTATTATAATGTTTTAATTGTTGGAAGCCACTCCGATTGTTTTTAGCAGTGGGGTGGGGTATAAATAAATATTATTATTATTACTATTATTACTTAATTTTTGCTGTACCTGGGAATAAAAGTGAGCATTAGGAGAAGGCTTCTGTAACCAAATCTAGGGATTCTTTGCCCCCCCCCCTCTCTCTCTCTCTGGCTTTTCTTCGCAAACGAAGATTCAGGAAGGACTCATCCCACACTTTCTGCAAGCGCGCTGATGACTAAAAAGGCCAATCCGAGATAAACAAGTCCGGTTGCAGAAAGCACAGCAGAAGGTCTCCTTGGGTGATGTTTTTGGGTTGAGATTCTTTCTGCATTGTCTTTTCTCTTCAAGACTTGTTTGGCGTGAGTTCTCAAATAAGGCTGCAGCATTGTGGATAGTGCGTCTCCATGCCTCCCAATGTGAGGCCAGGGCGGACCACTGTTGGTGATCAATTTGGCCGAGCCTGAGATGTTGTTTCAGGGAGTCTTTGTATCGCTTTTTTGGAGCGCCCCTCTTACACTGACCTGTGGCGAGTTCACCGTAGAGTAGTATTTTTGGGAGGCAATGGTCCTCCATCCTAGAAACATGCCCTGCCCAGCCCAGCTGCGTTCTCAATATCATGGCCTCAATACTGGTGATCCCTGCTTGCTCAAGGACAGCAACATTTGTCACATAGTCAGGCCAGTGTATATTTAGGATTGTGCGTAGACAGCACTGATGAAAGCGCTCGAGGAGTCATAGGTGGTTGCGATAGGTGACTCATGTTTCAGATCCATAAAGGAGGATAGACAGTACAATGGCTCTATACACACTGATTTTTGTGCTTTGCCTCAGGTGTTTCTTGCTCCAGACTCTTTTGTGAAGTCTTCCAAATGCACTATATGCCTTTGCTAATCTGTGATCGATCTCTTTGTCAATCTTGGCATCTGAGGAGATGATGCTTCCCAGGTAGGTGAACTGCTGAATGGACTTGAGCACAGATTTGCCGACGGCAATGTGGGGATGGTGGTGTTCGTCCTGTGCCTATCCTATTCTTTGCCTATCCTATTCTTAAATAAATTTCTTGAAACAATACACTCACTTCCACCTCTTTTCTTCCACCTTATTACAAACATATTGAGCAGTTACTCTGGTTTTGTATTCTGATGTACATCATTAGCCAATTGTACATTGCTCGCATAAATACCAAATATTCTTAGAGATTTTAGCAGGAGCTCTTGATTTTTAACTCCCTCCAACCCCTTGTGCTTTGCCTCTTAGAAATGTAAATGAAAGACTTAAATGAGTTCAGAACTTTAAAAAAACAACAACAGAAACCTAAGATAATTTATTATGTAAACTAGCTTTGCAAGGGCTGGGATGATTGACTTCCTGACAATCACAATAATCTGAGAACATAATACTATATTTCAACTGCTTTCTATTAAATATGTGACTGTTGAATAATTGTCTTTAACATGTGAAAAGATTTGACCCACCTTTATTAAAACATCAATATTTATGCCTATTAAACATGGATATAACTATCTCTGAATAAGGTTGGATTGTTTAAGCATTAGTGTAATGATGTCAGTATCGCCATTTTATTATCATGATGCTATAGCTATTGATTACAGATAATCATCTGAGGGTTAGAGCTATGATTTTCATAAGGGCTCTAGCTGACTTCACCTTCCAAAAGGAAAGCTATTACATTTCAAGAGAGAGATTCTGGCATTTTATTTTACTAAAATAGGATATTCCCTAATTAGGGCTAGAGATTTGTAGCTGAGGGTGGCACAATGTTTAAGTTTGATCTGACATGGGATGGTGTAGCATCATTGGAAGATTTACAAACAAAACCTTCAATCACCAACAAAGCTGTTGCTTTTGGAAAGATTAAGCACAGCGGTGGGAATCATATGGCCCTCCAGATTTTGTTAGACCTTTATCTGGAGGGCTACATGATTTCCACCCCTGATTTTTTACTATTATCTGTTGCTGTCAGTGAAGGTATCACTGGACTAACTTAACCTTTCTCTTCTAAATTTTCCTATGTATATTATGAGAAAGAATCCTTACTCAAGTGTTCAGAAAATTATATGATGACACCAACTGCATAGGGACCATGGCTCTGTCCCCAGTATTTGGTGCTTTGCTCCAATCTGCAAGATCCCTGCACATATAGTCAGCCTTCTGTATCCACAGATTTGCATCCATGGATTTCACCATCCACAGCTTGAAAATATTCAAAAAAAGGAAATAAATAAATTCCAAGAAGCAAGCCTCAATTTTGCCATTTTATATATTTTACTACACCATTGTGTATAACAGGACTTGAGCATCCATGGTTTTTGGTATCCACAGAGAGTCCTGGAAGCAAACTCCTGTGGATACTAAAGGCCCACTGTACTACCAGCGCTAGAGCTATTGAAGTGTGTCACCAAAATACAAATCACAGGATTCCATGTGATAGGGCCACAACAGTGGAAGTCATTTCAAAATGACTCAGATGTGTAGTATAAGCCTAGTCTTAGAATCTCTTCAGCTGGCACTTACGAACTTCATGCTGAAGGCACACATCTTGGGAAGGTGTATGTTCTGGGGTGAAAGCCAGCATTGTGTGGTGATTTGGGTAGCAGACTATGGACTTTATCAGACCACCCTCCTTTTCTGTTCTGTTGCCAGCATAATTTGTGACATTTTTACGCCCACGGAAGAACCCCCTTTACCACACTTACCTTCCATCCTGTCCAAAGGCAGCCCTGGCAATGACTTTAAGAATGGCAAAATCTTGCAGATACTTGCGAGAAGAAGGGAGCATGGGAAAATCAAAAATAAAAACAAAAATAACACAGAAAAGGTTACAAAAAGCACATAAACACACTTTAAAAAATACAAGTAAACCAGGGAAGTTTGTAAAAAGAGTGTCACCTACCTTGATGTTGTGATCTCATCTGGAAGTGTTCTGACTGGACCAACCATTGACGCTGCATTCATGAGGGGGAAAAGGTGTGAGGATTCAAATGACAGCAATGGCGGCAAAAAAGCACCACAACCTATCTATTTACAGGTTGGCCTGTCAATAAAATAGAACGCCTTATTGCCAATACATAAATGTGAAAAGATGACATTGTCTAATATATGCGCCCTTTCACATTTATGTGGCATCATTATGATGCCGTATTTGGTGTGTCTGATAACGCCCCATGACTCTGGAAACCAGAATTCAAATCCCTGCTCAACCATGGAAACCCACTGGGTGACTTTGGGCAAGTTACACTCTCTCAGCCTCAGAAGAAGGCAAAGGCAAACCCTCTCTGAACAAATCTTGCCAAGAAAACCTTATAATGGATTGGCCTTAGGGTTGCCATTAGTTAGAAACAACTTGAAGGCAGGCAACAACAATGCTCTGGGCAAAACCAATGTGAATAGTCCCATAGTCCCTGCATCATTTTTTACCCATTACCTTCCTGTACATGTGAGCAAAATCAACATCAAAGAAAATCAAGACTTGTCAGCAAGTAAGCTTTGAACTTCCTAACTACCATATCATCAGTTCAGAAAATTTTTGTCCGTATATAAATACATTGATTCCAATTTGGGATCCGATATGCTTCTTACATTACCGTCCTCACATGTAGGACAATGTGAGTTTGTAGCACTTTCCAGTGATGAAGAAACAATAAATAGCAAGTAATTAAAAATATAACATTGACAATTGACTACTACTATCAATTTTAAAGATGAAAGTGTCTGTGCTACATCAATTTAGGCTCAATAAAACTGAAGTCAGCTTCTTAATTGGGCCAAGGAAATGGCAGAACATTAATGTATTCCCTGTATTATAAACTCAACATGGACAGGAAATTGTGTTAACTGACTCTGTTCTCCTTGCAGTCAGAGGAATGCAACAGTGGAATCCTTCTGGATTCATGTCACACCCAATGAAAATTCTCCTTTGGGATGCCCATTTAATTAAAATATCCTGAATGCCAACATCAAAACCTGGCCAGAAGCCTTAAAGAGAAGTCTAAGTTTTAATAAGGTTGGAATAACAGCAGAGCCACTGAGAATTTCTTCGCGTGGGTAGCTCTTATGCTTCTTTATAAGGGATCTAATAAAGCCTCAGAGCTTTTCTGTTCTTTCTAGTTACAAACTTTATGGCACTGAATCAAATGCAGGACTTAGAATCAGCATTCAGATATATATATATATATATATATATATATATATATATTGCATATGGTTTCCTTTAAAACTTTTACATGTTAGACTATAATGATGTGATAAATCACAATTTCAGGTTTATCTTTTATGTTGCCTTTTTCACAAATGTGGTGGAAAATATAAACTTGTTGGATATTCTTATGGCCTCAGGTAAAAAAATCAAACAAAATCAAGAAAGGCCGGTCAGTTTCTACTTCCATTGCTAGGACATCCTTTGCTTGTGCAACAGGAGAAATGGAGCTATAAAAAAGTTTACCAAGATTGAGATTCGGAAATGAGCTGCTCAACAGGAATTTCAAGAGAAGCCAATATGGCTACCTTAAGAGTGCCAAATCATGCCTATTAGAGAGAGAAATCTACCTCTTACTGAGGACTTTATTATACCAGGCAGTCATCTTCCAACAGTTCTGTTTTGGAAGCAAGTGGAAACATAGCAGTAGTGGAGCAATCATTATCGAACCTCCGCTTCAATATTGGTATGGTGCTGCACATTCATTCCACACTGCCTGCTTCCTCCCTGTTATTGCCCTACATATTTAGGGCATGCAGACCAGACCAGCAGAGGTGTGGGGATAGAGTTCAGGATGGGGAGGGTGGGGGGAGCAAGATTGGGCCAGGGGAGGTGGTGGGGAGAGAGATCAGGTCAGGGAGGGTAAGGGAAGCCAGATTGGGCTGGGGCAGTTTGGGGGGAGAGAGAGATTAGGGCAGGGAGGTCAAGGAAGCTAGATCGGGCCAGCAGACCGGAGCAGAAAATAATAATAATAATAATAATAATAATAATAATGTTGATGTAGGCCTGCTTGAGAACAGCATGGTGGTGGAGAAGAGAGGGAAAGAGGAGGAGAATCTCACCCCCTTGTGCCACGTGACAGCTGACTCTTCCATTTCAGAAGCAGAAGAGATTACTGTATGAGGGAGACTCCTGGGATAGCAGTGTTATTGGGAGTCATTGACAGGTTTTCAATGAAAAGCTGAAGCACACACCACCAATAGGATGAAGATGACATCATACAGTAAGTACACCCCAATAATGCTACTATGCTGCTCTAGTCTAACAATAGAAGCCTTGTGTGATAAAGTCCTGAGGTATATAAGGCTCAGGCTAGGCTTTAGCACTGCACATTGAGTTAGGACTCACTTGGTAGAATGCTCTTCTATGTAAAACATTCCCTACAAATGTAAAAACAGGAAGGAAAGTTTGAGTCTAATGTAGCTTTCTATGTATTCCTTGCCCCCCATGTTGGAGTGCATTTCATCACGTTAGGCTTAGCTTTTATCTTAGATAGTACATGTGGGTTTCTCACATTGTGAGAGTCAAACTAGATATTATGGTGGTGACCACTTTCATTTACTTAGGATTTGCTCCACTCATGATTAAAGCAAGACTGGGGAAGCCTCCCTTTCCTGAAAAAGAATGCAAAATTCCCCTCTGCCTTATATCTCTGAACTTCATCACTTCTTTCACATACTCCCAGATTAGGTTACTACAATTACTGAAATGAGAATGGGAGAAAGCTGATGGGATGAGGAACCTAAAACAACAGTAAAGGATGGGATTCAGCAATCATTCCTCAGTCATTAAAAGATCAGGGTCAAATCCACACTACACAAATAATCCAGTTTGAAACTGGATTATTTGCCATGGCTCCTTCTGAGATTTAGAGTTTTACAAGATTTTTAGCCTTCTGTGCCAAAGAGTTTTGGCACCTCACCAAACTACAAATCCCAGGATTCCATAGGAAGGTGCCATGGCAAATAATCCAGTTTCAAACTAGATTGTGTAGTGTGGTTTTGGTGCAGGTCCTTACAATCCTCCTTTAGAAATAACAGACTAGGTGCATAGAGATGTTTGTTTGTTTTTATTTATTTGTTTATTTATTAGAGTATTTATACCCTGCTCTTCAGCCACAAAGGTTCTCAGAACAGCTTACAAATTGTTTAGCAAGATCACTTACACATCTACATTGCTTTATAGTGCAAGGCACTCTCTAAGCAGTTTACAATGTGTTAGCTAATTGTCTCCGCAAGCTGGGTACTCATTTTACCTACCTATGAAAGGATGGAAGGCTGAGTCAACCTTGGAGCTCAGCAGGATAGAACTTACAATGTTGTGGCTGCAGTACTGGCATTTATCCACTGTGCCACCAGGGTGACCCAGGGTTTAAAACTGTGATGAGAACTGCCAAATCTAGCTTGATCAGGAGAACATGCCATGTGGGGACAATCTATCAAAATCAGGGAATCTCTACATGGGGAACATATAGAACAAAATGCTTGAAGTCTGGAGATGATCTGGGGACTGAGGTGAATTCATACCTCAGAAAAGAGAACTTTGCAGGGATGGAGCAGGCAGGAAGTACAGTTGTCCCTCCATATTCACTGATTTGGCATTCACAGATTTAAGTATTCACGGCTTGAAAATATTCTTAAAAAATAATAATCTCAAAAGCAAACCTTGATTTTGCCATCTTATATAAGAGACACCATTTTGCTATGCCATTGCATATAATGGGACTTGAGTATTCACAGATTTGGGTATTCATGGAGGGTCTTGGAGCCAAACCCCAGAGAATGGGAAGGGACAACTGTAATTTGTTAAAATGGGGAATGCAGAGAGTCAGACTGCATACTTCCTCAGGCAAAGGCCAATAGTATTAGCAATAGCATTGATATTTATATACTGCTTATCAGTGCCAAAGCACCCTAAGCTGTTTACAATGTTATTTAGTTAATTGCCTCCAACAAGCTGGGTACTCATTTTACTGACCTACAGAAGGATGGAAGGCTGAGTCAACCTTGGAGCCCTCTGGGATCAAACTCATAACCTTGTGGGCTTGCAGTACTGACATTTAATCACTGCACCACCAGGACTCCCTAAAGGCCAAAAGAAAGCCTGGATTCTCTTATAGACTCCTAGAAGTTAAAAGGCTGTTAAGACTGTACTGGGGGAAAAAGAGCTCTCACAAAAGAAGAGTCCTATGCTGGTCAAAAGCCAGGATATAAGTTAAACAAACACCTTTATGTGTGTGTGTGCCTTCAAGCCACCTGTCAACTTATGGCAACTCCATGAATTAAATAAATGCACTTACTTAAATAAATGATCTCATGCATGTCCTGAGACCTCAACAGATTGGAATAGCCATTCTTAACAGATTTTCAGACTAGATAACCCATAAATTCTCTTTTTATCTTACAATTCTCAGATGCATGATAAAAGAGAATGTGTCCTTGCTCAGAAAAAAGCCAAAGGTGGAGATGGGCAATTTCCAGGGTGGGAAGAGATGCTGCACCCCCCAAAAAACCCATACCCTACCACACTACTATCATACCTGACCAGACCTGCCACCACCGTGTCAATGGCAATCTGTTCCCCCAACTTCCCTTTTTAAGGTCCCATCTATATGAGGGGGAAAATACTATCTCCTTCAAAGAAGCAGCCATTCACAGCACTGAGACCTGTCTTAATGGTCGAAAGATCCCCCCTAAACTTTTCATGACCTCTAGCCATGATGGCAACCATAAGTGAGTTAACTCACTGTTTTAAATCAGAAATTCCAAGACAGTAGCAGGTGCTTTCCCTGTTTCCTAGCCCCAGCCCCATGCATGTCCAGCCAATCAGATTACACTGCCTGGTTGCAGCAATTTGAATGCAACTGTCCAAATGATCATACATTCACATTCCTATGGAGTTTTTTTAAAACTCAGAGTAAAGCTCCAAAGGCTTCCCTGAAGGAGTTTAAGGTGGATTTGGTTGCCCCCCTTCTGAATGAGATGTATTTATATAAATGTCTGTTTGTACAGATTGCCTTCCATATATAAGCCAATTGGATTATTTTCACCATATAGACAAGCCCTAAATAAACTGTGCAGGAAATTGCATGTTTGTTGTTTTCAAACCAAGTTGCATGATCTGACTTGAAAATTCAGTCTGTGAACATCGCAAAATTGAATTTAAAGGGTAATCATGTTTATTTTTCTGCTGCCACCACATCAACAAATTCCACAGTGCGGGGATGAGAAGTGCAGGCAGGGACACCCAAAACAAGTGGGAGCCACATATATCACATGAGCCATGTGTTTCTCACCTCTGTACCAAACAATATTTTTGCTGGGTTTGGGTAAAGTGATCCGACAAATGATTTGAAGAAGCAGTTTCTGTGCTGCCTCTCCTTGCTGTATTTCCAGTATAGCAGCTTAAATATCAAGGAGGTCAGACAGGCTGAATCCAAACTGAGAAATATTTAGCAGGCAACAATAAAACCCCCATGCAACTGGTATGTCTGGTGTTACTTTCCACACTTTTGGTGTAACAGTGTGGTGTCAAACCAACAGCTTGGAAAGTTCCTATGTTGAGCCTTTTCTATATGAGATGATAATAGACACTTTCTAATGTTATAGATTAGTTAAAACTTCACAATGTCATAACTGTGAGGATGCTGCTGCTCAAGTGCCATTCATCAGCCAGAGGCAAATGGTATATCTCATTGGGAGCTGGGAATGTGTAGGTTATCACTTTGATTAGCTCCTATAGGCAACTGGTGGTTCCCATAATTGCCTCCAGAAGTCTAAAATGAATATACATTTCCTCTGACAAGAAAAAGGGGAAATATGTGCCTACTGGAAACTTTAGGTTCCTATAATGCCACGGAGATCAAATTAAAAAAGGACAGTGAGAGGAAGGGAGGGGAGGAAGAAGGTAGGGAGAGAAGAATGGAGAGGGAAAACCATGTTGCTATAGTATTCTATTAATTAAACATTAAGAAAATATGTGGCATTGACAGGTTTGGTGGATGGTTGTTAATTGTTCAGTAGAGGGGGGAAGCATTCAAAAGTTATAGACCTTTCCATATAAAACAGTGAAGTTAGAACTTGGGCTTTATTATAAATGGCTAACTATGGTTTTACCAATTTGCTACATTCTCCCTTAGTTGTTATTTGAAACTACATGCCATACTTGGTCTCATGAAAGGAAAGGCAAATGAATTTCTACAATTCTGCTGAAATGTTTACATGTGTAAGCCGGAGAAAAAGTGCAGAGGAAAAAAATGTGTGAAGGGCTATTTCAGGTAAGATCCAATAGGCTCTTTCATTGACCCAAACCTTTATGAATTTAGGAGATTAAAAGCTAACACACTCACTTTTTCACAAGTGTTTCTAGGGCTAGAGATTAACAATCCTGTTCATGTTTATTCACTAAATTCAGTGGGACTTATTTCTAGGTAAGTAGATATAGGGATTGCAGCCTCCATCAAGTCTGAAATTCACTGGCATACTTTACTTTTCAGAAACACTGGTCCACCTATAAGTCAAAGAAAATAATGTGGATTTTATTGAATGATGCATCAAAAGCCAAGCTTCTGTATTGCAGAGAGGGGGAAGAAACTCTTCTAGGATCAATGAAATGAGCATTTCCAAATTAGCTTTAATTTTGATTTCTCATCAATATTTATTTTCCTGTAGCCCATACACCTTTTGTAACATGGTACATGAAAGCAGGCACACCAGTTCTATCAAGTCTGTAGGCCCATCAGCCTTTTTTAAAAAAATGGTGATTGGAACATTTGCTAACAGAACACCGTTCCACAATGGTGTTCCAGACTGTTTTCTTGTTCATATTCTACCCACCTTCAAATATGAAAAAGAGATGGGTGTTTAATGATCATGCTCATTAAGATAAAAATGTGTTCATGCCTTTTAACATTTGCAGCCTAAATATTGGGGGTTCCTATAAAATAGAACAACTTTTATTATTATTATTATTCATGAATCAGCCCCTATATTTGAAACAAATCGTTGCAGCAACAAGGAATGACAGCCTGACAGCCTAGAAAGTTATTAATGGCGGTGGCAGCCTGCAAATCAAAAATCATGCCAGTGCATCTGTATGAACAGCAATTTGTGCTCCACTGAATAACCACATAGCCCCTACTCTCCCCCCAACTCAGCACTGGAGCAATTGGTGGGGAGAGGACAAATCATAAATATAAAATATTTCCCCAATGGGAAAAATGGCTTGAATATAATTGGTAAGTTGGGAGAACAACAATGTGCAAAAATTTGTTAAATCCCCTTAAGCTTATTGTCTATTGTATACTTAGTGGAATTCTAGAATTGTACTAACAAAGGGTCTCTCTCTCTCTCTCTCTCTCTCCAAATATATATATCCTGTTGTTCACCCATTATGTAGTGCAGGGCTAGACAAGGTAACTTATTTATTTTTGATGTACTTCACTGTATGCAAAAGGCAGAAGTCAGGAACAGCAATTTTCATGCAGCATAGCCACGTGAACAAGAGAATAGGGTTCCTGTAGCTTTAATAATTGCATGGAGGAGGGATTTTCAGCAGGGGTAGCTCTCATGAAATGCCCACTTCTACACAACTATTAATGGTCCAGGATCCCCATATCCAACCCCTCCCCCGCCACATATTTGGACATAAAACTAAATCATAGCTATAGGATTCTGGGAATGATGCAGCTTGAACCTTGGGTTAGTGCTTGACTCATTCTTCCTCAGGTGCAGCTTGGAAGAGGAGAATGGAAAAACTTCCTGCTTAATTGTGCTTTGTCATTGTAGGAATAGTTGGTATCTATATTAAGCAGAATGTAACAGGGCTGGTGCAATATGAGCTTGTGGTAGAAACAGGAGTAATTACTCAGGATACTCTTGTAAGGTAAAGAAGAAAATTTACATTTATATTCTCAGGAAATCCATCTTAGAAAAGGAAATTAGTCTTCTTCTATTTTCATGGAGATTGTCCGTGAATAAAATCTGGCTGAATACAGCGCGGCAGGCTCCAACCCTAAATGGAAGAGAGACAGACGATTTCGCAGCAGGGACAGCATCGTCTGAAATTGACCCCCTGCCGCGCTGCTGCTACGAACCTCTCCCGCTCGATCCTTGCACTGCAAGGATCATCTGAAAATGTCCTAAGACTATACAATGCCTCTTTGCTTCCAATGTGGTTTCCAGGGCCGGTTTAACCTGTCTGCCAAATCAGCATTGGCAGGGGGCCCCGAGGTCAAGAGGGGGCCCCGAGGTCAAGAGAGGGCCCCGTGTTGGCCTCCTTAATATGAAAATAATGGGATTTCTGGTTTAAAATACCATAGAGTTGCCTTGGAAGGCCTAGAAAAGGGCTAGGGAAGACACATTTTCTAGGAAGACTCTATGGTAGGTGTGCTGTTTTGTGTCCCATGGATAATGAATCCAGGGATACGGGGGTCCTACTATAATCTGAACATCCTGTACGGTGAATAGGTTAGGTTACATTGATCTGAGATAAACATATGGGGGCCCCAAAGTAAAGCATTGCAGGGGGCCCCAAAATTCCTTAAACCGGTCCTGGTGGTTTCCATGCCAGTGGGATGATGCATCTGCTCAAAGTTTAATCTGAACTTTAAAGGAGATTTCCAAGGTGATAAATCCTAGATTAACTGCCTCACCGACATGGGAGCCACCAGCTACCAGTGGTTTAATTGAGTCCTTGAATACAATGGAAGTGAAACTTGTTTTAAAAAAAGGTCTTCCTACTCTAGCAATGTGTCTAGGGTTCTTGAAAAGGAAATAGTTTAGTACACATCTTTTTAAAAAGCAGTACATTTGGCACAGTATAGTTTCTTCTAGCTTGATATGGGTTGGAATACCGTTTAGTTTCAAACGCTGAGGGCTTCCAGCAAAGTCATGCAGCTTCCACATTTTGATGCATTGTGCCCATCCTACCATAGTGAAATTGTTACTGCTAGGAATCCATGCTCAGCTGCTATGGTTATGCATTCCTAGATCTCCCTGGGGGAAGGGTTTGCATATGCCAACTCTGAGAGAAGGGTTGACCCACCACTGGGGGAATGGAAAACCTTTTAATTTTGTCCCTTGGATTATTCCTCCCTGGCTTCAAATAATATTGACTGCAAAGCTATGCAGCAGTTAAAGACTTCTGCCACCAACTGACTGAAGATGATACCATAGGCTTCAAACATATGGACCTATTTAAATAATATTTAATACATTAAAAATAGCTTGCTGGTACAAACCCTCTATATGTGCCTTAGTATGCATGCCATGTTTCTTTAATTTCTTAAACTTCATTTTATTAAAGGTTTACTTAGAACAATAGTCAGTTATACCTTATCCTCCCTCCCTTGCAGATAATAGTTTAGGATTCAAAATACAATTGAATAGTTGCAAGCAAGTCCTGGTAGCAACAATGGGTAATATCTGAAATGATTCACCATGAACACCTGAAGAACAACATAGTGGGCCAGGTTCAGAGCTTCAATATATGTTATACATGGATACCATATAATCTCAAAGGTATCTTCAACTAACTCACCTCTGGCAAGACAACATTTAAATGTCAATTTTCCCAATAACACAAGAGTCTGAAACCATCAATGGATAAATAAACCTTGCAGATTCTTCTATGTCCTTGCTATCTCTGCCCTTGCTGCATACAACATATAGATATAAGATCTTTATGTAAAACATTTTCATTTACAGTTCCATAAATTGACACAAATAATAAAGAACTTTGAAACTAGACAATCAGATTGGTTGTTTTCTTAATCCAACTGAGAACTTCCATCCAAAAAGGGAATTATATTGGTACAACAAACCTGTCAGGGGATGATAGGACATTCAGTCCCTGGCCGAAGCCAAAAAACTTTCTCAGCAGACTTGGTAGCAACCCTTTCCCAAGAATACTCACACACAGAGTACTTGGTGTCCAGAAAACAGGAGGTGTTTTAATCTTCAAAGTAGTTTCAGCTATTCAAAATATCTACAGTCAAAGTGCTATGCCAGGCATCACAGAATCAGAGGAAGAGAATGATCTCTGTTCTAGTTTGCTTATATACACATCAGTATGGCATTGGCTTATTCAAGCACATGGTTACATTGCATCAGATTTTCATATTACATGGCTTTGCACTATAGTAACCCTTCTCATGCAGCTGTGGCATGATTAGGCATGACTGGCAGTTCACGGAGTCATGGAGTCAGTCATCATGACTCAACATGATTTCTGCAGTTGTTTGGCCATTTTAAAACTTAGGGTTCAGTCACCAACTCCTGACAAAACCTACATATGCACACTGTACTAAGAGTGTTGGAGCTTCACCAATATTCATCCAACCAATCATTCTTAATTCTATGTAACCTGAGCAGGAAAAAGCACCAGCAATGTATCACTTTGCTACTGACTTATAGAATCATAGAGCTGGAAGGGGCCTTATAAGCTACCAAGTCCAACCCTCTGCTCAACACAGGAAAGCCAGCCAAAGCATCCCCCACAGGTATCTGTCCACCCTCTTTTTGAAGAGAGGGAGACACCACTGCCTCTTTAGGCAATTGGTTCCATTGCTGAACCACTCTTACTGTTAAGATGTTCCTTCTCATGTTCAATCAAAATCTACTCTCCTGTAACTTAAAACAATTAGACCTGGCCCTACCCTTTGGGGTAGCAGAGAACAAACCTTCATTCTCCTCTCTGTGAGAGGCCTTTAAATGGTTAAATAATGCCATCATGTCACCCTTCACTCTTCTCTTCAGCAGGCTGAACATACCAACTCCATTGACATTTTCTCATCTATATTTTTTCTCCATACCTCTTATCATCCTTGTTGCCTTTCTCTGAACTGGCTCCAACACGTCTATATCCTTCTTAAAATGAGTCACCCAGAACTGAACTTCCCTTACTGTTGCTGGCAAGAGTTGATATGGAAAGAATCCTCAAATTCTAGCCACTTTTTGTCTTCTATTTGTACCCCAAGCTCAGGTTCTCAAGTCCCTATTGAAACTTTGGTGGACCCATAGATAACTTTGATAATCATTTTATAATTTCTATCATATATGCCTAGTAGAAATGTCAAGTCAAACCATTTCAAAAGCTGTGGGTGGGACAGTGTCTATATGCCATATCTGAGAAATCTACATTCCATGCTTTTGGAGCTATGGCTGGGACAGAAACATACCTTCTGTTATGATTATAGATAAAATTATATAAGGAGGGTACCCTACAACCTCAGGTTACATATCTGCTTCCTAATCACAGTTAAATAGCTAGAAAGACAAAAAGAAGTCACTAAATAAGATATATAAGAATAATAGGCCTTCTTAAGCACTTGGGGACTTGCAAGAAAAGGTGCCTTACCTAATTTGTATATTTTATTTATACATGTTCAATGTTACCGGCATAAATTCTGCATGAACACAGTGGATACTTTTGGGATTCTGGGGCTAGCTTTTCACATAAGGAGGCATAGCTTCTAGAAAAGCTTATTCCCCACCTGTCTTTTGATAAATTAAGCACTGGCAGGAATCTACTTTGCGTGTGTGTGTGTGTGTGTGTGTGTGTGTGTGTCAGTGTCAGCTGTTTCCGCCTAGTTGTAAGCCGATAAACTATTAAGGAAGGATTTTATTTTTAAGTATGATTGATCAATCCATATTCAGTATACCAGTCTGCATGAGTAATCCTAGGAGGCAACAAGCACATAATTAACCACTTGACAATAAAACTTAATTGCTTCTGATTTGTTAACATGGTAGCTACTCCCAAATCATGGGTCACTTCTCAGTTAAAGAAGAATTATGCTAATGAACAAACATTCCAGTAAGTAATGCTTTTTAAAAACAAAAACAAAACAAAAGCCTGATAGTGATCTGGAGACTCAGGGGGTCAATGATGGGCTACCACAGTTATTTCCATTGGTTGGATCTTGTTACTGTAGTAATGTCTTTTAGGAGGAACCATAAGAACGAGGCAACTAAAATTACTAAAAGGAACATAGTGGTGTAGACTAAAGTCACAAGAAAGTAGCTGCTACTTTCCAGCACTCAATGATGTGAGTGCTGTGGTCCAGGAACATCTGGAGAACCACAAATTGGCCACCTGCTTTTACAGATTAATATCAGCAGAAGGCAAGAAAATCCTCTTAGGGGGAAAATTTGGCCTGAATCCTATTGTACATTCCAACTAGAATAGACCCATTGAGTCAATGGAATTTGCTTGCAAATTGACTCACTATTCAATGATTGGTTCAGTGGGTAGGTGTACTCCAATTAGGACTAACCAACAGGATTCAGACCATGGCTGGAATTCACTAAGGCCTAACCTAGAGTTACAAATTCATGACTAGTTCGTATTCACAATCTCTATGTATTCACTAGTTCAAGGAATACATAGGGACTGTGAAAGTCCCACAATACTCATTTACCAGGCAGCAGCCACTGTGAGCAAAAGGGGTCTGGTTATCCTGTTGATCAGGAAGAGCTAGC
This sequence comes from Gambelia wislizenii, assembly GCA_030847615.1. Taxonomy (NCBI): domain Eukaryota; kingdom Metazoa; phylum Chordata; class Lepidosauria; order Squamata; family Crotaphytidae; genus Gambelia; species Gambelia wislizenii. Next base: position 236,955,169 of record JAUMIR010000004.1, read on the forward strand.
TGATGTTTCCATCCCACCCACATGAGTGATCTCTGGTATGAGGGGGGGGGGGGCGGTGGTTGTGACAAACTTAAACAGGGTTCTACTGGTTAAAGAGTATCCAGTGCTTTTATTGATCACACCTGGCAGTAGATTTTTGCTCCATCCAAACTTTGCAAAACTGTCTGGCAAATGTCCAAGCAATTCATGATGGAATCTGTATAATTCTCTTTAATTATATCTGTTTACTTTTTAATCAGTTGTATACCAGTTGGATGTAATCATATAGAATACCACCCCGTAGTATCTATTTCATTAGGACTTTATTTGCTTGGGGTTGGCCCTTGTGATTTGTTCCAATTCTATGAGTATATGTTCATATATTTTTAAATATTTAATAACCCACCTTTGCTCCTGGGGATCCAAGATGGCTAACAACAGAAATCATAAATTTCACCTTTTTCCTAAAAAAAAATCCAGCCTTGGAGAATTTATAACAGAAGCCACTGAACATAAAACAGGAAAAGATATAACAACAGCCAAAATGTTCAAAATGTTTTTTAACAAATGAGATACATATTAATACAATAGATTAAAAATTACAGACTAAAATGTCACACTAAACAGGAAGACTTTTATGAGATTCCAGATGGCCATCAATTAGGAAGTGAAATGGGCCTACCAAGAAAGGAAGTTACAGCAACTACACAGAACCCCATCCTGAAATGTATTTTTGGGGTTGCTGGGACATACAAGAAGGTCTCTAAAGATGATCTCACTAAGGCAGCCACCATATGAAGTTTTTTAAAAAAGGCAAGACTTGTACCTAGGACTAATCTATTATAGAACAGACTAAAGACAGGAAATGAGAGAACCCCCTGGTGATCATGTACAGCTCTCACTTGAGACCACTCAGATGTATCATCACTGAACTACCACTTATTTTGGACAATAATGCTACCCTCTTAAAGGCTCTTGGTGGCAGGTCTTTACTTGCCTACAGGTAGCCTCCCAATCTCAAACAGTTACTTACTTAAAGGAGGACACACAGCACAGATGGGGAGACAAATACAGGACCTGGCCATAAACCAAGATGCCAATTCCGCCCACACATCTACTTAGGAAATGTCATCACAGGACCTAATCACATCACCCACAATATTAGAGATACTTTCAGTTGTTCATCCTCTGTGTGATATTGGGGTGACCAAAATGCTGAAAGGTCTGGAAACCATGCCCTATGAGAAGTGGCTTAGGGAACTGGGTATGTTTAGCCTGGAGAGGGTTAAAAGATGACTTGATAGCCATGTTTAAATATTTGAAAGCATGTCATATTGAGGATGGAGAAAGCTTGTTTTCTACTGCTCCACAGACTAGGACACAGAGCAATGGATTCAAACTACAGGAAAAGAGTTTCCTCCTAAACATTAAGAAGGACTTCCTAATGCTAAGAGCTGTGCAACAGTGGAAAACTGCCTTAGAGTGTGTTGGAGTCTCCATCTTTGGAGGTTTTTAAACAGATGCTGGATGGTCATCTGTTGGGTGTGTTTTGATTGTGTGTTCCTGCATGGCAAGGGGTTGGACTGGATGGCCCTTGTCGTCTCTTCCATGTTATGATTCTTATGATTTTATGTTTCTATGATATACCATCGACAATGCCCTTCAGCACACTACATTGGGCAAACAAGCCAGTGTCTGTGCCAGAGGATAAACAGACATAAATCAGACATTAGGAAGTTGAATACACAAAAACCAATGACAGTGCATTTCAATCTTCCTGGGCATTACATCTCAGACCTCAGAACAGCAATCCTTGGCCAAGGGGACTACAAACGAAGATTGCAAGAGAAACAGCAGAACTGGAATATATCCAATCCATCAACAGTTGGTTGAACAGAGACAATGGTTTCCTGGCACACTACATATATTATATCACTAGTTAACACCCTAGCCTCATGAGGGCACTCTTGGCCAGTTTATCATATCTCCTTTCTGATTTCCAGCTAGCATCACACTACATTTCAAAACTCCCTCCAACATTCATATGGTCATCCGTCCACCTTGGCCTTAGGGAATATCTTTCCTCCCTGAAGGACTATAGTTAAAACTAAACGTATCACCTTATCACGATACCCACAAGTTTCGTACTTTGATGGCTATTCATACAGCCTGCTCATAAAGGTCTACTCCTAGACACTAGTTCATTCCATGCATCTGAGGAAGTAAACTGAAGTTTACGAAAGCTTATGCTACAACTTTTTTTCTCTCAGTCACAAAGGCACTTCAAGATATCTTTGCATTGCTAAGGCAGTCAGTTTCTTGTGTTTTGCTGATGGGTACTGCATTTCTGGATTTGTGTTTAAGTAGGACTTTTTCAGACAAAGAAAAAACAACGCTAGCAGCCTCGCCAGCGCTGCAGGGCGTCCGTTTCGCATGATGCCCGTCCCTAGCGGTACTGTTGCAGTACCACTGGGACATTTGAGCGTTATATTTAGCAGATTTTTACTCACGATCAATGGACGCCCTGCAGCGCTGCAGCCTCGCAACGTGGCGAGGCTGCTAGCATTGTTTTTTCTTTGTCCGAAAATGTCCGTAGTATTATAAACCATTGATAAATGCACGTTTGAGGTATCCAATGCAACCTTCTTTTAAGCAATTAAGGTTTCTAAATATGTAAGATGCTGTGTGCCTTAATGCTAAGAATACAAGTGTATACAATTTGCTTTCCATAACTAATGTGACTTTGGCTAATTTTCTGAGTCTGAGAAAGTGGCAAACAAACCAGACTGGATCCAGCTGAGATCTGAACTGCTGCAGGAGTATAAGGAGAGAGTGCAACAGAGCTTTCAAACAGCCAGCAACTTCTAAGGAAAGTCAAACACTACAAGCATTATTCATGGTCCAGAAGGACATAAAATTGACTCTGGCAGCTCAGTAAAATAACTGGAGATTAGGTAATGCCAGTTCCCATACCCTGAGGGAGATATAAAATAGAGACTCAGAACAGATACTTCCTCTGCTTTGATCTTGCCAAATTACCTTAACAAAGTTTTTGTCGATATCTTCAGATACCTTTCTTAGAAAATATTGGGGCAAATGCTATATCAAGCCATGGAATGGGAATTACCTGTGTTTGTGAAAATGCACTCTTTCTATCAGAGGGGCTGATAAACCAAAGCCATAGATGAGTTCCAGGTAGAGGTTATAGTCTTTGCTTTAGGCACATCCTACACTTTGTACCTGGGTCATGGCTGCAAGCAAATTTCATGATCTGCAGTAATAAAGGCCACTCAGAATTTTAAGGTCTGTAAAGCTGTGATAGCAATGCTGGTAATCTAAAATCTTGTAAATACATATTCTGTGCATACATTTTTATTGCTTGTTTCAGAAAATATGTATCCTAGATCAGAACTGTAGGTTCTCTTGTGGGGTATAAAATGGACAGCAAGCTGTCTGTTGCCAATGTAGAACAATTTTCACTCACATAATGATCTTTTTGCTCTCTTGATGGCTTGATCTATGCTTTGTGGGTTTTAGCTGGTACCAAAATGAGGTCAGTGAAGGGACCAGTCAGGCCAGTGAGGGAAGGGTATTCCACAACTGGGATACCACAGCCAAGAAGGTATCCTCCTTGTCCTCCCAGATCATCTCAATGCTTAGCAGGTGTACAAAGAGAGAGGTACAAGTCTCAGAGCATTTCATCCTTTGAACATCATTGCCAACACCTTGAACTCTGACCAGAAGCATAGCAGCAGCCTGGGCAGGTACTTTTAAAAAGGTGCAATGTGGAATGTTCCACTGTAAGAAAATTTTGGTTAGATGTACTATCTCATATTTCTTGTATCATATGCCAAACAGGGCATTTCTGTACAGCCTTTCTCTTACTTAACTTGTTTAAGAACCAAAATGCTAATTTAAAGCATAGGAAATTAATTGCCTTTTTGCTTATGGCTGCTCGGCTAGAAATAGCCAAATGTTGGAAAACTGGTACCCTATCACTTGCAGAATGGTGGAATCATGTTTGATAATTGTGCTTATTAGAGAAACTATCCTACAAGATGCAGCTGTGTAATGGACAAACAAAACTGAACACCTTTTTTTTGATATCTGGCAAATGTTCATTGATTGTGTAGCAGATGACACACATCAAGTTTGGCCTCCAGTGAACCATGGACCACTTTGCCATTCATCACTCTGATCTCATTTTATACTGCAGTGGCCAGGACCTTGGATACTTTATGTATATCTACATTGCTGCCCCCTGACTTCTTGTGTTTCCCAATGAGACCCATGACTTGTCATGGGGCCCATCTACACGAGAGGAAAAAATCCAAAATACCTCATAGTATTGGCATCTTGCAGCAGCAGCAACATGTCTAAATGGTTTTTCTGGCCTTAGAAGCCCCCATAACCCTCGCATTCCTGATGGTGGCTGCACATGATTTACTCGTGTTAGTTCTTCACCACCACAGTGTAGTTGTTTTTTAAAGTCATCCCAAGGTGTGCTGGTACAGCAGAGCAATTCTCAAGAAAGCAAAACAGAAAATATTTATCCTTTTTATCACCTTAGTGAGTGATCACTAAGGCAAAAATCCAACATGGTGGCAGCAGGTGCTTGCTCTCCTAGCAAGACCCACCCCAGCTCTCACCTAGCCAATCAGCTGTGTGTTTCTCTTCAAGTTTTTTATTATTCATTAGTCCAGATAAGCAAAAATGCACACCCACCTCGTGGTTTGTGAAAAAGTACAGGGAAATCTGTGAAGGCTTTTACCCCATTGTTTTTGCCGTTTGGGCCCCCCTCCTTCTGAATAGTGTGGATTGGTGCTGGATCCTGTTTAGACAGATAGGATTCCCAGTGAATTCCATGAGGGGTATTTTCACCATTTAGATTGGCCCATGGTTATTTCTGAGATGTTTGTTATTGCTGCTTTTTGGACCATCGGGTGTTTTCTGTTTTCCTTTCCCTCATTCTGCATTACTTGTATGTTTAAAAAAATAACAATTTAAAAAATAAAAATGGAAAAAACTTGTTAAATAAACAAAATTTACCAAAAAAAAAATGTGTACTGTGGTTTCTATGTGATGTTCCAGATATTAATTTCACAGTTGCATTGTGTACAAGCTGCAGCTTTTGTGCTGTCCTCAAAGGCATCTCCACAGGAAGCAGATTGAAATAATCTAGATAGGAAGTTATCATTGCATAATAGAGTTCCATGTGCTGTCACAGACCTGCACTGGAGGAACCCCTTTTGATATTGCATGGGATGAAGCCAGTAATTTAACCTTGGCACCTGCGCCATTGGTCAGAGAGTGGAGGGCAGGGCCAAAGGGTATTTAAGCCCAGATGCCCTCCACCTCCTCCTTATCATCACAGTTTGGCTCACCCTCCTGCTGCTGAATCAGTGTGATATAATTGGTCGCTTTGTGGGGCCAGGTAGGAACACCTTTTCCAAGTGTTTTTTTTTTTTTTTTTTGCTATTCCATACTGTGGATACATACTTGATAATTGGCTTAGGGTGATGTCTTAAATAGGCCGTCACTTGGCAGGTAGAGGGGGAGATTTGGTAGTTTGGTTAGCACCTATGGCACCTCCCCATTTTTGATGGTGAAGGGGGAATCTGGAACTTCCCCTTTAAGTCTGCAAACTGAGGGGTGGGGAAAGTGACCTTCTTTGGGGCTGGCCTGAGGGATAAACCCTATCCTTAAGTCCTGTGACTTGAGGGAGGGACTTTTGGGTCAGCCTTCCAGATGCAGGCTGACTGGGGAGCAATCCAGTTTATGGGTTCTCCCTGGGGTTCAAGTGTTTTCACCCAAGCAAAGTTGGGGAGGGGTTTTTGGAGCTGACCTCCTACCCCAACAATTCCCACACTAGGTTGCTCCCTGATGCAGATCTCTCAGAGAAGGGTTAAATAGATTATATTTAAATAAATTGGCCCTTTACAACCCATTATATGTGTCTGGTCTCTTTATTCCTGTGTCAACTAGCAAACTATATTCTCCTTATCCAGGAACCTGTGACTGATGAGCAAAAAGCTGGGCATAAGCTCTGTGATCTAACTCCAACATTGTAAGGTTTCAGTGACATAGCTGATCAGGCTCACATGGAAAAATGATCTATGCATAACCATTGAAGTTCCTTCCCCTCAATCCTTTTGCCATTTAGTAGCAAAAAACTAGGAGGAGAGTATGATACCATGTTTTGCAATCACCTCATGACTGTCATGGCAGCCACAAAGTTCCAAGTGGGCTCTCCCTCAAGGAGACCTTGACATCAGTGTTGAAGGAGGCCATAATCACGGTCCTGGGCTTCTTCTTCAGCACCTCTAATACTACCTCACTGCTCAAGGGACACTGCTCATCAGCAGAGAGGGTAGAACAACTGCAGCATTTCTGTTCAGACTTTTTCGCCCAGAATTAGATACAAAACCTCAAAACTGGTGTCAGAATAAACAGATCTTTCCACAAAGGAGAGATTCCTTATGAAAGATGGCAACTCCCTAGCCACCCATCTTTCAGTCTAGATTGATAATGTACTAATAGGAATGAGGCAAGCAAAGCTGAGTCAGATCCACAGCAACTTGCTGATCTACCCAGGGCATTGTAATACACACCAGATTGGCCCTTTCACCAATTTGTTTTATCATAGACTAACCTGGCATTCAATGCCAGCACCAACAGATTAGAAGACAACCTGCAAGGCAAGCTAGATCTAAAGGGAAGGAATCCAAAACACAATAGCTTTCAGCTATCTGTTCTGCATTTTCCTTACCTGCCTTTATTCACTCAGGTTTTCATTCAAAGGAGAGATGAAAATAAAACCCTCACTCCTGTTAAATTTTAGGCTGTAAAGTTCCACAAAAATAGAATATTATTTTATTTTTAAAGGGTTTTTAAAAGTTTTTAAATTCACCCAAATGAGCAATAAATATTTCCAACTGCTGAGCTCCTCTTTGGGGATTACCGCACCCCGAAGAAAAGTGGCAAAGCAGCATGAACATTCTGTTTTCCCTGCTGCCTTACCACATGATGTTGGCATTCTTTCATTCTGGTCCCATGGAGGGCTGAGGTAAAACTGTGTCTTGGCTAATGAGAAAAAACCATTAGCAAAAAGACATGGTTTTATCTTGTTCCCCAATGGGATCATAATAAAAGAATGCTAGAAGAACTTCAACGTCATGAGGTAAGGCATCAGGGAAGACAGAACATCCCTGCTGCTTTGCAGCTTTTCTTTGGAGTGTGGTAAACCCCTTTCTGTTTAAGACGTGGTTCCATGGGATCCTTACCATCAAGAGGGGATATTTTCCCCCTGGGAAAAGGCACCACTTTGTTGTAAAATAAACCATTATCAAGAAATTTACATCTCCATCATAATAACTTCAGTGGCAATGGGTTAAGTATGTTTCTACTACTTCAATGTAACCCATTGTAGTAAGATGAATGTTTTCTGGCAGCATTTGTGTTCATTTTGGCTTTGCTGAATTTCATTTCCTTTGCCTCTTTACAAGATGGCTTTTAGTTGCTTTTTCATTAACTGATCCTTTTCCCAATATTTATCTGACAGCACTGAATTTCATGAAATTCCCTTTGTATGCATCTATAGCTACTTCCATTTCTTGCAAAAATCAATTGCATACAATGGTCAGGGTTACCAGGTCTCTTGAGGTTCAGGCCCTCAAAGTCAAGGGGCAGAGATGGGGGCAAAGCTTTCAAAGAGCTGTCAAGCATCTCCTAATATGACCTGCAATGAAAGATTATTAGCTGTATATTTTCTAACTATACAGATAATGCCTACTTTTGTAACTTCCTTGTGGTCACTCTGGGGAAGGGTATGCTGGGAAAAGAGGGTGTTTAAACTTTGTAATGAGGAAAAGGCTGAGAATCAGGCCTTCAGAAAAGAATTTTGTGTTTCTACTTCTTCATCATCATCATCCTTCATCCATTTAATAGCCTTCACCAGTAGAATAGCCTCCCTCAGAAGATGGTCGACTCTCCTCCTGTGGGAATCCTTAAAAAGAGATTGGATGACCTTCTTTTGAGAGTGATTTAGTTGTGAAATCCTGGAATGCAGGGGGTAGGATTACATGGCCCTTGTTGTGCCTCCCAACTCTATGGTTTTATGATTACTTCCTCTGGAGAACCTGGAAAAGAGAATGAAACTTTGAATCAAACTCTAAACATCAAATTGAATCAAGTAACAGGATAAATTTATTACATATCAATTTTTGAAGATTTGAATGAGCTGTTCTAAATTAGATTGAGGTTATGTAAATTCCACATACTCTAAAGGCACCAGGTTCTGCCTGATCTTGGAAACTAAGCAGGACCAGCCCTAGTTAGTACTTGGATGGGAGACTGCCAATAAATAGCAGATGCTTTGGGCTCTATTTTAGAGGAAGGAACTGGCAAAACCACCTCTGAGTATTCCTTGCCTAAGAAAACCCTATGAAATCCATGGGGTTGCTGTAAGTTGATGGGTGACTTGAAGGCACATGCACAAACACAAGTTTTCACAATATTTCCATTAACATTTGTCAAGCAAACTAAAAAAGAGAGAGATTCTGATTAGCCGTTGACTACCATGTGTTGAGACTATGTGATATGGGTGCTTTGGATGATACCCAATATAGCCGGTTTGACCTATTGCATCTCTTTTTCTGCCTTTTTGTCCATATACTCAGCAGTGTGGAGGCATGGAGCTGTTAGAGATTAAAAGGTTTCCTTCAGAAACGGAAAGTTTTGTTCAAATAAAGTGAACTTTAAAAAGCACACACTTTCCCAAAGGAAATGCAAGTAGAAAATAAGGGAAGCAAAAAGAGATTTTGAGGAGTGTACCGCTAATAGCAATGCAGTCATTCCCCTGGGTGCAACTCAGAGTTCTACAGCCCCTCCCCTTGTTTTCATCACAAAGATAGTCCCCAAGTGATTTAGTATGTGTCAGCAAAAGTTAAACAGACTCAAATAACTTAGGACAGCTTAATGACTCAGGTGAGCAATAAGTCATAACACAGGTAAGTAAGTTAAACAGCAAAGTGGTCAATTAAAATGTTAAATATTATTTAGTAACAGAAACCCACACCTGTAAGCCGTATTTCCTCCCCTTTTTCACTTTTTCCTGTTTCCTTACATTCATTTTTCTCTAAGAATATGCATTCCTGGCCCCAGCTATGGTGGCAGCCAGTTCCAATCTACGCACAATAAATCCCATCTCAGCTCTGTTACAGGGTTTGAGAAAGGAGTTCCAGGCACTAAGGCAGCTGCCTCTTGAAGAATAGGATATCCTGAACATTGCCTAGTTCAGAGGACTGTACTACCAGACTCCCTGGGACTCCTTTCTGTCTTTATAATCTTATTTGGATGACCTGTCTCATCTCCCAGACTGTTCCTTACCTCCCCCTTTCAACCACTGGCTGCCTAGTGAAAGGCAAACTTCCAAAGGTGGCAGGGGGAGGAGCCCTAAGCAACCCTGCCATCTTCCTAGGTCCTCCACCTCAGAATCACACTTCTTCTCTTAGGGTTGCCTTTTTGAAATCTGGAGAGGGCTCCTGTAGAAGGAGGAATCTCAACAGTGTTGCTTGTTTCCTGGCTGTGTGAAAAACAATGCCTGATGAAATTCCCTCTTCTACACACAACCATTAAAGGTATAGGAGCCCTCTTCAGTTTTCAATCAAGCAACCCTATTTCTTCCACTCAGCCTCTCTCTCACCTTATGTCTCTGCTCTCCCTCCTTTCCTAATTTCCACAGCATCAGTTCTCCCTCCTGTTTTTTCTTATATTTGACTTTCTCCCACTTTCTCCTTCACCTTCTCATCATCCTATCCCCACCTCCACCCCTGCTCTCTCCCATATCTGATCCCACCAGACTTGACTCCAGCCAGCTGTTGACCCCACTCTTCCTGGTTCCTATCTGTCTCCCTCCATCGCTCTATTCTGCTTTTGCTTCCCATTCACCTTCCCCTGTTCTTAGGTGCCTTTCAGTCATTTCCAACTTATGGCAACTAAGGCAAATGTATCACAGGGTTTTCTTGGCAAGATCTGTCCAGAGTGAGTTTGCCTTTGCCTTCCTGTGAGACTGAGAGACTGTAACTTGCTTAAGGTCACCCAGTGGTTTCCATGGCCAAGCAGGGATTTGAAGCCTGGTTTCCAGAGTTATAGTCCAACACTCAAACCACTACACCACACTGGCTCCACTTTGTTTTCCTTCCTTTTAAATTCTCCCCTCCTCCTTCAATATCAATAATTCCAAGTTGTACCCAGTGTTAGAGCTGTGCAAAGCCTGCTACTGATTTCACCCCCAGGCACTGCCAGCCTCTTTGTCTACCTTGCTGCTACTGCTGAGGCAAGTTCCATCCTGAGGTTCAAAGCCCATTCCCCATTCTACAAGTATCAAGGCAGACTTATTTAAGCATTATTTAAATACCTCAGAAATAGGAAGCCAACCAGGGAACTAGTCAGACCATTGGATAACACTGAAAATAAAGGACCTCAGAAGAAGGATAGGGAGATTGCAAAAAAGCTGAATGAATTCTTTCCATCTGCATTTATTGCTGAAGATACAAGAGAAATACCAATGTTTCCAGGAGAGGGTACTGAGACAGAAAATATGGACATGCAAGGAAGTTCAAAACTTCACCGAGAAATTACAAACAAATCATTTGCTCCAAATGGTATCTAGTCAAGAGTTCTTGAAGAACTGAGAAGTAAAATTGGCTGTCTTCTAACTAAAATATGTAACATAACCCTAAGGATTTTATCAGAGCACCCCCCGAAAACCCATTCTTTTGCCGGCATAACTTTTCTGTTTTTATGTTGGCAAAAGAACTCCCCATGCTGCATTTACCTTCCCTCCTGTTCAAAGGCTTCCTGACAATGAATGAGGAAGTGAACAGAGCTCCGTTCACTTCCTCATTCAAAATCCCATGGATTCTCATGAGAAGATGCTTGAATGGGGAATTTAAAAAAAACACAAAAAACAAAACACAAAAACTTACACAAAGCACATACACACACTTAAAAACTTACAAGTAAACTGGGGAGGGTGATAAAGAGTGTGTCACTTACCTGGATGTTGCGATCTCATCCAGAAGTGTTCTGGCCAGACCGGCCATTCATGCTGCATTCATGTGAGTTAGATGGTGCAAGGTTTCATATGCCAGCCATGCCAGCACTAAAGCACTATGGGGGATCAATTGATGGCTTAAGCTGTCAATTAAAAAGTATGATTTTTGACCTGACCTAAACGCAAAAGGGCGACGTCGTGTGGTACACGTCGTTATGTGGCATCATTATGATGCCATATTTAGTGTGTCTGATAAAGTCCTAAGATTGGCCTCCTTACAAGAGGACCAGAGAATGCTCAATGTAACACCATTTTTAAAAAGGGATCCATGACACCATAGGCTAGTTAGCTTAATACTAGTCAATTGGTGGAAAGTGTTATTAAGGAGAAAATTACAAAGCATACAGAAAAACAAGCTGTGCTGGAAAAGAATCAATATGCCTTCTGCGAAGGTCAGTCCTTTCCCAATATCTGATTGAACTAGATAGGCCCTTGGTCTGATCCAAAATGGTGGATCTAAATATGGCCCAGGGCTTATCAACACTAGCTAGGATGCATCGGTTCCCCGCTGGCATATCTTAGCTGTGGAGGTGGCTGGTCCCCCTCCCCCTGCCCAGTTACCTGCAGAAGATGGATCAGAGTCCAAACAAGATGCTGGCCCATCACTGAAGCCACTGCCACCATTTTCTCGCTAATGTGGAAGCCAGACATGGGTCCCGCAACATGTGACTGCAGGTTCCCTGCATGTGACCAGACTCGGTCACATGCTGTAGGACCCCTGCCTGGCTTTCAGAAGACCCAGGGAGCTAGCCATGGCAGGGAAGAGTGTTGTGTTGAATAGGCTCCTGCAGACATGTGGTAACCAATCTGGTGGAAACGGTGGAAACCGGGTATTATATTGCTGGAAATGACCCTATCCCGGCTTGCCCCTGTTCTAGCCCTGTATCTGCCCCAGGGGTAATTTGGACTGCATGGGGGTGGGTTGGGGTGAATGCCCAGCATCATTTGGACTACAGGGCTCTGGAACAAGGACAAGCCAGGGTATGTGCCCAGTGTAAACAAGTCTCTAGAGATATAAAACCATAGATATGTCAATTACATGGCAGAAGCAAGAATGGCATGCTGGATTTCCATGATGGTTCTAACTGGCATTTTTCATATGTCACTTTCAAGCCAAAATAATGTCACAGTTTCCTCAATTGAGCCAATGTGGTTCTTTTTGTTGTTAGTAACAGGATAACAATGGAAATGAATATACATCTTAACAGGAGGTTTTGGGTTTTCTCTGTGTGTGATCTAGTGGCTAAAGTTTGTGGTTAAGGCCAAGATCCTACTGAATAAAACTACTTGCACAATGGAACATTGCACATGCTGCATGATTGCTTTGGCACTCAAGCTACAAGGCATCCAGGCCCTTGTTGCATGAGTGTGAGTTGTATCTTTCTTGTGGAGATTGCCATGTACATGACATCCAATGGCAACAGTCCCGTGTTCCTATGCCAGTGGGGTTTTTCATTCTATCAGCCTTTAATAGGATCTTGGCTTATGGAATCACAATTTATATCATCTTAACTCCATTTTAACAGAAGTCCCACATTCTTCAGTAAATCAAATCAGTTTCACACTTACAGGATTAACCTGGCTTTTCCTTGACTTTAAAAAATACTATATCCAAGAAGTAATCATGGATTGAAGCAATGGGCGGCTGTCAAAGGAAAGGCTAGATTTGCTCTGGAAAATTTTATCTAGGGCATCAGATCAGTTACTGTGGTTGCCAAATTTAAGCTTACACAAGAAATAAGTGTCTTTTAAAAACATACGGGGTATGAATCATAACTAAGAATGGAGAAAGCAAGTTTCTTTCATACCATATGAATGGTTGGCAGAGTTTCATAGCTTCTTGTTTTAAAGTGGGTACTATATAGTACAATACATGTCTGCACACTCTATCACTTAACACTTTTTTTCCAGCTCAGTGTTGGGAATGTAATACTGACACTGCTTCCCTGTGTCATTTAACTTCTGCAATTTCTGGAACTGAAACTCTCACACTATATACTGGACAAATACTCTGTTCTAAAAAGCTTTAATTGTAATTCAAGAGTCTCTTACATGCATAGACATTATTTGTTCCAGTAAATGGTGTGAGGTAGGCTTAAATACCCTAAAGGCACCAGAACTTGTCTGATCCTGAAATCTAAGCCCTGGTTAATACTTGGATGGGAGACCACCAATAATACCAGGTGCTGTAGGAAGGAACTGGAAAAACCACCTATGAGTATTGCTTGCCTAAGAAAACCCTATGGGCTCACCATAAGCTGATAAGCAACTTCAAGCCATGCACACACACACACAAATTATGTGAGAGTTTCAGCTCTAGAAATTGCAGAAGTCAAATTTCAATGAGCCCCTGTAGATGGTCTTTGAGAGTACAGTATAGACAGGCTAAAACGTGTTGCCCTTTTAAAAAGTCAATAAATACATCCATCAGTTGAGCACCTTGAGATGTGTCTTTGGTTTCTTGTGTAGGTATCATTCAATAATGAACTTTCCCTCTGTTTCTGAATTCCCCCCCCCCAAAAAAAATAAATAGCACCTGAAGGGAAGTACATTATTTGTTCTCTTGTGTTAGGTCTAAAATTGGGCTATACCCAGAGCAGATTCTCTGCCTCTAGAACCTCCATAAATTCAGATGTAGGTCATTCTGCAAACCGTTCAAGGAATGTGTAGTTAATGGCCCATGTTTGCATGTCTGCAAGTGGCACTATCAAGCCTCTGTTGACCAGTGTGATCAAAGAGTAGAAAAGAACCTCTAATGTTGTCTATTTTCTCCTGAATGGCAGAATAAGCAGCGGGGGAAGAAGGAGGAAGAGGAGGAGAGAGGACCCCCCACCCCATTCCTCCTTAGGTAGAACTCATCTTTGGCAGGTAGAAGAGAGTGTGCTTGTGTCAAGTAATGATGGTGATCAGCAACATTTGCATAGTAAAGCTGGACAAAAAGGCTGTGGCTGGTGATTGGATACAACCAGCATGACTCCAGAATTACTCTTCAAGTATAACTCTTCAATTTATACTTAAAAACCTGAAATATGTTTCTCTTTCTATAGAACCAGGCAATAAAACTAACAGCATTATTGACAGAAAAGTATATCATATAGCTGCATCATGAAATTCATACCAGAGCATGAGTCAGCCCTAGAAGCCGAACCCAAAGGGTGCTCCTCAATGGCTCCTCTTTGCCTTGGAAATATGTGACCAGTGGGGTGCCACAGGGTTCTGTCCGGGGCCCAGTGTTATTCAACATCTTTATCAATGACTTGGATGATGGAATTAAAGGCATACTTATCAAATTTGCAGATAACACCATATTAGGAGGAGTAGCTAATACCCTAGAGGACAGGATCAAAATTCAAACTGACCTGAATAGACTGGAGAGCTGGGCCAAAGCTAACAAAATGAAATTCAATGCGGGGAAATGTGAGGTACTGCACTTAGGGGAGAAAACAAACAATGAAATGCATAGATACAGGATGGGGGAGACCTGGCTGAATGAGACATACATGCGTGGTGGGGTCTCCTTCCTTGGAGGTCTTTAAACAGAGGCTGGATGGCCATTTGTCAGGGATGCTTTGATCATGATTTCCTGAGTGGCAGGGGGTTGTACTGAATGGACCTTGTGGTCTCTTCCAACTCTACAATTCTATGATTCTATGATTCATTGATTGCACTCCAAACTTTGAAGTTAACATACCCACCCACCCCCCAAAATTATATACAGATTACATCAGAAGTATAAGACAATTGATTGGCCTAAATACCCTAAGGGCACCAGATCCTGTCTGATCTTGGAATATGGTCAGGCCTGGTCAGCACTTGTATGGGAGAACGTCAGTAAATACCAGGTGCTATAGGATGGAATTGGCAAAAACACCTCTGAGTATTCTTTGCCTAAGAAAACCCTATGAAATTCATGGGGTCACCATTAATCGGCAGGTGTCTTGAAGGCAATACACACAAAAAATTCATCATCCAAACATCAGAGTTAAGAGGACAACAACCACACATCATCATAAATTTCCAACATAACATCTGGGGAAGCATGACATGAAATTGAATTCCAGCACATGTTCAGTCAATATTCAGCTGGTTATTTTATGTATAGGATTTTCCAGACATGAAAAAATGATAAAAGCACTATCGATCATTCCATTAATGTATTTGCAAGAAAGATAAGGCAGTCCTGTGGATTTTCTAATTTCCTGATCTAATCTGGTTTATGATTGCTAGAATATTTCTGGATAAAGAATGGTTACTGACCTATTTTTCCACCGAAGTTGAATGACAATTTTAAAAAACCCTATTTTTTATGGCACATTTCAGTTACCAAAAATAATTGTGTGCTTGTTTGTAGTACTATATTTAGAGACAAAAAACAAAACAAAACAAAAAACCTAGAGAGTATGTTATTCTCCCTAGCACACTCTAGTCCTTTAAAAACAACTAGCTGAGGTTGTCTAATCACAAACATAAATTAGTAAGAATTGATAGATGGGTATTTATACCTGTCATCAACAATCCCCAAATATCTAACCTTTTTCAGAAAGATACTACCACAAGGCCAAGAATTGTGGCATTTAAAAATAAATTAAAAGTGTAAACTCTTCCCTTTGCTATTTGCCATAAATATCCCCTTTTCCAATTAGAACAAGGTGTTCTGGATCACATAAATCTCTTTTATGGTTGTATTTGGTTTGATACTTAATCAGGCACTGCTTAACACTGAACTTTTTAACTTTTCTTTTCAGATAAGTGCCATCAATTTGAAAGGTGATTTAGAATGCAAATCATGAATAGTGCTCAATAACATAAGCTCTAGTCCTTTATGAATCAGGACCCCATAAACTTTTGTCAATAGCTGTATTAAACACTTATTGACTAAAGTTTTATAGTAGCCTTAGTCACAATGGAATGGTGCCTGTGACATGATTCTAGAGTAATGAGAATGCCCAGGAATAGGCGGGCTGAGAATTGGGAATGACTTATGTTTCCATGCTAAGTGAATATCACTGCTGCCAGAAAAAGCATGCATAAACAAACAAACAGCTAAGTCATAAACATGAAAGGTCTAAAAAGGGGAAGATGTCCATAATTCTAAACAGTTGTAAATATAAGCCAATTTTAAGCACAATAGCTGATTTTTTTTAAAAAAAAAAAATCTTTTCCAGCTCTAGGGCATTTAAGGCAGTTAGCTCAAACATACTTTAAAAGGATCAATGTGATGTTAGAGACTTAATTGGGTGGAGTGAACATCACATATTTTCATAGCACTCTTTTCATACTATTGACTATGTGTGAAAACACGTGTAATTGTAATTGTGAGATTCAACATGAATGGGTGGTCATCAGCATGAAAATGTCCAGGTAAGAATGTGAAAATGAAGCAGAGGACACTCTTTTTATGAACTTTAGTTTGCATGTTTTTAGGTTTCTTTCAGTGCTTGTGTGTTCATTTACTTTGGTAATTAATGGGTTTGGGGAGTTTTAAGCATGCTCACATCTTCTCACAAGAACTGCCAAAATCTCACCCATGCCAAATTGAGGAAATAAACTCCCATTCTTGAAGGGCTAGAGGTCTTCATGTGATAATTCTGTGGCATTTCTTTCACATGATTATGGCTACATGCATTAATAAGTGTTATAATGCCTCCATGTTCCCGCTACATTCATTTGTGGAATTACAGCATTTTTAGATGCTAGTCTGAAAATGTCCTTTGACAGGGTTAAAGGCAACAGGTTCATGTTTCCCAAACATATGTTTTCTTATAGAGAAGAAAAAATAACAGCATCACCTTCAGTTCATGAATTTATATATCACTTCACTTCAAGGATTATTGATAAGATCTGGATTGGTTTCTGGTAGAAGCAGTCTTGGGACAGCATACATCCAGTACTTGTGTAGGAAATCTAAAACCAGTTATTTCTTGTTATTTCACATATATGGCAAGTATGTAACAGAATGCCCTTCTCCCTATCCCAAATCCTCCTCTGATGAAAGCTCGTTGCATTAGCTTTCATTTGTAATGGCTCCAATGAGACGCTGTCATTGACTTCTTTAAAAAGGGGTCCTTTGGAGTTGATATGATACTAATGGAAGTGCCTTATAAAAGCTCTTTAGGAAATCATGTAGATGCTAGCATCTGAATTGCTCTTTGGGGGAAAGAGACTCTTGCAGTGACATTGTCGTAATGACTGTTGCATTCACCACATAATGTCTATGTGTGTAAGAGACTCTTGAATTATAATTAAAGCTTTTTAGGATGGTGTATTGTACCATAAACTATAGGGCCAAAAGTGCAGAGTATGCAGGTGTGCTGAATGAATGTCCTACATTATGTTACCACTTTTTTCATCAGACTGTAAGTATAGCTAGCTTCATCGGGCATACTGTCAGTGGTATGGCTGCTGCAGAAAGTGACTTCTCTATGGCTAACAGAGGCACAGAGCAAGGGGATTTTTAAGCAGCTTTTCTGCTTAGCTCTGCTAGAATGGGATATAACTACTACTGAAAGAATGTTTGGAATACACTTGGTTTTTCTTCTGCTAAACTATAACAATCAAACTGGTCTGCTTGAGAATAAAATGGCCTGATTGTGATTAGGCCACAATTCATGATAAAGGAGAACTGTCTTATTCCACATTGCCCAAACTGACCACATTTTACACATATTTCTAATTATCTCACTACTGGTCCATCCCAATATAGGCTTAGCTCAATAGCACTTCTTATAATGGGATCCAATGATTATACAAGCTTGTGAGCGTTTTGAATATTTATGTTAGGCATTATCTTATAGGGTAGTTTTCCCTATGCTGATGCCATTGGGCATGGTGGCTGAGAATAATGAGATATGTAGTTCAAAACATCTGTAGGAAGTTGTAGAAGGCTAATTTAGGTAACTACATGGATGAGGTTGGATCAAGCATCCTTTCCTTAACTATTACACTCACATTTTCCCAACACAAGCTTGTTCCCTCTTCTTTTCACATCACTCCACATTTTTAAAAAGTTTGCACAAGCATTCATATGCACAAAAAAAAAAACAACCCCACACTGTTCCCTGATATGCAACTTTTGTACAGTATAACTCCTCTCCATTGACGCCCCCTTGTCGTGGGAGAGAGGCTTGCGTACCCTAATGATGTTTTGAGCTATGCTGGCGGTGGCATAATAGCCACTGGTAGGGTCTCCCATGCCAGACAGGTCAAAACCGAAGGGTATGACAAAGAGCGTCAAAGGGCGGGATGGGCTCTCTAGCCTTGTGGCAACCGTCCTAGGAGAAGGAAAACTCCAATCCCAAACCCGGGCAGATGGTGCTTGTCCAACCCTGTAAGGTCAACCATCTAAGAGAAGGAAACTCTAATCAAACCTATGGCCTGAGGACCTCGCTGCCACGTCCATGCTTGCAAGGCCACGGCAGATGAATCTCTGGTTTAAAGGGTGAGGCCAGTTCTGTGCACGCTGCGCTCCACCAGAAAAATCCATTGCACAGGCTCGACAGTATAACTACTGTATACTGTTTTCCATATGTGCACAATTTTGTATACATGTTTGGGGTACTGTATCACAGAATTCTGAAAGTATGAGTTAGTAAGGATTATTGTATACATATTTGATTCAGAAATTGCAAATGAGGTTGTTAGGTCATGACAGTGTTGTAGAATGCTCCTACACTGAAGGTCTAGCTCCGTATGGATTCTGCAACAAATTGTGATGTTGGGGGACTAAGGCTAAATCCACACTACATAAATAATCCATTTTGAAACTGTATTATTTGCCATGTCTCCTTCATATTAAATCCTGGGATTTGTAGTTTTATGAGATCTTTAGCCTTCTCTGCCAAAGAATGCTGATGCCTCACAAAACTACAAATCCCAGGATTGCCCTATGAGACCTTTCACACTATACAAATACAGCACTATGGAGATTATCAGATGCCTTTAATATGGCATTACACGAACAGCAGGAAATCGCCAAAGGGCTTACTTTTTGAATGACATCATCCTTGTCCCATTATGCCCCCATGCTGGTTCTGTGCTGCCCTCATTTCTTCTTATTCACAGCTTAAGCTGTGAATAGACCACTCATTCCATTCCTGTCACAGAATGACGAGCGAGTGAAAAAGTGTCCCATCATGCTGGCATGATGCCAGCTGCAGTGGGAGGTTCCGGGTGTGATCAGGACAAGGAGGTAAGTGACACACTCTTTTGTACCCTCCCCGGGTTACTTGTAGTTTTTAAAAGTGTGTTTAGGTGCTTTGTTTAACTTTTTGACGTGTATTTTCTATTTTACTTTTGAATTTCCTACATGATCACTCTCTCGTGAAAACGGCTGGGAACTCAAACCAGGAAGTGAATGGGGCTCTATTCAAGCTCCATTCACTGCTGTGCTGCTGAGGGGAGGGGGTGGGTGTGGTATAAGGTAGGTCTGAAACTTGGGTTATCTTGATGGGGATGGGGAAGGGAGGGGGGCAGGAGAGAATACAGTGAGATGGGGACACTTTTTTTATCCCCGTCTGATCATGTCCTATGATTCTACTTTAACTGTCCGGGCTATATCCTGTGGAATTATTGGGCTTGTAGTTTGGAGAGGCATGAGAGCTCTCTAGGTAAGAATTCTAAGTACACCTCCCTAAACTGCAAATCCCAGGATTCTACAGGAAAGAAACATTGCAGTTAAAGTGGAACCATAGCACTACAATTGTGTAGTGTGAAAAGGACTTTGAATATTACACAAAGACTAAATCAATGCACCATGCTAAAAAGCTTCTCCTGTACTTTAGACATTAGGTTAGAGGGCTGCTTATTGTAGACTGTGGTATGAGGAAGTGGGCCTGCAGAAAGAAGGAGAATGCACCCCAACTGAGGCAGAGTAACCTCAGGCAAATAGAGTTCTGTTCAAGGAGCCCAAGGATAAGAGGACAGGAACTTCCATGAGTTTTGTTCAGCTCATAGTTTTCAGGATCCAAGCCATTTTGTTGTACCAAATGAAAGAATTGATTCATAGAAGCCACATGGTTGATGGCAGGTGTTTTTTTTTATTATATGTATTCATTTAAATGTGGCAGATAGTATAATTTATAATGTTCTGTTTTTCAGTAATAGAAATAGCTTCATATATTCCTTCATCAGACAGTATTTTCAGCGGTAAGCACAAATGAAGACCCCATTAGTAGTCCTTGTAGTTCTAGAAATATTGACATCATATTATTCCAGTACAAAATATCTTGCTTGATAAAGACTATTTCTTTCCTTCTTGGATTAAAAAAATACTGCTAGTTAAAAGATTTAAACAGCTTTAGGCTTGGCACTGTGTTTCTTTTGCGTAAATCCTCATCAAGTATTAAATAATAGTCAAATGTGTCACACAGTATATGATTTACATGACAAAATCAGTAGGGGCCATGCTCGTCAAAAAGCACTCTACAAATCTCAATCATTTCATTAAAAAGTAAAAATATTGAAGTAAAATGGGTACTTCCTTTGCTGTATTTTGCAAATCCAAGCGCATGGGAAGGATTCAGCACTGAGATCAGTAGAACCCACTTCCACCACTAGTACACTCCCTCATTGACTTATCAGGTAGGTACAACATGAACCTGGTTCTTCTGGAAGAGAGCATGGTAGATCTGGATTGTCTATTGCACTAGTAGTTGTGCTGCAGTAAGCTCATGGCTGAGGGCATGGTTTACATGCAAAATACCTGAAATTCAGCAGGGCTGGGAAAGACTTCATTCAGGAACCCTGAAGAGCCATTGCCAACCAATATCAACAGTCCTGAGCTAGACAGATGGTTAGTTCTTGATTAATAAGCAATTGATGTATCAGTGCCATCTGGTAGTTTGTGGTGAAGCACAGCACCCACATCATAAAATGAAGCATCACTGTTATGGCACAGTGGTATCTGTTCATGTACTAGGAGGACAAAATGGCATATCAATAATTTCTTGTTATTCTGAAGTTCATCTTCATGTGAGTGAGCCCATCTCCAAAGTACTTCATTTCCCTCTAGGTGTCAAAAGTAGACTGGCTATGGTTTGCAAACTGTGAAAGAAAAACATGGTTGATATTGAATATCCCCATGAAGTCTTAAATCTCTCTCAATCATGGATTGCACATTTATTCATTCATTTATTTGATTTATACCCCACATTTCTCCTAAGACAGGACTCAAGGCAGCTTACAACAATGAAAAAATACAGCTAAAATATCACAATATTTAAAAATTTAAAAAGCATTAAATTAATTTCTACATAATTAAAAGCACAACATGAATTAAAAACTTAAAATCAATAAAAATACAACATTAAAACATTAAAACCAGTACACCAATTAAAATTCACTTCTCAGACACCTGCCTAAATAAAAACATCTTCAATTGCCAACAAAAAAAGAGCAGGGAAGGAGCAAGCCAGTCCTCCCATGGAAGGAAGTTCCATAGTCTGGGAGCAGCCACAGAGAAGGCTCTCTCCAAGTCCTCACCAATCATACCTGTGAAGGTGGTGGGACTGAAATAAAGCCCTCCCCTGCCAATCTTAACACTCGGGCCATCTTGTATAAGGAGATACATTCTTTGAGACAGTCTGGACCCAAGCCATTTAGGACTTTAAAGGTTAAAGCCAGCACTTTGAATTCTGCACAGAAATGGACTGGCAGTCAATGCAACTGTTTCAACAAGGGGGCCACATGATCCCTGTAGCCAGCTTCAGTGAACAGCCTGGCTGCAGCATTTTGAACCTGCTGAAATTTCTGAACAGTTTCCAAAGACAGCCCCCACATAGAGTGTGTTACACTAGTCCAAATGGGATGTAATCAAGGCATGTGTCACCGTAGCCAGATCTGACTTGTCAAGGAATGGGCACAGCTGGCACACAAGTTTTAACTATGCAAATGCATTCCTGGCCACAGCTGAAACCTGAGCATCCAAGCTCAGATCTGAGTCCAAGAGAATAATAATAATTATTATTATTTATATGCTGCCCCTATACGAAATGCAATCAGGGCAGCTTACAATAATTAAAATATACATCCAAACCCCCAATCCCACCCCCCTTAAAATACAATTAAATAATTCAGGAATTAAAACGTATTTTAAAAAATAAAAAATAAAAATAAACAATGGACAGTGGCCATAGCGAGGTCGGGACAAGCTAGATTTTATTTTTTGATGACCATGTATCTATTTAGGAAAGGCCTGCCGGAAGAGATGCGTATTCAGAGCTTTTTAAAACTATTTAGGGTGGTGATATGACGGATCTCATCCAGCAGGCCATTCCATAATCTGGGAACAATAGCTGAAAAGGCCCTTCAGGAGGTCAAAAAAAGCCTAGTTTTTAAAGGTTGTAACAAATTCCTCCCAGAGGATCTGAGTGCACAGGGAGGATTATATGGAAGGAGGTGGTCCCAGAGATAGGTTGGTCCCAAGCCATTTAGGGCTTTAAAGGTGATAAGCAACACCTTGTACTGGGCCTGGAAACTAATGGGCAGCCAGTGGAGTGATTTTAAGATCGGTGTTATATGGTCTCTACTGGATGTACCTGAGACCAGTCTGGCTGCCATATTCTGTACTAGTTGAAGTTTCCAGACCAAGCACGAGGCTAGCCCCATGTACAGTGCATTACAGAAATCAAGATGGGAGGTTACCAGAGCATGTTCCAGAAAAGGGCACAGCTAGTGTATCAGCCAAAGATGATAACAGGCACTCCTGACCATCACATTTACCTGATTCCTCATCTGGAGTGACAGGTCCAGGAGCACCCCCAGACTGCGAACATAGTCCTTGGAGGAGAGCATGAACCCATCCAGGACTGGAGATTGTATCCCAATGCCTGGGTTCAGGACTGCTACCGTGAGTACCTCCATTTTATCTGGATTCAGCTTCAATTTGTTTTCTCTTATCCAGTCCATTATTGCCCTAAGACAATAATTAAGAAAAGAGATACCATATGAAGTCAGAGCTGAAGGCTGAGGCATGGAGAAATATATCTGGGTGTCATCAGCATACTGATTACACCCCGCCCCATGCCTCCGGATAATCTCTCCCAGCGGCTTCATGTATATATTGAATAGCATTGGGGACAGGATGGCGCCTTGTGGGATGCCACAATTACGCTCTTTCCTTGCAGAGCAACTGTCCCTGAGCATCACCCTCTAGAATCTGCCCGAGAGGAAGGAACAGAACCACTTCAGCGCAGTGCCTCCAATTCCTAGCCTTCTCAGGGGATCCAAGAGAATGTCATGATCTATTGTGTCAAAAGCTGCTGAGAGATCCAGTAGCATCAACAGGGTCACACTACCCCTGTCAATGTTCAGGCGAAGGTAATCAGCCAAGGTAACCATGGCAGTCTCAACTCTGAATTCCGCCCTAAAGCCAGTTTGAAATTGATCTAGATAATCGGTTTCTTCCACGACAGCTTGGAGTTGGAGAGCAACTGCCCTCTCTATCACCTTGCTCAAAAAAGGTAGTAAGGAGACTGGTCTATAGTTCTTCATATCCAGAGGGTCGAGGGAAGGTCTTTTTAGGACCGGTCTAACCGCTGCTTCCTTCAAGCAAGATGGAACATGACCTTCCCTAAGGGATGCATTGATAATGTCCCTAAGGAACATCCTCAAGGCATCACCCCCTGGACAGCCAGCCACGAAGGGCAAGGGTCAATAGGGCAGGTGGTCTTCCTCACTCTACCAAGGAGCTTGTCCATGTCATCAGTACTTACAGATTGAAACTGATCCAGTATAACCTCATCAATGGAGTTACTGGACACCTCGTCAATCGAATCTGCTACAACCCCGGCGTCCAAGTCAGCTCTTATCTGAAAGATTTTATCTGCAAAGAAGTTGTTAAATGCATCACAGCAGGCTGTTGTCAGGTTTAGTAATGAGTTCTACACAGGTACTCTAAACAGGTACCACCCTAAACAGCTCTGCTGCGCGAGACTCTGCAGATCCAATACGTGCAGAAGAGAAAGATTTCCTTGCTGCATGTATTGCCTCTCTATAGGAACGAAGAAATTTCCTATGACAAGTCCTATCAGACAAGAGCCAAGTTTTTCACCAGACACACTCTAGTCATTATCCTACCCGCTTCAACTTCCTACATTCTTCAGTATACCATGGTTGGTGATTAGAAGCAGGTTGGAGAGGACACTTGGGAGCGAGCGTTTTGATAGCCTTGGTAAGATCGGTGTTCCAAGGCTTCGACAGAATCACCAGCGTTACCAACCAATGAACCCTCTAAGGCTTTCTGGAATCCAATTGGTTCCATTAGCCTTTGAAGGTGGACCATTCTAATAGATCCTCCAGCCCCAACAGGATGGACAGTGGCTCTGCGTTCAGCCTTGATCAGGAAATGATCTGTTCATGACACCCAAGCTACAAACCTGAGATTTCAGGGGGAGTGCGACCCCATCCATCACAGGTTGAACCCCTATTCCCTGATCTGCCTTTCTACTGACCCAGAGCACCTCTGTCTTATCTGGATTAAGTTTCAGTTTGTTCACCCTCATCCAGTCCATTACTGACAGCAGACACTGGTTTAGCACAGAGACAGCTTCCTTGAAGTCAGGTGGAAAGGAGAGATAGAGTTGTGTGTCATTAGCATACTGAAGACAGTAAACCCCAAAACTCTGGATGACCTCTCCCAGGGGTTTAATGTAAATATTAAACAGCATGGGGGACAAAACTGAGCCCTGAGGGACACCACAGTGCAGTGGCCAGGGTGTTGAACAGTCATCCCCCAGCACCACCTTCTGGGTCCATCCCTCCAAGAAGGACTGGAGCCACTGTAAAACAGTGCCCCCAAGCCCCATCCCAGCAAGGTGATTCAGGAGGATACCATGGTTGATGGTATCAAAAGCCACTGAGAGTTCCAGCAGAACCAACAGGGAGAGACTCCCGATGTCTAGTTATCTGAGTAGGTCATCCACCAAGGCAACAAAGCTGTCTCTGTACCATAGCCAGGCATGAAGCCAGATTGAAATGGATCTTGATAATCTGTTTCATCCAGGAACGCCTGGGGCTGGGAGGCCACCACACGCTTAACACATTGCCCAAAAAGGGGACATTGGAGACTGGCCGATAGTTCTCCAGTCTAGAGGGATCCAGGGAGGATTTTTTCAATAGTGGCCTCACCACAGTTTCTTTTTATCATTTCCCCATAATTATGCAATCACAGCAAAAGAAAAAGAAAAAAGAAAGGCATACATGTATGGTGTGGTGGGGTTATGGGGCTGGAAATTGCCAAATCGGCATGATCTGAGTGCATGTGTACAAGTGAAGAGAAGTTGCAATAGTTTTGGCTTCAATACCGGTATGATCCAGTTTGCTTCACTTACATGATTGCTGTGAGAAAGGAGGCTGGTGTGATAATGTCCTAATTTATTTCTGGCCTAAAATTGGAATTATTTTTAAATGCATGACTTTGTTCACATGGCATTTGGGAAACTCATATGTATATATAGTCTTGTCACCTCAAAATTTTCTGCTAGAATCTTCCAAGCCACAGTGTTTATATAAATCCCTAAAGCTTTGTTAAAAATATATGGATGTATAAAAATGGAATAATTTCTCTTTCTCATTTGTCCCAACTGTAAATATATATATATATATCTGTTACAAAATCAGCAATTATTGCTTGTCATCTGTTCCCAAGGAAATATATCTTATATCCCGAATGCCATTTCTTGCTTTAAATCATAAAAACAGAACAGTCAATTTTTACATGCAGACTCAAGGAACCTAAAAGAAGACTAGACAAAAGAAAATGTAATGTTTCCCAAAGCTAAAAGCTTTTCATAGGACCACAGTTAAACTATCCTTCTAAGGCTAAAAGCTTGTAGACTCCCAAACTTAATAAAAATATTATGTGATTAGTATAAGTGACTTCTGTTAAGATAGTCAAATGAGCATCTGCCATATTTCTTTTCCCTGTTACCATTGCTACAATCCTAGAGATCAAAGTTGGGGATCGTGTGGCCTTCCAGATGCTGTTGGACTACATGTCCCAGTTGCCCTAGACAGCATAGCTAATGGTGAGGAATGCTGGGAGATGCAGTCCAACAACTTCTGGAAGGCCACAAGATTCCTACCCCTGCTGTAGACACTTACCTGGAAATAAGTCCTATTGAAATCAATGGACTTGACGTGCACAGATTTGCACTATAACTGAGTATAATATAAGCACCTATGCATGAAATATAAAATGACAGCCCCATAAGAAACAATGAGATCTTTGACATTAAATGCATTTAGTTTGTGATTTTGCCATATCTAGCACTTGAGATGCTAAAATTAGAGGATTTGTGGCTCACTTTTACCTGGAAATCATATACAGTGCTGTGGAATGCTTCCCATAACTTTCCCACACATAAAATGTATAGGAGAACTGTTCTTGGTTACCCAGTGATGAAGTGAAAAACCTCTGGGTGTATTTAGAAGCATAGTTGGCTTTAACATTATATCATATATTCCAGAACTATAGGAAACAGGGTTTTGGCCACCAATACTCCTGTTCTGCAGCTCTAATTGGGGGCTGGCTATGCCAGAAATTGATGCACAGGAACTGAAGCTGAGCATTACAGTGCCATAAAATACAAGAAAGGATGGACCAATGGCTAATCTTACTACTAATATTTTGAAATCTTGTAAGTACAAAGTTTCCTCTCTATTTCCAAAAATATCCTCCCTCTCAATTTCACAAGTTCAGTGAGGTGGTAATGCACTTCTCCATAAAGTTGATAACTGCCGCTCTTGATAAAGTGCTTTACAAGTTCATAAATAAAACTATTGCATTCCTTTGTAAATGCTATTGAGAGCGACGTATTCCTTCTTCATTTCATAAAGGATTAACATTAATTTTAAGTTATCAGTCACACAGAAGATAGTGCTAATAACCGAAATGGTATAGGGGCAGGTAATCTATAAATGACAATGGATTCCATTGACTTTTCAGTTTCATTCAGAAGTTGTTTCAAACAAGGAAAATGGGAGTCAACAGGAATGATGAAAATATCCCTGAAAGGTGAGAATGTCATGTTTTAATGAATACAATCTATCCTCTGAACTATATTTAAATGGTGTGGTATGTGGAACATGACTTTTCTTCTTCTTTCTTCTCATTTTTCAAGGCTTCCCTCAGGTGTTTCATTTTATACTCTCACATTAGAACATTGTTCTTCCATGGGCATGTTCAGAACTTTCAGATATGTATTAGGACAAAGTGAAGCCAGAACTCTTGCAAGGATGTGAAATTAAAGGGCAACTTTTCACACCAGCTCTTATTTTCCCAGTTTCCATTTGCACCATGAACCAGATGTATTTAATAGGGTCAAATGCCTTAACACTGTCCACACATACCTTGAGAAATGACAAAATAAGGTATAGAGATGGAAGAAATTCCTTGCACAGCTAATTCACTCAGAGGAACTGTAGAACTAACTAGAGGACTCTCAGAATTATAGTCCCCAAAATAACTTTTCCATTTGCTAGCGTGGCTAAGTCTGATTCCAGTATTGTATACCTGAAGTGATTAACAATAAAATAATGAAATGATAAAGACAAACAACAACACAAATATAAATTCTAAGCAAGAAAATCAGAGCAATTAAAAATAAACCAATATTTTATTGCTGTTTATTGTTACACCATCTTTTGGAAACACCAAGGGTGAAAGACAAAGGAAAAGCTATCACTGGTAGCCTCGTTGTTGTTGTCGTTTGCAAGTTCTGAACCCAAGCTTTTAAAAGAAATAGTTGGAAAATGGAAAAATAAGGTATATGCTGTGTCTCTGTCACATTTCCTTTGCATACCTAAGTCATCAATAAGTAGCAAGTAGCTTCCCAGAAATACTTTGGACAACCAATCTTTGACCCTAGCTTAATTAAAAAGTGATAATCCTTTCCCCCTAGTCTATCACCTATTTGGTGTTTGGGGAGGGATTTCAGATTAATATTATCAGGTCATGTCAGGAATCAGTTCAAAATATACTTTATGCTTATTTTCCTAAATAAGGTTATAAAAAGGGTTAACCCCACTTTATATGAGATAAAGGGCTAGTTTAGAAGATATATATATATATATATATATATATATATATATATATTATATAGCCTTGTTTATATCAACTCTTGTTATATTTTAATTGGCCTGTACAAATCTTTTCCTCTGATGATGTTTGTATATATTTTAATATCAAAGTATCAAGAACAAAATAATAATGTTCACAATCTTTAGCACTTTTTTTTCTGTTGGCATGTGTAAAGTCTCTCCTCTGTCAATCTCTCTGTATACATGCATGGTTCTATTTTTAATATATTAAAAATCCATATTATATTTTAGACATATTATTTAACATGCTGATGTTTTAGGACTTTTTATGATTTTTATGTTACTAAGCATGAATGGCCTAAACACACTAATTAAAGAAACAAGAATACCAAATATTCATACACAAAATTTCTCCAAAGACATTTTAAACAGGATTCCTTTTTTATCACTGTTATGCTATGTTACATTACTAGGTTTCTGTTACAGCTTGAGCTGGATTCTGCAAAAGAAGGGGAAATAATTTCCTTTCAGTTCATCTTTGAGCAGGATTGATGCTGAAGTTGTATGTACGGGGAACTGCAAGATTTGTCAGCCCCCCAAACATATAATTTTAGTCACTCTGCTTTTGTATTTTTTTTCTAGAATTAGAAAGCTAGACAAAGTTCACTTGAAGACTTATACTGAGAGTGTTCAACTGGGACTGGTGAGAGCCAAGTTCTGAACCTCACAGAGCCATAAAAATCACTTGGACTATTCTAAGGGTAACAATCTTGTAACCTTCAGCATGTTGTTCAATGTGCAATTCCCAGCACCATTGGCAATGTTGGTTAGGGTTGATCATAGAAAATAATATTTCTGCACGTAAATTTTGTTTTGTTTTCTGTGCAGAAAAATGTTATTTGCTGCACAGAAAACACTGTTTTCTGCACAAAACAATCACATGTGAATTTTCCCCAGAATAAACCCCAAATTAAGAATAGTTTGTAGTTTTGTAGTTCTGACACTACAAAATTTTCAAAGACTTTCTTGCAGGAAAAAGAAAATTGCTAAAATTACTTGCTTTCTTTAGAAGAAAATTTCTGAAATTACATCCCTGTTGTGAATAGTTCAGGTCAACCCCATTAAAAAAAAGAGAGAGTATTGTAGAGCCAGAAAAGGTGTTTAAAAGGTTGAAAAGGTCAATCAAAATAATCAGAGAGACTGGAGGAAAGAGACATTGCTTAGAGATATTCTGAGTTGGAACATAATTTCTCTCTCTCTCTCTTTCTCTCTCTCTGGCTTTTCTTCGCAAACGAAGATTCAGGAAGGACTCATCCTGCGCTTTCTGCAAGCGCGCTGATGATTTAAAAGGCCAATCCAAGATAAACAAGTCCGGTTGCAGAAAGCACAGCAGAAGGTCTCCTTGGGTGATGTTTCCAGGTTGTGATTCTTTCTGCATTGTCGTTTCTCTTCAAGACTTGTTTGGCATGAGTTCTCAAGGTTGCAGCATTGTGGATAGTGCGTCTCCTTGCCTCCCGATGTGCGGCCAGGGTGGGCCATTGTTGGTGATCAATTTGGCCGAACATTATAGCGGTGTAAAAATTATGAAGGGTGTGGAGAAAGTGGAAACACAGACCCTCACTTCTCTCATAATACTAGATTCTGGAGATATACAGTGAACAGTGGTGGTTTGTGATATCTATGTCAGTGGTGCAGTAAATTCACTCAGGGGGTTTCCCTGATCTTTAAAGGAACTATGCAGGGGACTAAACTCTAGCCCCCATGAAGGTCCAGTACTTTGCATAGCTTCTTTTAATATCAGACTAAAATCAGGTATATAGATACCATTCTGTGATATGGAAGCCAGCAGAGGCCACTGGCAGAGAGGCTGAATTATGCCTAATTCAGGGCAGATAAATCACAGCACCAACTCCGATGGCTTTGAGAGGAGTTTCAGTGGTTAAGAGAGAATGGATGTATCAATGGTAACTAATCACAATCACTGTATATTTCCTCCTTGATTATAGGCATCATCCTATAGGCGGGAGAATACATAGGGGGAAATACCCTACCCCCCAGCAGCATGGTTTGGTCTCAAGAATGGAGGCATGAGTGAATTGAAGATAGCAGTTTAACAAAATGCTGGTTCAGATCAGTGTCTAAAGTGAGCCATCTGCCACTGAAGCTAACACATATATTATCATTTATAGCTATTTTGGAAAATATACCAAGCAACAGCATACACCAATATATAGCAAATCACAGAAGTAAACCAGATGTATTTTAGCCGATCATTAACCAGCATTCATTAAGCCTTAGCAGCAAATTTCTAAGCAAGCACCAAGTGAAAACTATTCATGTTCATTTCAATAACATTTCAGATTGTTATTGTTGATAGTAGAAGTGCCAGTTAGTCAGTGGTAGGATTAGAGTGCTCTGGAAATGCTTAATTCACTTTTCCTCAAGATTCCTAAGAGCTTATTAATTCTGCAGCTTCCAAAAAAATTTTTTGTTCTGGATACTTTTCCTTCAGCATGGCTGTACCTCACTTTGGCCTTGTGATCCACCTCTGATCTTTCCATATCAAAGATGACTGCCTTCTCATCCTGCTTGTGGGCTTCTCAATGGCATCTGTTGGGCTACTGTAAGAAACATCATAATGGACTAGAAGGCTTTTGGTTTAACTGAGCAGTGTTCTTCTATTTCAATTGCCCAATTGCTTCCATTAGGCTGTCAGTAAAACACCACGGGTGACACATGGAATGGGCCAAGAGCATACAATCCTCAATCAGGTTTAAAATACATTTTCTTGCATGTATTCCAGTGATTCTGGGACATCACAGAAAAAAACACACCATAGGTCTGATCACTCCATTTCTTTTTTTCATCCTATGCCTATTTGCCATTCTGTTCTTCTTTCATATAAAAGGGAGGGGGTGACAGCCATGTCTAGAAAGGGGTCTCAACTACTGTGGATAAATCAATCCATCACACGTGCAAGAAAAAAAAATCTGCCATGAAACTTAATCACTAAAGGTCATGTCGGGGAGCGAGGAACAGATTAAATTAGCATAGTATTAGATATGGAAAATGATTTCTGTCAAAATCATCTTTACCACAATTATAATATGTTAATTACGTATTTCATTAAGGAAGTTGATTATGGTTCACAGATGAAATCATGCAGACGAAGACACCTGGAAGGAAGCACTAGAGCCTGAAGTTAGGGAGCAGGATGGGTGAGGGGCATTGTGTGTGAGTGTGCACATGCAGACAGACACACAGGTGGTGTTGCAAATTTCAGGTTCCTAGAAGAAAGCTCCTACCAGCTTTCATAAAAGAATACTAACCAGATAATCAAATATTGCCATTCTCTTCCAAGAGAGGGACCTGTGTGCTCTATACCAGTCAGAAACAGATTAGAATTGTTAAGGATGCCCTCTATATAAGTGCTACTCAAAGTGATGGTCTTGCTACCAGTACCTTCCAGAAAAGAAAGAATTGTGGCCAATGGGCACAAATATAGCAACAGCCCCTGGCACACTGGGGGGGGGGTCCATCACATCAGATATCTAAGAAACATTGCTCTGTATGCTCAGATTTTATTACTCTACTTTAATTGCCTTGCTTCTTCATAGCTGGTCCAGAGCCATTGAGCATATGGCCTGAAGAGCCTAGTTTGATTATCTATCACCTCATTCCTCCAAACCATCTGAAGGAAGACTATATGATTGTAACAATGTCACTACCCCACCTTTTCCTGTGTCATTTTTAAAAAAATCTTTGCCACATAAGAAAGCTGTGAATTTGAAAGGTATCACAGAGATTTGGTGCCTTTTTGAATAGGCCCAAAAAAGCTAGTACCGTATATTCCTGCATATAAGACTGCTTTTTAACACTTGAAAATCTCCTCAAAAGTGGGGGGGGGTCATCTTATATACCTAGCAGATCTTTTCCCCTGCTGTGAGAATGACTGCCTTGTCTTTGAAGTGTTAAATTCCCTGGGCAGTTTCCCCAGCAGATCCTTCCCCCTGCTGTGAGAATGACTGCTTTGCCTTTGAAGTGTTAATTGCCCTCCATTTAGGGATTGTATTTTGCTAAACTTGCCAGGAACCTTTCCATTTGCATAGTTTTGGGGATTTTCTCTCCAGGAGTTTGCAAGTCTGCCAATGTGGCTCTAAAATCATTAATGTGCTCATTCAAAAATTTGGGATTTGATAGCTTTATATTAACCAACTTCATTATTAATGAAACCTTACTTTCCAAAGATTGAACACCACAGAGATTTTTCAAAGTATCCCATGCTTTTTTAGCTGTTCTCAGTCCTTTAATTTCACAGACTATTCCATCATCTACAGCCACTGAGCTGGCTGGCTGGTGGGGGGCAGGCTTTCCAGCCAGGTGGCTGGCTGGACAGGGGGGGGGGGCAAAGTCTATATT
Source organism: Gambelia wislizenii (assembly GCA_030847615.1). NCBI lineage: Eukaryota > Metazoa > Chordata > Lepidosauria > Squamata > Crotaphytidae > Gambelia > Gambelia wislizenii. The sequence continues at coordinate 236,987,720 of JAUMIR010000004.1, forward strand.
TTAACTTAAAAATTGGGGGGGGGTCATCTTATGCACCCAGTCATCTTATGCGCTGGAATATACGGTAGCTCAAGATCTTTCAAGTGGCACTTGGGGCAAATGGGATGGTCCAAGGGTTGAATGCAGAACTGTCTGAACAGTAAACCTATAAAATGATGTAGACGGCATTATGTAAGTGCAGCATGGATAGACTGTGCCCCTTCTTCCTCTTCAGGATGCTTCTTTAAACCTGTTCTCCTCCTGGTGGAGCTCCATAACTAAAAGTAACTCCCACAGGTAGAAAAAAGCAGCAACCAAAAACACATCTAAATTGAAACATGCATGTAGAAGATTTGGCTCTACTTTTCTTAATGTCTACTCTATGTTCTAAACCATTTCCTATCAGCTCTGTAGTCATTATGTTTGATAAGGTTGTGGCTTAAGAGGGAGAGAAGAACAAGGAGGCACAGCTCCATCATACCTAGGCCCCAGCAGCTGAGGAAAGACCCCCATCCATCCCAACTGCCACTGCTATGGCCTCAGATAGAGAGAAAAATAGGCAGTACCTGCTGTACTTAATTCCCTCCCTGATTGCCATTCCCCTTTCCTTGTGAGTCATGTCTTATTTAGATTTTAACCTAAGGGCAGGGAACTATTAAATTAACAATTTGTAAGCTGTGCTGACAGCCTTTTTGACTGAAGAGTAGGATATAAATTCTCTAAAATAAATAAGTAAGTAAGTGGTCACAGTGGCCAGAATCCTGTTGAATGATTGTGAATATGTAACCAACAGTTACGCGTTTGCAACTCATCCATATCCATGATCCCTATGCAGCCTCTAGTTTAGGGGCTACATAGAGACTGTGAAAGTCCCCTAAATCCCACTTACAGGTAAGCGGTTGCTGGAATTGACAGGGCTCCATTCCCCTGTTGATTGGGAAGCAACTGCCTGATGTTGCCACACCCTTCATGTGAGTAATCTCCAGCATGAGAGGGATTTGTAACAGGGTCCTTTCTATGCCTGTCATGCCAGAGATCACTCATGGGAAGGGGTGGGAATGTCAGGCAGCTGCTTCTCGTTCGACAGGGGGATGGATCCCTGTCAACGTTGTTACAGTGCTACACAATGGTCATATAGGATTCTGCTGAATGATAGTGTCACCTCTCCCAAAAGGTAGTTAATTACTGCAATAGTTGAAGTTTTCTTCAAAAGTAATGCTTTACTTTCCTATTTCTCAGAAATAATTAAAACAGCAACACATATTTTTCAATTACTTAAAAAACTACTTCAGGACCCAAGCCGCTGTCCTGTAGTACAAGGCACATTCTTCTCTCCTGCACTGCCTCAGTGCCTCAACACCCACAGCAGAGCATGAGGCAGCTGCATGAGCCACAGCAAGAGCAATATTTTCTTGACTCATGGAATATTCCTTCTCCACCATTTAGTGATGCCACACCCCCATAACTACAAAAGAGGAGCTTAGAATATTATTTTCAAAAAAATAATTTGTTAACTAACATGTTAGGGAACACAATTTACAGCTCATGATTATTATCATTGGAACAACTCCAAGAATGACTCATTAAGATTCTTGTTAGCATTTACTTTCAGTAAGGTGGCCATGCTTGTGTCTTCGCTGCCTCACTGCAGGAGTGTGAAAGTCAGGCACCCATGCTTTCTCCAGTTCACAGAGTGTTCTGTTAACAACAACAGGACAGTCTAGAAACCAGCAGGTGCAGAAAGCTGTCCAACATCCAAGGGCCACATGTGCTCCTTTTGGAGGGCTGCACCTCTGCTATGTCCCCACCCCTTTTTTTTACTTTAAAAAAACTCAATGCCTTCTAGCATCCTCTGGAGGTAGCAATGTCACCATATTTTGACGCACACTCCTGGGTTGTATTTAAAAGCCTTTTTTAAAAACAGGAACTAATATGGTTTGTGGGGGAGGGGATCTCCAGGGCCCAGAATAGCCTAGAGAGGAGAAAATTGGCACAGTTACCACCCATGCCTCTTAGAGGTTATGAGAGCCTTTTGAGTAAAACAATAGAAATAAAAATGGAGTCCAATGTAAATGCATAAATACATAACACCCTTGGGAACTGCATGTGGCTCATGAATCACACTTTTCCCATTGCTGCACTGCAGGAAGGGTGGGAGGAAGTGGCTAACACTTCCTGTAGTTTGGAGAAGAAACAGCCAGAGAAGCAACAGGTGGGTTTTATTTAAGCAAAAATAGAAATGAACACATACACCTTGGCCACCCTACATAGTGAACATAAGCCCTTAAATATATATCACTTGGAAATCACATAAAAATGTGTGTGTGTGTATATATATATATATATGAAAAAATGACTAACAATTGTGCAAATAAGATTCTAACGTAATGTCATACCCTCCAGCATTTCACAGCTGAAAGCCAGGACGCATATGGCCAAACGACATCAGAGTCTGGTCAAGAAGGCAGAAGTTATTAATGAGGAAGAATATGGGTAGGAGAGGATGCCTGAGCCTATGAGGAAGGGTAAGATTCCACTTCTTCTTCTTCCCTCCCCTCCCCTGAGTCAGCTGAGTTGACTTTGCACTTAGAATTCAATTTCCAACAATGGAGGTAAGCCAAGGGGGGGGGGGAAGTAAAGTGGAAGGACGGAGATTATCACACGGGCCAAATATCCCACGACAGGGACTTACCTTTCAGATGACGTCATCCCTGTCCCATTCTCCCTTATGCTGTCTCTGTGCTGTCTCCATTTTCCCTTATTGACGGGGAAAGTCATCAATAAGAAGCCCGTTCCGTTACAGAAATGGAATCACGGGCGTATGAATGAAAGCCCCATTGTGAGGCATGATGCCAGTGTAATGTGATGTCACTGTGAGGTCCATGCCAAACACTTCCAGGTACAATTGGGACAAGGAGGTAAGTGACACCCTTTCCCCCCCTCTGCATGTTACTTAAAAGTATGTTTTGGGGCTTTGGGGGGGGGATGTTTGGTTTATTTTTTTATTATTAAATTTCCTGCATGATCATTCTCTCATGAGAATGGGCGGGATTTGCTTTCCCTGTAGTAAAAGCAGCTTTACAATGGCTGTATTTACTGCAGGGAAGCTGAGAGGAGGGGGAGTGGTTTCACTTATGGGATAAGGTAGGTGTTTGAAAACTTTTTTAAAAAAGTGTTACAGGCATGGGAGTGGGGCGGGGGCGGGTACCGGGACAGGGACTTTTCAGGCCTGTGTGATAATCTCTGAGAAGAGATAAACAGGGACATTTTAAAAGCAGCTGAAAATGTGGGATGGCAGAAGATTATTAAATGGGACTGGCCCTGAAAAATTGGGACAGTTGGAAGGTACGTAATGCTTAGGTCATGTTAAATCCTTTTACATAATTGACATTTAAAATATGAGGAGCCAAGATCACATGGTCTCACACACATGGCAGCTAATTTTCACCAAAGACTTCTGAACTCTCAGAGGCATCAGTAAGAACCAGGATAACTGATGAACAGGCCTCTGCTCATTGCAGCTGTCCTTACTTCCATGCAAGCATGCATAGGATTGTGGACTTTAAAAAATCACACCAATGTGAATTTTAGCATGTATGTTCAGCTGGTGATGAATCAGAAGCAAGGAAGAAGATAATATGATGAGAAAGGGGAAGAACTGCCAGCAATTCTAACTAAAGTGGATCCAAAATAGAGTGCCAAATTATAGGACATAAATGTCCCTAAAAAAAAAAATAACCTAGTGATAGACCTAGAAGGAAAACATACAACTCTTAGTCAAAGATAATTACCTCATTCTTGTATTTCTTATTGAGCACGAATGTGTCAATGCAAGTGTGCCCTTCTTCTGATAGATTTTGCCACAAAGAATAATCATTGTGGGAATTAAAGCACAATTGTCAAGAAAGACTTGGTCATCATGAGAGAGATCATCATGTCTCATCCAACTGTCCTTTTGCTTTCCAGCAGTAATTACTTTAGTAATTAATCTCTGTCATTTAACTGTATTACATTTTGAAAAGAGAAAATGGAAGAAAGACCTGTTTCTGACTAATTTACATCACAGTTTAAAATCCTAGAATAGGGCAAATCAAATGTCAAACTTTAGTCCTCTTGTAGATTTCTAAAATAGTTTCATTCTGACATGCCTTGTGAACATAATGAAAGTTAGTTAGCTTAAATAATCTCAATAACATTGCTTTAGTGTGGAAGTCTTTAATTCTTCAGCAACATTTATAGAGCCCTAGTTTTTCATAAGCAATGGATGGTAGAACATAATATGAATGGCTATAATGGCAACTTAACTTATATTCTAACAGCGGATCCCCAAGGTATTAGTTTGGGGTCACCAGTGATTTCGTTTTGAGAGAATACTGCAAACTTCTGCGAATAAAATCTCCCGAATATAAACTGCACTCACCACATAGTGGGGAAATCATAATGGGTTATGGTCATCATGGTAGGCATTTTTCCATGGCTAAATCACCCCCCAACATCTTTTGATGGTAAAGAGACAATAGTGTGATAAATATTTAATCAGTTGAACATACATGATGGGTCTCCTGAATTTCAAAATGAACACTAGATACAGTATATGTCACTTCACTACTATCCCCATGGGAAGAACTATAGTTTAGTTGTAGAGCACATGTTTTGCATACAGAAGACCTCTGGTTCAATACTCATCCTGTCTAAGAAGGGATGGGAATGGCTCAGGTCCCAAGCCTCAGAAAGTCACTCATAGATAGTGCAGAAGGTGATACTGATGTTACCCTAAGAGGTGGGGGGAGGCACTGGAGTCCAACCCACAATGCCAGTGTCTCCTTGAAATTTGGGTGAATTATAGCTCAAAAAGAGGCCTGTGAGAGGAGGGCAACTTCAGGGATATTTTCACCTATGTATACCAGTACTAACTGTATAGAGCACTCCAGTTTAACTTTAATACTTTGTTTATTTTATTTGAATTAACACAGGGGATACGCTAACATACAAGAACACACACTCCTACGAACCATACAAGGCTATTGAAGAGTAAGGCAGGAAGGGTTGGATAGAGAGAAGTCAAAGGTAGAAGGGGTGATAGTCTTGGAGAAAGAGGTTTGCACAGCAGAGGGACTCAGACAGCATCTGAGTGGAACAAGGGAATCCATTACCAAGAAAGAGAATGGTGGGGCCCATCTGTGACACACATGACTAGGGTTGGAGCTAGGATATTTATACCCTATTTCATACCCTGGAGAGATGTGCTAGTTATGACAAACCCTGAATGGCTTTCTCACAGAATGGACAAAAAGGTCCTGAATGGGCTGATTGCCTTAGCTCTGGAGTGACAAAACATTGATAGGATTTGTGACAATCTCTTAATGGTTGGACAGGTAGGCTGTATAGGAAGATTTCCATAGGGTATGGGCTGAGGGATGGTCACTGATTGCATGTTTGAAAGAACCTAGGGATGGGAAAAGGGATTAGCATAGACCCATTAATGAATGAGTTTTCCACATAATCCTATCTGGGTTTCCCCAACATCACAATCGGGGACTTGCCTCAGGTCATCATGACCCTGACTATCCTTTGGTCAGCTTGACCCTAGACATCTCCAGCCAGCATGACCCCCAAAATTGTCTAGTATGCGCAGTTATGAAATCTCATGGGAGGGGTGGGAGAATATGCTAACACTGAGTTAGTTGGACAAATGTTCTGACTCTGTATAAGGCAGCATCCCACACTAGGTAATTTTCCTTTAATGCTTCAACAGCCCTAATCCAACCATTATCAGTCTGGCTACTGGAACGGGTCTAGAGTTTGGAGGTTAGGAGGAGCTTCTGTGGTTTTGTGAGTTGGTGGACTAATTCCCAAGAGCATGTCATGAAGATATAAGTGAAGGGAATTCAGGCATACTTTGGGAGGAGGACTTAATGACAATAGCGTACATTTTCTTTTAATCGTGAGTAGAATATACCAATTGAATGCATTAGTTTTATCTACATGTCGATTCACCATTCAACAATTGATTGAATGAGTCTACTCAAGTTCAGACTAACCAACAAGATGTCAGCCAATAATTTATTTACTAAGGCTAAGCATGTGTTATTGGAGCTACTAGATCACGCCAGTGTAGAACCAACACAGAAGGTGACTTGGGAAATCTGATTATTTCTTTCTTGTATACAAGAACAAAGAATTTCTAATGTCCCCCATTGGCATTATTAGGGGACGTCTGTGTATTCATTATTTTTAAACTATTATTATTGGACTTTGCACAAAAATGGTTTTTGCAAGAACTTGTTTTGTGCAACCCTCCTCCCAAAAATTACACAAAAAACACTGTCTTCTAAAGAAAAAAGGCCTCTTTTTTTAAGCATAAAATGTTATTTTTGTGTAAAGGATTTTTATTTTATTTTTTTGCAAAATAGTCCCAAAATGTGAAAAATCCTGCAGTGACTGAACTTTTTTTCAACAGGGTGGCCTGAAATATCAAAACTTTTTTCTTGTTGAGGATATGAAACTTTGCACACATCTGCTTTGAATATTTGCACATTGTTTTAACTTTCCATAAAAAAATCTATCTGTGGTATGAATGTTAAACACTTTATGATATCATTGTATAATACAGATATACCTCAGTTAACCAAGTAGATGTGCTTCTGGGCATTACTTCTTTAACAGACAATTTGGTACCAGAGACCAAAATAACATGGGAAAAGTAGAGATGGATTCCTAGGCCACATAAATGAAGAAGAGTTCAACGTGTTCCAGAAAATCTTTATTCAAAATTAACAATATGTACACATTAAATGAAAGAACCAGTCAGGTAAGTCTTGTATAAGTAAACAAAAACTTTTTGAAGTTTCTAGAGACCACCATTGAAAGCTTCTTCCAAAATGCACCCAACATCATTTTTTTTTCCTGCCACCAGCCTGCAGTTATCCAGTTATTACAGGTTGACCCCCATATCTGCGGGAAATACATTCCAAGACCCACCCGTGGATACCTGAAACCATGGATAATAGGAAATCCTATTATTTTCAATAGGATTTTCAATGAGACAAACGGCAGAAGTTGACCATAGAATCACATTGGAGGACCTAGAAATGCCTAGAGAAAACATGTATTTTCAGATGTGGATAAGTGAAAACTTGGATACTGAATCCATGGATATGGTGGTTGACCTGTATTTCCATTTTGGTGGCCAGATCTGTGGAGGGGGGATTAAACATGCTGGGGGCAGCTGGTGAGGAAGCCTTATTTTCCCTTTTCTCTCTGTTTTGCTGTTCACATGTGCTCAGTAAGGGTTTCTGGAAGCAGCTGCTTTTTAACTTGCCTGTTAAAGGAAGCACATACATCTAAATTAGGATCTGCTAGAAAAGATTCTTATTCTTTCCCAGCTTAAGCTTTATTGTATAGTAGGACCCCTGTATCCACTGATTCATTATCCACTGATTCAATTATCCACAGGACACAAAACAGGATACGTACCATAGAGTCTTCCTAGAAAATGTGTCCTCTCTAGCCATTTTCTAGGTCCTCCAAGCCAACTCTATGGTATTTTAAACTGGAAGTTCCATTATTTTCAATGGTGTTCACTATTATCCATGGTTTTCGGTATCTACGCCTCCCCCTGGAACCAATCCCCAGTGGATACAGGGGTCCTACTCTATTGCAACTAAATAAATGAATAAATATAATCACTGAATAATAGAATTGGAAGGAGCCTCATGGCCATCGAGTCCAACCCCTTCCTCAATGGAGAATCTCCAGCTAGAGTATTCCCAGCAGGTAGCTGTCCAGCCTCTTTTTTGAACACTTCCAGAGAAGGAGACCCCACCATTGCTCTAAGCAATTGATTCCATTGATGAACCTTGCTTACTGTCAATAAGTTCCTTCTAATGTTCAATCAAACTCTCCCCTCCTATAACTTCAAACCATTAGACCTGGTCCTACCCTCTGGGGCAGCAGAGAACAGCCTCTCCCTTCCTCTTACTTCCCTTGACTTGAAAACTTTGCTTCTATCAGTGCAGGCTAAAATAGCATTCACATTTTTTGCACCACACTGCTGGCTCATGTTCAACTAATGATCAACAATAACACAAAGGTTCTTTTCACATATATACACTGAGCCATGTATCCCCCCCCCCATCCTATCAGTCTGTGTTTTGGTTTTGTGACACCCACAACATTCCTGCCATCTACTAAACTAGTAACCTGATTCAAAAAAAGATGCACGATATATACTGCAGACATGATGCTGATGCCTGAAACAAAAGTCTGTGTTTCTCCAGCCCTTCTTCACCATCCTACCAATGCCAATGATGCTAAAAAATATCCAGCTAGGCAGAAGACAGGGAGGAAAAGGGAAGATGCACAGGCATAAAAAACAGTTTGTAAAAAGGATGTCCTTTTTCAGAGGCTTTCATTACAGAGGCATACCTATATTCCAGGTTTGGATTTGATTGAACATCATAAATTTCAGTTCACATCAGATTTACTATTGCAAAGCCTTATCTAGGCATAGCTGGATGATTCTTAGAAAGATAATATCATTATCACATATGTATTCTATGTCAATTCAACAGCTGATCAAGGTTCTAGCTATAGCAATGGAAACTATGCACCTATCTATCTATCTATCTATCTATCTTGTTCTTAGGTATGTTGCCATTTCCAGTGTGCTGATTGGCTGCTTAGGGAACTGACCAACCAATCAAAGCTCTGTTGGGCAGCCAATCAGCACACTGGGGGCAGAACCATGTTGAAGTTTCACTCCTTTCTAAACATGGCAGAGGCAGAGGGGGTGTGAGTAGCAATGGGGGGAATGTGGCATGGTGTGTATGTGTGTAGCATGGTGTGTGCCTGAATGCAGGAGGGAAGCAGGGGGGGGGAGCAAGCCTGGTGGGGGGGTGTGATCCTGGGGGTGGACGTGGGGGCTCAAACCTGGTGGGGGGAGGGAATGTGATCCTGACGGTGGGGAGAGAGGGCCCAAACCTGGTGGGGGAGGGGGTATGATCCTGGCAGAGGGGCAATCCTGGCAGTGGGGGAAGGGGGACCGAGCCTGGCAGGGGGAAGAGGGCATGATCCTGGTAGTGGAGGGAGGGGACACAAGCCTGGCGGCTGGGGGGCACAATCCTGGTGGGAGTGGGGGTACTGAGACTGGCAGGGGGACGGGGTGTGATCCTGGCATCAGGTGGGGCTATCCCGGTGGTGGGAGGGGGCCTGAGCCTGGCAGGGAGAGGAGGGCATGATCCTGGCAGTGGGGGGAGGGGGCCCAAGCCTGGCAGCAGGGGGTGTGATCCTGGCGGTGGGGGAATGATCCTGGGGGCAAGGGGGCATGAGCCTGGTGGTGGGGGCATGAGCCTGGCAGGAGCAGGAGGGTGCAATCCTGGCAGTAGAGGTGCGATCCTGGCAGTGGGGGGAGGGGACCTGAGCTTGTGGGGGAGGGGTCATGATCCTGGTGGTGGTGGGTGCAATCCTGGTGACAGGGAGAGGGGGCTGAGCCTGGGGGAGAGGGGACCCAAGCCTGGGGGGGAAGCATGGTCCTGGCATCAGGGGAGCATGATCCTGGGGGCGGGCACAATCCTGGTGGGAGGGGGAGGGGGGCTGAGCTTGGTGGTGAGGGAGGCCATGATCCTGACAGCTGGGGGAGGGGGGCCGAGCCTGGTGGGAGAAGGGGTGTGATCCTGGTGAGAGGGGCCACAGGGGTGGGGGTAGTTTGAAAGTGTATGTTACACCAAGTATAGCTAGTTTATATGTATTACAATTCTAATGCTTGTCCCCTTCAATATACTCCCTGTTCACACTCACATAC